>CM023491.1:19215232-19614387 GCA_013339685.2 Hyalomma asiaticum | reverse complement strand
GATATGATTACACCGTATTAGTGCTCCACGGCACAGCCCTCCAGTCAAAATAAGAATGGTAAATGTACTTTAGCGCCCAACAGTATTATTACCTTGCCTTATTATACTTGTATTTCCCTGACCTTTGGCCGTTTTGAGTAGCGGCGTTATGATTCAGATATTCTATCGTTTGATTCGTTTTCAACAAATTATACACCGTGAATGCCGTCGTCTGTAATGGTAATCAATGTGCGCGGAACGTTACTGGCTTCGCGTGTCTAGAGCAGAGTACCGTTGCATACATAGGTAACTTAACATAATTGTCAGCCTGCTATGTGTACCGCACCGGTAGTCTAAATCCGCGTTCCATCTTGTGCTCTCATTTCTAATAGTGAGCGACATCGAATGGAAGGAAATGTACTGCCAAATTAACATACGGGAAGAGCTTGCCCAACTGCTATCACAGCAAATTAAGACTTCTGTAGTCACACCGCATATAAATCCAACGAGCACAATGATTACGTACAGCCAACAGCAAAAGTGTGCGGGACCCAAAACTTCAGAAAAATTTATATTACCGCTTAGCCTCTGAACATAGCCTCGAATTAAATGTCACAGGCTGTACATCGCAAAAACATCTACCCACTGAAACTTTTAAATTGAGGTTATGCTGAGATGCTAAGCGGTAATACTGGCTTTTCCGAAGTTTCGGATCCCGCAAACTTTTGCTGTTGACAGTACATATCCATGTACTTCACATTGTTTCCATAGTAACCAGACGATCTCAACGCCATTCTCATCTCTCTCTATCTAAGCAGAGGGTTCAAGAGGATAGAAAACAAGACTTATTCTTAGTTCATAACCGATAACAACAACGCACTGAAATCGGACACCACGGAGGCCTAGATAGAGCACAGACGCTGTATGTCCGCTCACACATGACGCCAACCGAGCGCGTTCATTGTATTTCGAAATCCGCGCCAGTGCTAGGTTTGAGCAGCGTTACGCCGTAGACGTGCCAGATGGCGCCACCATTCCACCCACGTTCGTAACCCGCAAAGCGAAAGCAGACAAGCCGGCGCTGCCGACGCATTGGATCGAATGTGACTGCTGCGCGTGCAGTGGGAATCGTTTCTCGTGGCGACTCCCTAGCCCGTGGACGAATGACAAGTTCGATAATAAACCGTACTGCCACGTTACTGTTTCAGTTTCGTGTGCAGATATTTTGGACTCGTTGGCTGCACGGAAGCGGGAGGCCGCCTCACACATATGTGGGTCGCACGAGGAGAAAGAAAAAGCAATAAAAAAAGGGGGGGTTCTTGCGAAAGCAGGCGGTCGATATAGTGACACGCCGGCGAAAAGACCAGCTCCTGCAGTTGGTCACGTTCGATCGTCGTTAAACGTCTCCTCGCCGTGATTATATGCGTCGCGCGATAGCAGCACGTGGAACGTCGCTTACCCGGTTTGACAGCTGTGCTGGAGCTGGGCTCGAACAAAAAAGGAACGCGCGACCACGATGAGAGAGCGTTGCGTCACCTTGCGGTAGCAGTTTATAGTCTCGGATCATATAACTGCGCGCGCCGCGAGCTTCAGTGTACAAGACTATTAAAAAGGCGAAAATTGTTTTGCTGCGTTCGTAAGTGTTGTTTGGCCGGATTTTAACGTTGTCAAATGAAACTTTGCTGTAATCTTCTTCTTCTTCTTCTTCTTCTTCTTCTTCTTCTTCTTCTTCTTCTTCTTCCTGGAATGGCACATGCCCTGAGGTTTATCCAGGATTCCGATTTTGGAGTGTGTTACCCATGGTGTTACCCTTCTTCAGGGCCCCAGTAAAATTTATTACCTACCTACTTACCTACCTACCCATCGTCGCGGGGGGTGTGGGAGGTGTGCATACGGTGTTATCGGTTAGCTGGAAAACCGCTTATATATATATATATATATATATATATATATATATATATATATATATATATATATATATATATATATATATATATATATATATATATATATATTAGAGGGGGGAGGGGTGTGTGTTCGGCTGTTCAGAAATCCCTGCATATACGCAGTGCAGGGGATTGGCCAAGAAAACAACGGACTTCAAGATTACTTACATAATATTTACATCCGATAAGAAATAAGTTCTTTTAGTTTCTCCAATAAACTTCACCATGGCGGAATAAACATCCCTACACCCTCAAAAGTTGATCCTCCTAATGAAAGAATTTTCGATTCGGTAAGCTCCAAGCCTTGGTAATAATTAGCTGGTCCGAGAATTCTTTTCCGCGTAATTTCGTTACAGTTATTCTGTGGCTGGCCTTCTCCTTCGTCCTCTTTCGTATATACGTCTGGTTCGCGCAAGTGGTAACATAAAAAGCCAAATAAATATTGAAAGATAATTCCCAGCCACATTTCATAAAGAGTGACCAGAAGGTCGAGAAACTATCCTGGAGAAACTCCAGACGACCAATCTTGGTCAGCAAAGCGTTCGTATTTGTTTTTGTTTGTTTTGCACGAACCATGATTGCCAGTTTCCTGCACCCAACTTTTTATCTGTACTTTTACAATGATTATCGGATATAACGAATTAACTTGTGTTACCAATGCTCCTTCGATGCAGCGAGGTTTGGCTGTATGTCCTTTACGCGCAGCGACTGTTCTTAGGCCCTCTTTACTGCAATAACTCACTCATAACTCATCTCGTAATTCACTATCCCACAGCCATTTGTAAACACGAAACACCAGTCTATATTTATCGTTAAGCTTAAGAACGGCCGCATTAGCAATATCTTCAGGCCTAATCCCGCGTCAGTATATTCAGTGGGAAAGGAAACATTCCCGGGCGATCGTAAAGCACAGTTGCTGTGAAGTGGACGAGGCTGACTGGTTCTAGGCACGGGAAAAGTTGCCTGAAATGTTTCGGGTAAGGTGGAGGCATTAGCAGTTAGTTCCTCATAGTCCATTTACGCGCCCTTACTGTCTACGGTTTCATCTCGGTCCCTATAGAGCGAACCCACTTAATCATATAGCCATAGTTACACAAGCTCTCTACCTTATTACGAAAGAAGTACGTGTTTATGTAATCCAGCATTTCGCCGGAATGCACAGCCGTTAAATGCTGCTCCCTTACAACGAACTGCTTGTCGCACCAAGTTCGCTCATAACGAACGAACTCTGGCGCAGTATTATCAGGAACTTATCCTCGCCAGGGAAAGCATTGAGCGCGTTCGCCACGAGTCGTTTAATCTGGTGCAGTTCAGTATATACCATATCCTGCTGCGCAGTTCGTTGTTTCAACTGCATAGTGTGTGTGTGTGTGTGTGTGTGTGTGTGTGTGTGTGTGTGTGTGTGTGTGTGTGTGTGTGTGTGTGTGTGTGTGTGTGTGTGTGTGTGTGTGTAAGGGAGCTGCGGTTTTTAGTCATGTTTCCGCAGCTCCCTTACACTTACAGCTGTTTCACTTTGCTTTGTTTGCAGTATCTATACTTTCGCAGTCGCCTGAATATCGGAAGCCTATGTTGATTTCACTTGCCTTACTCGACTTGTGTATTGTTTCACAGTTTGTTACTAGCGGCACATCTATCAGCACATCTATCAGACTCCTGCATTCACGCCTAGCAGCGAGAGAGACGTGAAAAATACCCCACCCAGGTCAGCACTTCGCTAATCTATTCGCTATCACGAGGCCTCCATGTGGGACCTTCTAAACATACTCCTATGAGGCACACATACGATCGCATCCTGTCGCTGACGCACAAAAGCCGATTCTCGCACTCAGGCGCACACGTTCGCACAGATGGATACGGAGTGAGAGAGAGACAGAGCAGAACAGAAAGTAAACGAGCATGCACATTGTCGTCTGCTATACGCATTCGCTGACTATCGTCTGCTTTCAGGCGCGCACGGATCGTGATCGATAAACGCCATAAAACCGCATCGTATGCACGCGTGCGTCAAATGCGCGCTCAGGCGTCGCAACCCAACCAACTGCTGCCGGAATTTTATTGGAGTGAGGGCGTGGTGTGTGCGGAAGTGTGTGAATGCGCGGATCTGCCGGAGATCGCGCTCTTAGTCGGAACTAGTTCAACTCGAGCGCGTCATATCCGCTCTTTTGGTTCGACTCGGAACTATAGCCGAGTTATACAGAGCAGCCATTGCGCATGTCCGATAAACGAATGCGCGACTTCCTCGACTTCCTCGATGTTCCTCGATTTCGCGTAAGCGATTCATCTTCATCTACAACGTCAAATAATAATAATAATAATAATAATAATAATAATAATAATAATAATAATAATAATAATAAATGAGAGAGCAGAAAACGTCATTTAAGGCGCCATACTTCTAAGAAATGAGGGTGGGCCGTCTATAGTCCGAGGCTACTGATGACCATTCTGATGCTCCGATCCCAGCCACGACATCAGGCGTGATCTAAATAGTAGCATCTAAATAAACGATGCTGCCATATATAGATTATACACGCATGAAGAGAACTCTACCTATTCCCTCGACGTCTTATATGACCTTGCTAGTTTGAGGTCATGCCACAAAAATCTGGGTAATGACTCGTTTAACAGCCCAAGGTGGCGCCGCCCATGGGTCTTATAGTATAAAATCGGGAGCCATGGTGGTTGGCCTTTGTCGACAAAAGGTTGGCCACGCCCAAGAAAATGCCGTCAAACGTTCGTGATTTCACGTCGGGCTAGGTAACTTCGCGGCGACGCTATATCATCTCGCTTTCCGCTATTTTTCCGCTGTTGCTTTTTTGGCATTATCAATTCGTGACGTCAGGGTAAAAAAAATTTTTTTTCCTTTTGTTTGTATTGCATAAAGGCATTTCGCCAGTGCGGTTGATGTGGTTAAACAAAGGAGATTTTTTTTAAAAAGTGTGACGTCCTTTGGTTTAACTAAAGTTCTTTTATAGCGTCATTCTAATACTTCACTGAACTGCTACTGGAATCAAACTGCCTACGCGTGTGCGTGAACGCCAGTAGTACGTGTAATAATTACTTTTTTTTTTCATTGAACCCATTTGTCGCTGCGCGGTTTCGAAGTGCCCGTTACGTTCTTCTTTCGTTATATATTACGTTTTTTTTTTTTTCGTTTTCATTCCGAACATCTGACGAAACAAGTCACATGCCCCTGGCTTCTGACGTAGCTGCTGCAACTTCCCTAACACGCGTTTCAAAACTGTCGCGTTCGGAGTTTCTGTAACGACAACTCTCTTTTTTTTTTTTTCGGTTCAGCATCAGAGAACGTGTAGTAGATTCGATGCGAGATAAAGTATGGGTCAACATAATTTTATGTCATTTACGACATTATTAAGACGAAACGTTGACATTTCCTTTCGAGGGTCGCTTGCACAAGATATGCTATGAACAACTTGAGTCTGTGCAATATAGAAAGATGACGTGCTCAGAAATGACGTGTCATTATCAGGTTTCAAAATCAAGTGATACGTGAAATCAAGTGGTTTCGAAATCAAGTGAAATCAAGTGTTACGAGTACGGGACGAGAAGATTGTCACGAGCGAGAGATTACGACTTTTAGTTTTCACGCTTTTTGTTTTGTTCTTTTTTTGTTGTTGTTCATTATGTTTTGTTACAGGTCCATACTCTCCAAACCTTCAGAGAACACTGTCGATGAAATATCAGAGTGCCTTAAATGATTTAGAACATATTAAGGCGAACTCGAGGCCTTGCTCGGATTAAGGCGGATTAATACGGGCTAATGTGGATTAAGGTAAATAAAGATGTGGATTGCAATAAGGCTTTCACTTTCGCATATCTCTTAAGCGATAGCGCAAGGACTTGGAATTTTTTTTTCTACGACCAAGTTGCGGTTTATCACCGAATATGCAGGAACTAGAACTTCGTGGTGTAACGCGCGTCTGACGTGTAAAACATGACGCACGCGATTCCTTTCTGGCTTTGCCATTTCCTTCCCTGCCGGGGAGTCGGCAGAAGCATGGCTTTCAAGACTTGTGAACAAGGGTGAGCACTTGCTGGGGCACTCTATTCGAGCATTCGCTGCAGCTCACGCACGCTATGTGCACGCTATAGAAACGCGCTCGCAGCATTGCTAATTACGATTACCATATTCATGAGCAAGGTCGTTACACTTCAGTATAGTCTTGTTCATGCTCCACACTGGCGAACTCTCTCCCATTTTCGCACGTCACGATGGTGTCAGTGACACCATGGTTCTGCACTTCGTGAGTAACATTGGCCATTATATAAAATATCTTAAACTGTTCCTAGTACTTGCTAGCCGCCGTTCCTTTCATTAGCTCTTATCGAACCACACGTTTTTCCGGCTCCCACGATCTATCTATCTATCTATCTATCTATCTATCTATCTATCTATCTATCTATCTATCTATCTATCTATCTATCTATCTATCTATCTATCTATCTATCTATCTATCTGTCTGTCTGTCTGTCTGTCTGTCTGTCTGTCTGTCTGTCTGTCTGTCTGTCTGTCATTTCTTTGTTTGTTTCTTATCGTTGTGTCCGCGTCACCTCGGCGCTGCTAGTGTTTGCTTTCAACGCTGCATGTATGACGATGAGTCGCTTCCTTTCCCAGCATATGGAAATAAGAGCGAGAGCAAAAAGAAAAAAAAAAGAATGAAAATTAACCAAGTTATGTTTTGTTTGCATCTTCCTTTCTGCTGAGAGCGCTTCGCGCTAAGGCGGGCGGAGCGGGAGCTGGGGAATGCGTCATAAACACTTTCGCTGCCGGCGCAGATACGCGGAAAAAAGACGCGCGGCACGGCAGGCCCGTGAGTACGGCGAAAATACGGCGGCGCTTCACACGAGAGCCATGTCACCGCGGTGTTACTTTCTTTTTTTCGTCCTAAATTGTTTCCGGAAGTTGTGCATGCATGACTGTGGCCGTGGACAATGACTTTACCCGGTACACGCGCATGCGCCGAGTCGGTTGGTGGCGTAAGGAAAAAAAAAAAAACAGAAATAACGAAGATTAGTCTTGAAGCGACGCTCTGCGCCGTGTACAGGCGTGTTTACGTAATTAAAGCGCGGCCCCGTTTAATTTATTTACGAGCGCCGCGCGCCCCTGACGACAATTACGCGGACCGGACCCCGTCAGGCCAGCACAGCGCGTTCGCTTCAGAACATCACCGAGCTAATCGCAGAAAGAAAGAATGCCTGGTTGTCCTTAGCGATCGTTCAAGAGACACGAAGTCGAGAGAGTTACGACATCAGTTCCGTAAGGCATTCCCGTTCCATAAAGACATTCCTGGACACTTGCCTTAATTCGCACCTTAATCCACACCTTAATCCAATCAAGGTCTTGGGTCTGACTCCTATCAAGATCTTGGGTTCCAGTTGCAGAAAGTCGTGGGTTCGGGTACCGTCCCTCTATATTACCGTCCTATAATTTTGACGTCCGCCTTAATTTACATTAACAAAGAAATGTCTTTTGTTCCACTCCTATCAAGGTCTCGGGCTCAAGTTGCAGAAAGTCGCGGGTTCGAGTGCCGTCTCTCTACTTTAACGCCCTATAACTTTGACATCCACCTCAATCCACCTTAACAAAGAAATCTCTTTTATTCGACCCCTATCGGTCTTGGGTTCCAGCTGCAGAAGGTCGTGGGTTCGGGTATGTTCCCTCTATTTTACCATTCTTTAATTCTGACGTCCATCTTAATCCACCTTAACAAAGTGATGTCTTGGGCTCGGCTGCTGTCAAGATCTTGGTTTCCAATTGTAGCCTGTGGTCGTGGATGTGAGTCCTAAGTTCGGGGTTCGACTCCTGTAATTATGTGGGGCTCGAGTCCTAGAAGTCCACGGTTTTGAGCCATTGTACGTCAAAGACTTCCCGGCTTAGCGTCCCGCGGAAGGTCGTGGATTCGTGTCCCATAGAATATGTAACCCATTAACACTCTTTTTTCAAGATAGATTTTAGTACTCTTTTCATTCTCCTTGGTAATTGTTGATTATCACCTAAATTGTCAATTTACATAACAGTCAATTCCATCGTGCTTATAATGGATCACTAATTATCAATCTCAATAACTAATCGATCACTTACATTGGCAGTGGCAATGATTAATCATCCCTAATACACGGCTGCTATGCTCTGGTTCGCCTGGCATGTTTTGGTATGCTTCTAGCATCCTTTGGGTTGCCCGCCGTGGTCACGTGATACCTTTTGCAACAGTTCGTGTCTTTCGTTCCTTCGCTGTAAAATGTTAATAGTAATGGAACGTCTAAGAAGTTGGGCAAAACCATTTGACTGACTGAGGTCGTTTCTTATGTACTACGTGCGAGATCGTCATTCATTTGAGAAATAACTAACGCCATGTCGCTGGTATAATAACGCATTGTCTACATTAACCGGTATCAGCAAACACTTGTCACCGTTTAGCTACACGTGGCAATATGGCAACGCCGTTGCCGCATTTGCCATTAGTAAGCCAACGTTTAGCCAGCATTGCCCAATATTGGTTAGCCCATGTTATCTGGTAGCATACGAGTGAATACAAAAGGCAGAACACCATTGCTCGCCGTTCATCGGCCACAAGTAGCCGGTGGTCAAGCTGAGATACGCTGTCGCATATATAAAAAGAGATATAGTGAAGATTGTCTACAACTGTTGTGTATTGCGAAAGGCAGGCAAGCGCCGTCTGCTGGCACGCATGCGGCGGCGATTTTTTTTCCCGTCTGCTACGGTCGAGAGATCTCGAAAGGGAGACGCAGGAATCGCAAGGGACGTGTTCAATTGTCAGGGAGGCTTATTCTTCTCGAACCGTGACTGTGATTTCATTTTGTGGTAACAGTCCTGATTTATATTCCTGCCGCAGCGCGTGCTGCACAGTGCATACGATGCGCCCTGAGCCTGCGCTCGAAAATGGAGAAGACTGCGTTTTTCTGACGTCACGGCGAACGCAACTCGGCGCGTTTCGCTGCGTGCGCGGTGTTTGTTTTGACTCGCGAGCTGCTTCTCCGGCAAGCTCTGCTGCTGCTGCTGGACCCTCCGCACCCGTGGTGAAAGAAGTGAATGCATAGGTGAAAGCGCGCGGGTCAAGAGATGCGAAGCAAGCGTGTGTGGCGGTGATTCAGAGCTCCTAAACATAGTTGCGACACCTCCCGCCGGCTCGGCACTTGAAAACTGTCTCACATTTGAGTGCTCACTTTTGGGCTTTACATACTGTCGCGCCATCTCTCGGCCAGAAAGTAAACTTATGCGTTGATTTATGAAACAGCTTGACTGAGAAAGCGTGTTTCTTTGTAGTGTAGATGGAGCATTGATCAGTGAGCCCTGCGAAGTTGGGGAACGTTATGAAGTGTAGCTTTGCTGTTGCGATTGCTTTACTCTAACGTGCTTAGTCCTTAGTTCGGGCGCCGCCTTGCGAAAGAGAAGGAAAGAGAGTTGGGTTGTGGGGGGAAAGGCAGTGGAGTCCTTTCTCCTACGGCCCGCCTATTTCCTTTGCTCTTTCTCAAACGGCGCGTCTGTTTCCTCCTCTCATTATCCTCGTTGCCAGTGCGACGGGTGTTACGACGGGGAAGCCGATGCCGCTGGCTGGTGCGGTGGTGGGATCGGGATCCCGATCAACGGCCGCGTGTCTTGCGTGTGTGTGTGTTGTGTGCGCGCGTGCACCTTCGCATCGTGGTATAAACTCGCGAACCTGCCGTGCCTCTTTCTAGCGGCTGTATCGGGTACCTTTGAAAAAAAGACGTCGTGCTTGTGATGGTTGTGCGTGCGTGTGTAACATACTTGGACGGTGCCTCCGCCGCCGAAACGCCGACTCGGCCCGTGATCGCTCCTGTGTGACGGTTTTTTCGCTTTTTTCGATAACGCCTGCCGATCGAGGAAGGATAAACTTCGACAAAAGCCGTGCCCGCCCTCGTGTTATCGGACGTCGGAGGGAGAGGAAGGGAAAGCAGCTGTGTCTTTGAGCGATCGTGGAACCATGACGGTGAATGCGTCTTCTAGAAGAGCCGGGGAGACCGCGGTACTACACGCGGCGGTGCCGCGAGGCAGGACCCATCGCCGGAGGTCTTGGTCGTCGTCGAATCGTGCTGGGTCCACGAGGGGTTACTGCTGCGACACTTCGAGCAACGCGGAGTGTGCCGAGCTAGTTCCTGTGGCGTCGCCGCGGCAGCAATGACCTAGTCGGCACGTAGCTGCCTCACATCCAAGAAAAAGCGCACCTCCAACTTTTGCTTTCCACTTTCCCACCGCAACCACAGCATCATCCCTCTACGCGGAAAAAACAAAAGCGCAACGCTCCAAGACGCCCGAGCCGCAGCCAACTGCGAACACACTTCGGTTTGTTGTGAGCAACTGCGTTCTCGTGTTTGATCTAACGAGGCGTCGCCTTTTTAAGCTAGCTTTTATTGGTCTGCTTCGCTTTTTTTTTTTTTTTCTGGGAGAACTCGAAATCCGGTTCTCGTCTCCGCTTTCTTTTCTCCGGACATCGGGCGCACAGTTTTATCCGGTTAGGACGGAGTCGTTCTTAATCCGAAGGATAATCCCCAACTCAACGTCGACAATCTAGCGTACTCTTTTACTTTTTTTTGCGGGCAGCCGGCGTTCTTCAGCGTTCCGGTAGCCTCGCTACTCACCCACTAAAAAGCAAGAAATCAAACAAGCGCACAAGCTCGTAGTGCCGTTCTGTTTGCAAACCTGTCATCACGGTTCCACTGGCGCCGGCTGTGGGGTCTCTTTCCCGCAAATCCGTCGTTACGGGAGGCGTAGCCGCGAAAATGTTCTAACGCACGCCCGTATTACTTGTGACGCACTTCTCCGAGGGCTATTTACAAGAGACCCCAAAGTGTGTGCGGCGAGCATTTTCGCTAATTGTGCCAGCTCGGCCGCGCCGCTGTAGCGTTACGTGGAACGGGTTTCCACGGGTAAGCTGCTGCCCTCTTCTCAGGCAGAACGACGGCCTTGCCTTTTCTCAATTGGTCGGACAAATTGGCTTGGGAAACTAGCCACCGGTGTTTCGTTTATCGTTCTTTTCTTTTCTTTCGTGTCAGAAGGGTGTGAAGCGCCCGTTCAACGTGTCTCTCTTTTTTTCCCGCTTCCATAAAACCTCGCGCACGCTTTCAAAAGGTCGTGCTTGTGAAGCAAGTGCTAGCTTCTCGTTTAACGCTGAACTGCGATTGCAGATCCTCCAAGCGCAATCTGCAGGGCATCGCGCGAACTCAGGCCCCTTCACCCACCGTGTGTCCTTTTTTATCTCGAGAGCTTGCGGCGCAGCTTGTAGTAGCAGAAAAAAAAAAAAAAAGCGCGAAACCAAGCTGCCCGAGAAACTCTGAGGGGAGAACGCTGTAGTGGTGTGAAGCTGTTTCGTTCGTATGCGCGGTCTTAGCGCTGGCGGTTGTCCGGCAGAAAGGAAAGCTTAGCGCTAGCGTAACACCCCACGCGTGTCGCCCTCGGGTACGTCACACGCCAGACGGATCGATACGGGCTAAACCACCACCACCACGCGGCAAGTGTACTCCGTAGCTACGCCCCGGGTATCACATATTTGTTTTTCTGTCCGTTTATTCGTCTAGCCGCAGCACCTACGCTCTCCGGCAGTTGCGTTTCTCGTGGAAACGGCTCAAGAGACGACGCAGTCACGTCCACGCATAGGACCTTTTCGTTTCGTTTCCTGTCTGGGTTGTATCGATTCTCCCCTTTCCGTCGCGCTTTTTGATTTGGTCTGGCCAGTGAGAAACAGCGACTAACGTCTTAGCGGGTCGCACGTTTCCCCGTTAAGATTCTGTCGCAGTTTTTACGTACGTAATCATTCAGCGTCTGTTTTTGAGGTTTCGGTTTCGGATTTCCGACAGTCGTCCGTATCGTAGAACGGCTGCGATTGCCCTTCCCGCAAATTAAGACACCACTGCCTGATTTCTGCAAGTTCTGCAGGTTTGCATTTCATCTGTCACATCCGGCCTGCGGATTAACACCGAAGACATCAGTTTCGGATTTGTGCATTCTCCGCGGTAGAGGAGTTCTCTGTGCTAATCAAGTCCTGGTGCTCGTCACATCGTAACTCGTGAATCACAGACGGGTTAAGTCTCAAGCCCCCCTTGTTTTACTCGCAACAGAGTGACTGACGTCTTCTGCCGCCTTCGCCATGTCACAAACTGCGTCGTCAACGAGACAGCTCAACGACATCGCCAACCATGCTTACGAAGCGGACGCCGCAACGCCAGCACAGTGAAGCGTGCTCACGAGAAACGCTGCTCTCAACGGCATCATCAACAACGAAGTGCTTAGTTAATCAGAGAAAAGCATTTTTGTGACCGTAGGGGTGCACGTAGTTCTTACAAGCTCGTACTCTTGGTGTTTCGAGAGGACTTAGTTACGAGGCGTTTTTTCGTCGTCGTCTGCTGTTGGTTTCGTGTGTGTTGGGTGCGAAACTAAACCGAAAGTAAACTGCAAGTGCCCCCTTGCGTCCGGTATGAACAGCAGCTGAGTGCACGCCGTGCACGTGTGTTTGTGCGTGTAAGCTTGATTATCTTGTGTCTCCAAGACCTCCAACTCCACTCCGTGATTTCAAATAACTGTCATCGCTTTCTCCCTCAAAACGGCCACGGAGTGAGCGTTCGAGAAGACAGGACAGAAGCGCGAGAAGCGAGTTTCCTGTAGTTGTGCGGCGTCAGGGTCGGAGAAGGTTTTTCGCGAAGAAAGTTCGTCTGTTACGAAGTAAGTTACTCAGAATCCTGGCGCTTCATGCCAAGAAGTTCTCGGGAACATTTTTGCAAGAATCTTCGAAGCCCGAACCGCCTTTTTTTCCCCGCAACCATCGAATCGTACGGCATTCATCCCCCTCCTGTCAAGAAGACTACATCGACTTGAAAATTTCACACGTGGAAAAGCGAGATCGGACGTTTTTTGTGTTCCCAGTTTTATGGGAATCCTACGTTTCAACGAACGCTTAGCGAGATCGCCCGCAGCCCGAAGTTCCCACCGCTTTCACTTAGTGCTTGCCTAAGTAACGATATGGCAGCGAGGTTGCTGCCAGAGCCGACGAGCGAACGCTTCCACCGCGCCGCCGAAGTTGGAACGAAGTCGTGACGAAGTTGAAGAAAAAAAAAAAAAAGTGCCGAAGAGAGAGGCTTGACCGACGGTCATGGAAGGCGTTAATGATGGCTTTCTGGGAGGATGCACGATGCCTGCGGCGTGCAGGCGGGGGAGTAGTTGAGCCGAAAAAGCAGAAGAAAAGTGGCGTCCTGTGCGTCGACGTGCGTAGCGTAATGGAGAAAACTTCCAAAGACGTCGTCGGACTGGCACCGGCCTCCTCGTCGTCGCCATCCGGCCGAGGTCGCGGTCTCCTGCCGTCGCCGACGTTGCCGTGCGTGTCGGCGTCGACGGCCGACGACGACTCGAGCGGTAGCTGCGGCAGCACGGGCAGCGCCGGCAGCGGCGGTGGCATTTGCCGCAGTGCGAGCGAATCGCTCCTTCGCAAGCGCAGCCTGACGCTGGCCTTGCCGATCAACCTGTCCTCCGTCATTCAGCTGAAGGTGAGCTTCGAGTTTGATGCGCGAGTCGCGTATAATAACCTCCTCCTTCGAGGACTCGCCTCCGGGAAGTGCGCGCGTTCTTGACACCAGGCGCGTGGTTTCGCGCGCTCTTCCGGGAATGGTGACGTGTGCGTGCGTGCATGTGTGTGTGTGTTTGATAAGACGGGAAGGGATTAGGGGGCGGGGGGTGGGGGGGGTGCGAGATACAAGGACTATATAACTACTTTCCCTCTTGTTGGGACAAAACATACTTTATTTCACGCAGGTGGTGCATTTAAGCGCCTTTTTCATGATGTGTGTGTGTGTGTGTGTGTGTGTGTGTGTGTGTGTGTGTGTGTGTGTGTGTGCGTGCGTGTGTGCGTGCGTGCGCGCGCGCGCGTGCAAGATTGAGGCACTTTGCGTTACCAGGTTACTGCCAATCGTAGTGATGAGCCATGTGCTCTCACTTTCTGTGCAGCCTCTTTACGCTGAATCTGAGAACATGTTTAGCACTAAGAGACAAGGACCAGAGGAGGACGACAATACAGCGGAGGACGACAGTCCCTTAGCGCTAAAAATGTTCTCAGATTCAGTTTACCAACAAGTCCACAAGATTGGCAACTATTTACGCTGCTATTAATGGCTTTACCTGCAGTCTGCAAATTCGCAAACCAGCAGATTTCGCTGATGTGGATGGACGAACTAAATTAAAATTGCAAGGCAATTGCTGCAAACAGGTTTCTCACTGAAGTAGAGCGCCAAGTCGGGATAGTTGGTTGAAATACATGGTAAAACTTTTTAACTGCGCTACACTCAAGTACAGGTCAAGAAAAAAGCGGCGTCTGCCGTCAAAGGACCCCCCTCCAGCCATTGGCGCTGCTCTGTCAACGTGATCTCGCGGCAGACCACCTCTGCGCTGCACTTAAGAGAGAAATCAGAGCGCGGCGCTGAGGTGGTCTGCTGCGACGTCACAGTGACAGAGCTGCACTTTTGGCTGGAGGGGGTTCCTTTGACGGGCAGACCCCGCTTTTTTCTTGACCTGTTCTTGAGTATAGCATGGACGGACAGAAGGGGCAGACAATTAAGACGTGCCCACGTCGTGTCTGCCTCTTCTTTGTCCATGTGTGCTAGCGCAGTTAAGAAGTTTTACCATGTATGTTAAGCAGGTTTCTATGGGAATGAAGTTGAGAAGTTTGCAAGGAAGATACATTGCTTTTCTGGTAGGCACACATGCTTTTGCGATGTGGACATACAGGTTGCATAAGCCTCACTACCTTATTTGATGCTCAAAAAGTTATTCATCGCACAAAAGGCAAAGGCACAGAAAGAGATTACAGCTCCAAACTTGCTCCAATCTTTATCCTGCCAGGTTAAAGCCCTGTAATTTTAACTGTCCGTGCTGAAAAATTACAAAGTGCGCATGTATATTAAGTGCTATTTCTTTCTAGTTTCGGCGGCATGTTGTATCTGCATTCTATGATTCGAACTTTATTTTGAAGCAAATTGCTCACAATATGGGAGGGGAAAAAGAAATTTTTTTGGAGGTCTACCATGTGCAACAGCTTGAAGTTTACTTTCTAGAAACCAAAATTGACTTTAGTTTAACCCTTTTGGTTTCTTCCAATTCACTATTCTCTTAAAAGAAATCAGTTCTATATGCACCGTAATAGCATGTGGAAACACCGTTTTCATTCCTTCGTGCTCGTGCCGTCATTGTTGAGCATCTCCTTCTTTGCATCATTGTCATGCGTTTGTGGTCTTAATATGGCTGACGTCACGATGCTGCAGTGGTTGTTCCGTATCTTATGATTCCAGCATTTTTTATCCCATTGTTGTTGCTTGTCGCACTGTCATAACCATACAGTCGTTACCAATGCTGGACCACTGTAATTATTTTTTCTGACACACAGTGGTAAATTATATCCATAATAGAAAGATGCTATAATGTGATGATGTACAACCTTACATGGGTTGAGTATTCTTTACAAAGCTCGTTTGTGTTTCCTCAGCAAGATGTCGACTACAGGGGAAGCGAAGCCTTTCTTTAACAAATATGATTCAATCCACAAGTACTATTTCTGTCCCAGGTACATTAGTTTTTCCTGTTTATTTCTTCCTGAGTCATGCTGACAGCATGACTCAGGTTTCCTGCTATGTTTTGCATATGTGTACTATTTTCATGCATGAAAGCTTCCCAGATATCCAGGGCTTGAGTCACACTGCTTATTTTTGAAGGATTGTAACCATAATTTATTCATACACAACGTAGCCTGACATGCATCAATGACTGTGATGTGTTGCAGCTGCTTGTGAGGTATCCTGCTTAATATCCCAACTGCATCGACTGCATTACTAACAAGGCATCATGCAAAAACACTAGCACCAAGCCCCATGTCCACATTTAATTAACCATTCTCCGAAAATGTATCTCTAGCCTCTGCGCTGCTTGGGGTCATTGAACTTAATTAACAAAGCTGTTCGCAATGGGGAGGACGGAGGTGGGGAGGGGGGGTCAAATTTGCCCCATTCCTTTACAATGCACTGCATTTTGGCTGAAATGTATTTGGTGGTCAGCAAGAGGACGGCAGCACTGCAGCGATCGTTATTTGTCATTGTGTGTATCACTGCCACATTATCAAGCTGTTAAGTTTTTCTAATGTTGATGCTAGTGATTATTTCTGGCACCAGAACAATGGCAAAGGTGTACTCGTAAGTATTGCTTCCTCTTACTCAGTGAGGGCTCTGATGAAATGGGATGTAGACACCACCTCTTTTTGCAAAATGGCATTGCCACATGTTTTAAGGTATAGCACCTTTTGCTGTTTTACCAATTCCCCTTACCTCATTGCTTTTTTGCAAGTCAGTAGGCTTTTTTAGATATGCACTCCTCCCAGGCGGCTGAACTTCTGCAGAGCTAGTTTGTAGAGAGGTGATGTCAGAAATACGACGTGGGGTAGCTGCTTTGTTTTCTTGCATATACCGTAGATCATTCTATTTCGCCCCCAAAAAGTTCAGCTCAGCCGGCAGGATGTTGCACCTCGCTTTTGTGTCGTTGCTCGAAAACTCGTGGCTCCTGTCAAGCGCCAACCGTCGTTGCTGGCGCAGCTCGCGTGCGTGACGAAAGTGTGACGAAGGCCACTTTGTGCCAAGCTGTGGTCGTTCTTTCTTGTTCTGTTGGCTGTGACAAGAGAACAGACTTGGCACACGCACCTTGGTCATGCGGTGGCATAAGGGGCATGGACTGCCAAAAAATGCGCTGCTTGCATCATTCTGTCTGCGCTCAATGCGTCTCCGTACTTTGACTTTTTGTTCTGTCACTGCACTTCCAACTTTGTCCGTAGGGTGTTTTCCTTGAGACTGCTATTTTCTGCTGGATGTTGCGTTCGTGATAACGCATTCAGAAGTCCACACAACAGTTTGTTTAACTGGTTGCTAAACAACAGTAATTTGGGTTGCTAAGTTAGATTTGTACTCTTCCAAGGATATAGGCATATGCCAAGGCCGTTTCAGAAGATGTGAGAGGCATAAGAAAACTTTGCCATCTGTCTGACAGTAGTGTGTAGCTTCAGTAGAAACTCGTGTTGGTTCCTCACAAAGAAAGCAGTGCAGTTGGTAAGAATTGACCGGACCCAGGAGTTGACTGCCGCAACTGAAGGAGAGAGTAGTTACGTTTGGTTACTCTAGCACAGTGAGAAATAGAGCACTGTCATAAATTTATATGCCAATGTACTGTCTATGAGCACATACTTTGGATCTTCATTCTTGTCTGTCCATGCCTTTTATACGGTCATATACAACCCAGGTCTACAGTGAAGCTCTTCCCACGCCACCATAACCGCCAGCCACTATTTGCAGTGCGAACTATTTGCAGCCATCATGAGGCTGCAAATAGTTTGCACTTCTAACTTTTTGTGTGATCAAAATAAAGCGATAACTGTAAAATGAAAGTATAATGCTTAAATTTGCATATTTTCACTTGTTTGTTAGTGAAACACGGAAAGTGTAAAATTCTTTATTGAGCCGATGCCAAAATGGTTTGCAGGGCCATTTTGATAAGGCAGCGTGACGTCAATGTTGTGTGTTTCTGTGAGAAGCTGGTAGAGTAACACTGACCTGCACAGTACATCTACTTTCATTGCTAACTGCTGTTTCGTTCAAGTTGTATCCTACTACACTACCAACACTTTTTAGTGCGGTCACTTTCCTGTTAGGGCTGACGTGGAGGCTAATATCACAGAGGCAGGCCAGATTTATTGACAAACTCATTTGCTAGATAGGGCTTTGTTCCATGACTTGCCATTGACAGCTAAATATGTAGCAGCTACATTAAGCTTTGCTCTGTTGCACTCAAAGTTGACCAAGAAAAGTTCTGCTGACAGTGCTGAAAGGATGTAAGACATGCAGACATAGACTCAAGGAAAGAGAGCTATACAGCACAACTCTTGCTATTTGGCCAAGCATGGTCCTTGCGCCACTAAAATCCACATATCATCACAGCGCAACTCTTTTTTTGTCTGTCTTTGCGTGTATCATCTTACCTCGTGGTGAATCTTTACCAGTTACCTTGTCGTTCTTTGCCGAGCAAAGGCAGCATCAGAAACAATGCAGTCTGCCATCTAAACAAAGTGGCAGCTGAGCAGAAGGCTTGGAAGCATGGCTAACTTAGATTAGCTAAAAATAATTTAAGTGTATCAACCTAAGTTGCCATTTTACATTATTGTTTTGTCAGGCGAGCTACTGCATCTTATCAGTGCATGAAGGTGCGAATCTATAAACAGTCTTTGGAAGTCAGTTACGTTTGTAAACTATTCCCGGTGCTAGAGTTGACAACCACTCAGCTGATCTGTACCTTGTCAATGGGGGTTGTTGTACATCTGCGACTGACGGCGCCTGCAAAATGTTTGGTTGCTTATTAAGCTTTGGGCTGCTTCTACTTACCTCATTCAGGTAAGTGTAGAACACAGAAATGCTTTCATGAGTGAACTTATAAACTTCACACATAAAATTTTTTGGGTTGAATAAAAAAGCCACATTTTAAAAAAAATTTTTGAAAGCAAAAGTATGATTCAAAGGCAGAAGTCTTTATGGATATTTATAAAAATCTGTAAACTTTACAATAGTTTGAAGTACAGAGTGTACAATCTTGTTACTATGTGCAACAAACATATATTGTAGTTCTTTGACCTGAATTCTTCAGGGTATCTAAAGTGCACAAACCCTGTATCTGAGTACACAGCTTGTGTGAAACTGGTGCAATGTTCGCATCAGTTTTTTTATAGCCCCAATCACTAATTGAAGATATATTCAAGAGTAGTAAAGAACACATCAATTTCATTGGGTTTAGACATACTGTGAGGTCCAGATGACAAAATTGTTATATTGTTTGTGATTGCTCAGTTACATATAAAATTGGTACTTGGTGTAATTTGTAATTCTGCAGCTTGCAAAAAATTTTGAAGTTGCAAAGAAGTAATATTGACCACAAATAAAATTAAATACTCTTCCAACAATACGTATACCTTATCTTTTAAATTCAACATAATTAATTCAAACTGATGCAGTGTACTTTGGTATATACGTAAGGTTTCCGGACCGAAGCTACCCTTTAATATACATATTGCTTGTTAACCTTTTTCTTCACTCGCTTATGAGCATTAAAAATGTTTAAGATGTCAGTTGCCCTTATCCCTGTGATTTTTTACGTTTGGCTGTTGCTGCTAAGTATCGTCAATGCTACATTCCGTCTGCACCTAGCTGAAAGGCTGCATACCACTGCACTGCTTCAGTGTTTTCATGAGACTTTGATTTTGACACAGCATCCATTGTTATGGGTCTCCATGTTGTATATAGTCGTGGGCACCCAAGCCATTGAGGAAGCAGGGATTGATGACCCTGCATCACGGCTGCTTGTAACTCTGCTGAGCTGCAGCTGTACATCCTGATTCTGCACGACAGTTTTGTTTTGGGCTGCTGCGTTTACGGACATGTATATGTACTACGCTAACCCCAGCTATTGTCACTGAACCTGCATAAGGTTGCAATAACATTCCATGATGGTTATGCAGTGAGACGTGCATTCGCATGCCTCTTGATCCAGCTTATCACATGCGATAGCACTGCTGTTGTAGGTCCAATGCAAACTTCGTTTTGCATGAGTCTGTTGAAGGCTTTAACATATTCGGGCGTGTGCAGTCTCCTAGCAACAATTTGGTGCAACACTTACTACATCCATGCTGTGTTGTAAGTGGTTTGTCTCTATTTGAGGGCCATCCAAGTTTATGCTTGTAATTTCCTGCTTTGCAAAGGAGCAGGAATGTGACTTAAATGTTGTGGATGCACGCTCTTGGCAGCCGATAGAATGGCACAGCAGCTACAGCACTGCGCTGCGTAGTGTGAAGACGTGGATTTGATTCCTGACCACAGTGGCTGCATTTTGATCAGGGCGAGATGCAACAGCACCCTTGTATCTAGGGGCATATTAAAGGTCTTCACATGGTCAGAATTAATCTTTGCCCATTGTGGTGCACTTTGTTATCATATTGTAGCTTTGGCACTAAAAACCTAGAACCAAGTTCTTGAACTCCTATTGTATTGTCATGCATAGATTTTTTTGTTAAATTTTCCTATATCACACACATAGTACTCATGTATTTGTCATCCACATGAAATAGCACATTGAACTTTAGTTACAGTCAGCACGCATTCATCATGCAGCAATATCTTAATCCATTTTGTCATGATAATTTCACAGTGCAAGCATGTAAATGGTATTTAATTACTGGTGAAACAAAGGCACTCATCTCGTGTTTCTTAATGCTGATTTGTAGCAGCCATTCAACACTCCAGCTATCGCTTTCCAGCTCTTTGCAGAGCACTTTAATGTGTACTGTTCATCAGTGTTTTGTAAGTGAAGATGGTTGAGAAGTTCAAAATGCAGTTCATCTTTTGAGAAACTGCTGTGAACTCCGCACAGGAATAAATCATCAAAAAAAAAAAGAAAAAAAGAAGCGGATGAAGACAGCTGTAATTGGCACTTTAGATTGTGGGGCTGTATTCATCTAGTGTTGCTGATATTCCTTACTGTTTCTGCTTGATGGCTTTCTGTGGCCACGTGTACATATCTGTGGCCACGTGTACATATGTTATCAACTTAGGCCGTGAACTTGCATTGTCGAGCGTGTTTGACTGGCATGACGGCGGCTTTTGCGAACTCATTAAGCGAGGCGGTGCCTCTGTTTTGAAATAAATTGGCTTTCAGTGCTATCTGAGTCAGAGCTGTCGGGAGCTGAAAGGTGCAATGACTTTTTTATATCAGAAACCAAACATTCCAGTTTGCTAAAGGTCACTCGTGTGCGTGACAATGGCCCTGTGCATGCTGCAAGTTCTGGCAGATTTGTATGCCTCATGGTCACGGGGTAAAAACGTGATTGAAGACATCTTTGAAGACCGTGCAGTTTTGCATTGATGTGTGCTTTGCTCTTTATCGGGCTAGGAGTGTTTATGTGGAGTGAAACCTTTGTCAGATGTAATCTTTCTCATCAGTGGCGCTTTCGTACAGAGTTGGAAAATGTTAATGCCGCATTTTCTTTTTAAGCAGCACAGCTTAAGCATCTTGTGTAGTTCTAATGGATCTCTAAAAAGCGAGTTTCGCATGCACTGCACTTGCGGGGAAGTGCACAATCTTCGCGAAAACGCACACATTTTTATTAGACTGTTGCGCAACCAACCCAAGTAAAATTTGTTTTAATTCACAGGCACAAAAAGATTGTATTGTTACCTGTCTAGAGCTGGGATGTTTGACTTAGCTGATGTGCCATGTGTAAATATTGCCTAAGATTTAAATGTTTTTAATATTTGAGTTCCCAAATTCAAAATTCTGCAGTTGAAGTCAGGTGGTTCTTGGATTGCCCCTAATTGTACTCCATGTGCGAAGTATGGGCTGGTTGATATAAATTAAAGCTTAAAACATGCGTAATACACGCACTGACTGACTGGCATTGAAAAGAAAAGGGAAAGCCGTCTGCACTACAATGTGCACATCTGTACATGCATACCTGATTCACTGCTTCTTTGGATAAAGTTGATAATAAGTGAGTGGCAAAGAATCCATGAACGTTAACAATCGCATACATTCTTCCATAGGCATAGCCAACCCCCCTAGCTATCCTTTGAAATAGAATCTTGCTACACTACTCCAATTTTGAAAATGCAACGACCATAAAGGGGAGGGGCCCGACACGTCACACGATATTGCTTTTACTTGTTGTGAGTGGGATGTCCCCGCATGTTCCACCTACGCACACCCATTGATCACAATGTGTCAGTGCGCACCTTGTGCTGGGCCATCTGCGTCACTCTAAGCATGCGTGTGAGGCAACTGAGGACAATGGTCATGTCACTCTCTCCACTGGGAGCTGCCTTTTCACGAGCGGCTGTGGCGGTTTGTTGTGCTTGCATTTGTGTGGACGTGTCGTGACTTGGAGCCCGGGGGCGGCTGTTTATGCAGTTGCAAGCACGTGTGCACAAGAGCGCTTATGTTGGACTTTGTTAGTATATAACACCTTACGACTGGGAGGTTTCTTTTGCTATTGAAGTTTGAAGATCACGAACTGCTATTCTGACGTGGGATCCTGTAATCAAAGCTGGACTAATGCTACATAAGCAGTTTAGTGAAGTGTCTTTACATAGTATCAGTGTACAATATGTCTTTGCAAGAGCATTAAGACGAGGTTTAGCAGGAGCTGATCTTCGAGGCATTATTATTACTATGTATACATGCATGACCACATCCCAAGCAAGGTTAAAGGGCATGGGTTGCTGATGAGGCCTATTGGAGGCAGGAAAATGTTGTGGCACCTATTCAGCTTGCTTTATTATCCAATGTAGCTTAATTATGTAAGTGTTTCCACATGCGTGCCTCGGCAGACTAGTGGGGACATTTTGTTGGCTATTGACTATGATCATTCAGTGTTTACTGCTCGTTTTTTTTATTATTGCTTGAAAAGTTGGTAGGCATATTGCCAGTTCAAAATCAAGCACTGATCTAGGAGGATACACATATGTACACCACAGCTGCATTACAGTTGATGTTGACTTGGCTGTGGAGTTACACGAGGCTGCACACATAGGAGACAAACCATTTAACACGTGCATGGGCAGCTCGCGAGGTTGAATTGAGGCGCCCTGTTTCCTTTCTCTCATCCACCAAACTATAGCATAAAGCTACAACATAGAGGCATCTGATTTGCTAGGTCCATCAACAGTCAGCATGTCCCTCGTGTCCTGCTGTAAATCTTGTCCTGGTGCTGAGCTTCAAAAATTTAGCAAGCAGCTGTCAAATCAAAGAGCATTAAATTAGAATGTTAGAAGTTTGGTGGGAAATTGCTGATATGAATATCGTCAACATAGGTATAGTGATGATATCGCGAGTCTTTGCTCTAGAATTACTGATGATGTAAATAGGACAGTACTTTATGCACAGGATTCACTGGGATGGTTTAAGCTAGAGTAATCATGATGGAGAAAGTATTTGTCTGCACTGCATCCTTGTGGCTTTAAATGAGTTCGGCTTTTGCCATAAATGTGTTCAACAGGTATTTGCCTTAGTAGTTGGATAAATTGTAATAACATGTTTCATTTGACCATTGTGTTCAATGATAACACAGTTTTCAATTCTTGCTGGAGAAAAAATAACTGTTTAGAAGAACATATTACCACTGGTTGGTTGAGGCAGTCCAAATATTACCTTGGGGCATGCATGCTTGGGTGTATAGCTTGACTGTGACTTCATTTACCCAAAAGATAGGGGGGATATTTGAGCCCACAGTAATGAGTGCATGGCTTTTCTGAACAAAATGTACTAAAAAACTAGCTCGCAAAGCATTGATTAATAGAGGCAATAATGTGAACATTCATGTGCTTTTACTATGGAAACCTGCCAGAGTGGTAAAATATTAGACATATTACTGCCATTCCTTCTCAATTTGATCGAATCCCCCTTCTTTTTCCTTTGCATTAAAAGTGAACGTCCACTAAAAGCTGCTGCGTTTTGTAGCTTGTTGAAGTGAATATCTTTAGATCGTTCCCCCATTTTGAGTATGAAACACTGGGGTTATTATTTTAGCTAAGCTTTATTGTAACACACTTTATATATCACAAAGGGCGAAGCATTTAATCTAGTGAATGCTAATTCAGATAACGAACTGCCATAAGTTGGATCTCTTTTGTAAGAGCTTACTGATGTGAATAGCTTTGCCTATGTTTATTCAAATTTATTCCTGCATGCATATTATTCACAATCCCCACTATATACAAGTTTATTATAGGTTTATTACCTCTTCATGCTAGGGAAATCAAAGAGGCTACACAATATTGCACTTATGGCTCGTGCTTTAGCAAGGATGTCCCGAATGACACATTATACTGACACTGTAGCGAAATGCAGCATAGCTGTAACACGTGTATGCTCTTATGAAGTACCAAAAAAAAAAGAGAGGGAGAGAATAATGAATTTGTTGAGGAACTCCACGTGTTACAGATACTTACCCTGTTTTATCGGGGCCATGGGTGCTCAGGAGGGAAAAATGCGTTGAGTGGCTGCTTTCATTTTCGGTTCCAAACTCTTCGCCGAGCCCCGCTGGGATTCCCGAGATTCCTGAAGCGCTCCTTGCGTGAATCAGAGGAATTCCGGTGCAAGACCGTGGAAACAAATAAAGGAAGCGAGTAAAGTTTATTCCTTCCATCGAAGCTTCCTTTCTAGCAGAGGAGAGGTATGGAGGCTGGAAAGCTTTCGCCTTCCTCAAATTCGTTTTTGTTTACGGCCCTTGCTTTGTTATCGTTTCACTTTCTCATTCCTTCCTGTCTTTTTGTTTGGGCTGCACTTGGCTGTTGAGGGTTACTTTGTTTTTGCCACGCTTCACGATCCTCAATTCATGCCTCGCTGCCCCTCTCATTGCCTGACCCTTGGTCCGGCCCATCCATCAAGCGCGTTTGGGCCCTTGCCTTCTTTCACAGCTGGCTCCATCGTTGTCCCGTTGTATGGCTGACTGATAACTCTGAGGGACTGTGAGTGGAGTCAGGATGGAAAAACAAACCTCTCTGCCACTGAGGGCAACCTGCCAGGAACAGTTCTTCTCAAAGCGAATGCCAGGGCCTTTCCTTAAAGTGTTCTTGCGAGGTGCGCACTTTGTCCGATGGCCCACCAATTGCATTACAGGCATTGTGTGTCTGCTTGTCATATGTGATAAACCGCGCAGCTATAAGGCCATAACCATAGCCATGAGTAACCTAATCGAATCTGACCTGAGCCTCACCGAGAACTGCCTGACCCACAGGATGAATAGCCAACACAACTCTGGGATGCATGAGGAGTTTTTTTTCTCTGAAAGAGTCATATCCAGAAACTGAAACTGAGCTAAATTTGATGGAAACTTAAAGTACACCGAGGTGTATTTTGCTTTGATAATAATTATTGTCAAAGATTGTAACGTGGATGCGAAAATCAGTTGAAGCAGCATCGACCGACCCTACTGCCTGTCACAAACAACTGCGTTTTTCTCAGTTCTGCTTAATTCAGACTTGGTCCTTTTGGGGACAAAAAAAGCCTCACATGTATTTAACAAAAATTGGATTCTGCAGTTTTAGATGCTAAAACCACGTTAGAATTCTGAAGCATACTGTAGCGGTGCACTCCGGGATAATTTTGCCCACCTGGTCCTCCTTGCTATGCATGTAAACCAAAGTGCATAGGCAATTAATTGTAATTCTCTCCCATTGAAATGTGGTTGATGTGGCCAGAAAAATTGCACTTATGTAGTCATGCTTAGCCATGCAACACCGTAGTCACTAAGCTACCATGGTGGATAGACAGATGAGTTGATAGCATGTGTGTGGCTTGTGACATGTTACAAGAAGTCATGCTTAGCCATGCAACACGATAGTCACTAAGCTACCATAGCGGATAGACACATGAGTTGATAACGTGTGTGTGTCTTGTGACATGTTACAAAAGGTCTCTAAACAAGGAATGTCCATGATGGTGACGTTTCAATGACGGGACCCGTCACCGTCATGGCGGCAACTGTTTTCCTTAGCAAAATATTTGTGTAAGCCTAACCCATTCCCCCATCTTCATTGGAGGAGGAGAAAATATGCTTGTGTGCAGATAGAGGCTACTTATGTCTGAGCCACTGAAGTCTGAGTGCAGTAGTTGCATTTTCATTGGAGGCGAAAATGGTAGAGGTCGGTGCACCGTGCATTACGAGTGCGCGTTAAGTAAACCCAGGTGGTCTAAATTTCCAGAGCTCCGCACTATGGTATGCCTCATAATTACATTGTGGTTCTGGCCCGGAATATCACGTGGAACCCATTAATACCTGCATATCCTCAGGGTGTGCATTATTTACAAACACTTAAGATTGTGTGAAGATGAGAGGTCATGAGTTGAGGGGAAGATGGAGAGACTCAAAGTGATGGGTAATGGTTAAAGGAGCAACACCATTGTGGACATTGTTTTGACAAAGCTCTTGCAAGGGCAAGTTTTTTTATTAGAACATTGGCTTCAGTGACAACTCTTGTTTGACAGTTTCTGACCACTATAAATATGATGGGGATATAAAAATACAAGTATATGTTAATAAGCCTTGCAGGTCAAGCTGTCCATATTTTGGGAAGTATCACTTGCAGTTTTTGAAGTGTGGGGTCCAACTGGGCAAGACACGCATTGGAAGACCTGCATAGCAGTAGGCTGTGTACGTTCTATATGTGGTGTGGATGTGCCGACAGCTGATATTGAGCTAGTAATAATGGCAAGAATGGCATGGAAACATGCTTTAAATGATTCATCTGCTTCTTTGCTCCCGGCAAAAAGTGGCTGCTGTGTACGGGCGTTGGCAATTATTGTCTGCCCACTAGTGCACCATAAAGAATACTGTATTCAACTTAGAACCTTGTTTACAGCGTGCTAAGCTTCATGAAGTGCCTGTGATTTTAGTGCAGGTCGTGAAAAAGGAATTGATGTTATTACATGTGGTACTTTGATCTGCCTGTGATTTGAATTTATGCACAAGTGTACAAATGCTGCAGCTAATTGTGTGCGATGCTTTGCTATGTGAACTTTACTTTATGTGCCTTCCTAATAAGTATTTCTTCCATATGAAAGGTTTGTTAAGCAAGCAGTAATGATTTACTAGGCCGTCCTCAAACAGTGTTAATTGATTATTGCTTACCTAACGGATTGCAGTCAATAACTTTTACTCATTCATTAGTAGTAATGAATGACTTCATTAATGAGGGCATTCTTTGCACAGTGTCTGTGGCATGTATCTTCTGTCATTTGATGCAAGTAAGTCTTAATGAGCTTAGCATAGCTGCACATGTACAGTAAGGGCAGAACAGTGAAAACATGCCCTAAGGAATTGCATTATTATGGCCATCTATAATGAGTTTGAAGCATCTGCTTTGCACCTCATTGCTTTTATCATTTATTCTCTTGTTCATCGCTAGTTTCTGCCATTTCAGTGCTTCACTCAGCAACTTTCAGTTCATCAGCTTCCAAATTATAGCCATTGTTTACCAGCATTCACGTGACATAGCAATAATTTCTCGCTCCTTGTTGTTTCGTTCTTGATATTTGTTGTTTCTTCGCTAAAGGAAGCCCTTTGCATTGCGTTATCACCTGTGTGTGTGTGTGTGTGTGTGTGTGTGTGTGGTTGCATTAATATACAGTGTTATGTGTACCTAAAGTTTTGTGTGTTTCACAGGCAGCTGTCATAAATTATGCCACCGTACTAACAATAGGTTTCGAGTGTATTAGTGTAACACTGTGTTCAGCATCATTTGTCATATAATGCACAGCCTATCAAGTTGATTATTACTCGTCCTTCTCATTAAAAATACTGCTCTTTCTAAAAAAAAAACTGCATAGGTTTCGTTTACATCAATATGTTCAGTATCTAAACATGGGCATCCCTTTGAGGCTTTGTAGTGTGCCAACTGGCTACTAACAGTAACAGACGTTCGTGCACCCCATAGCGTCAAACCTCATTCTTTACTCAATCGAGTCACTGAACTGTGGTGCACAGAGACTCATTGTCTCGCCCTTTTGCCAAAATTGATAAACCTTGCTGCACACCTAGGGAAAACAAGTAAAGCTTTCTTCGCTTTCTTTATACTGTGGCTGTTGTTTCTTCAATAGCACTCATTTTCATTGTGTATTCTTTCTATCTGTTTTGTTGTTTGCCTTCACGAATCGGTGAGTCATCCCGCACGCCCACATAATCGCAGTAGTGGTCTGTTTGTTTACCTCTTTTATCAGTGAGCAAACTTGCAGTACTTTTCTTTTCAACACTTTACTCCATGCTTATCAATGGGGAACCAGATCGTCTGTCGTAGATGCGAGGAGGTGGGGTGGTGTGGTCGGGTGTCGTGACCCCAAGATAAGGCGAGTTTGAGGGGGTGGTGGGGACTTCGTCACCTGACTGATATGACTCTTTCCGACTGCCGAAGCAGTCAGTCTGTTGAGTGTCTGCCTGTGCATGAAAAAGAGCATCCTTATCTGACCCGCCATCTTCGTTCTTTTTTTTTTCTCCGTTTGCAGAAGGAGCTCAATGTCTCCAGACGAGGAAGGTGAGTGATCGACAGCGCACGCTGTTTGTCTCTCAACTTGTCTTTGATCTTCTGGGCCCTTCCACAAGAATGGGCGATGCTCTTCTCTTCCGTGTGGAGAGCTGTTTGCAGGCCAGCCCTGTCTGGCTGTGAAGGCAAAGTGGGCCGCCGTGATAAGGGTTGTCAACAAATTGGCAAGGCTGGCAGCACTGCTGCGGGATGCTTCCGTCGAGAAAGTCCTCGGCGTACTGCTTAATTGCACTGTGCTCCCTGGCACTGTTTCTGGTGGCCCGGTTTTTCCTGCCAAACTGGCCATTCACGTAATACAGCTGCCCCATAAAAGTGGCTCGTACGCGAAGGAGAGCCTCCCGGTCATTGACACGTCACATGTTGCATCATAAAGGCTGCGTGGACTGCCGATGGCCCTGTAAAAGTTGTACACGTGCAGGGTTCGTTGCGGAACCGTTGACACGGTGCAGTAGCGACCCCATAAACTGCACGTGACCTTTGCCTTTTTATAGTCTCCGGCTGTCGAGGAAAAGCTAGAATCGTCTGGCAGTATGTGTATTGAAAAAATTTAAGGGTTCTGATCCCACTTCAATCAATCAATCAATCAAAAATCTTTTATTTTCACCATTTCATACATAAGGTGAAAAGGGAGAACCGGAGAAAAAGCCGAAAGTTCTTCGGCTTGACAAAGCTCCGGTCCCCCAGGCAGACAGTGGTGATGTTGGTTTCAAAACAATGGAAGAAAGCATGTTACAAAGTGTAAAGCATTAAAGAAATAATAACATTTCAACTGAATATAACATGAACATTGGGATGAAAGGAAGGGAAGTGTATAAATGAAAACAAGTATACAGCAACTACAAAGTACAACCGAGAAACACGCATACATAGTATCCATAGCTACAGGAACAAGTCCAACATTTTATTTTGTTTAGCGGTAACACATCAACACTTTGTTTGTTGAAATGATTAAGCAGGGAAGGCAGTGTATGGCAAAGGCGCTGTTGTCCATAATTAGTACGCGAAAAAGGGATTTGCCATGGGGCCTGACGGCGATATGAATATGTACTTTTATTTTCAGCCTTGCTCGCAGTGAGGCTGGAATGAACCTCATCTTTTAAAGGGACCCTGCAACACTTTCTGACCGCAGTCGGATAATACTGCCGATCAGTTGGGGAGGATCCTGTAAACAGGCCAGCCAAATATTCTTGCACTGCATGCAGTGTGGAATTTGCAGCTTGGTTTCAAAATACATATGGAAAGCGCCCGCTCTCCCTTCAACAAAACACGTCATAACTGCCACGGACTACGGAATGCACTCGGGAGGTACAGTTACCTTCAAACTTGACACTGTATCTCCAGCAATGCCTAATGGATAGGAAAAATTTTTCTGGCAGGCAATTCACGAGGCAATAAGCTCCTTAAGTGATGTCACTCAGGGATTACTGGTAAGAGTGTTGCAGGGCCCCTGTAAGCTACACGGTGGGTGGGAAACACAAAACAGAAAAATTGCCGTGTTGAACATGGATGCTGGAGTGGTTGTACTTTTGTCATATATTTGTAAGCATTGAGTGGTAGTGTAAGTTTGAAAACCGTAAAATGGTCACTGGGAGGACGATAAAATTGAAGGTCTGATTGATGATTATCGCTTAAGGAGTGCAACACATGTGTTCTGAGGAAAGGACAAGATAATATTGTAATTATGTTAACAGAGGAATAAACAAGTAATAATATGTGGAATAGGACTATAAGGCGTATATTCTACCGCACTGCAAACATCCAGCTCTGCAAAGTAGTTGTTTTCAGCTTGTTTAATTTATGGCAAATTAGTAATGGGCATCAGTAACATGGCTTATTACAAGCCAGTGGTTTTTCCTGCCCAAGAGTTAGGTGAAGCAATGTACGACATGAAGCCAGGAAAGTCATATGGGAAGCTATTTTGTGCTAGTAATTAATAAAAAATTCAATAATGATAACCAGAAGGGACGTGATACAGCAGTTCACAAAGGGACAACCTGGGGCTAATTTGAGACAGCTTTTCAACCACAGGCATCATGTAGCATATAAATGTTAGGGCAGAGGTTTGGCTAATAAATCCACTTGTGCTGAGTCATAGCATAGGCATTGCCTGTGTCCAAGGCCGCAAGAAAGTGAAGATGAAAAACAAGGTTCAAGAACGAGACAGGTCCCGGGGTGTTGCTCTTGGAGGCCGCACGTGGTCGCCTTACGTTTCTTTTTCTTGTAAGCCTTGCAGCAGCACATCTCGTGTCAGTGGACGTCTCTTGAACCCCGGGTGCGGCTTGTTTTTTCTGGCAGACCTGTGGGGCTCGGTCACAGTGTCCTGTTTCTTTTGGTCTGCTTTCTTAAACTGACCCACATTCAGATCATGTTTCTTGCCAGAGTTAGCCTTGACACTTTGAGCCTCTTCACGTCGTATAAGATAAAGGGCAGAAAAAAAAAAAAAAAACCGTTTGCTTGGCTTTTAGTTGTGGCGCATACTGAATAAGATCAGGGACTTGTATTAGGTTTCAAAGGCTGCTCGATCAGAAACGCTTACAGGTTGGCATGAGGTGTGTTCAACATTAAGCCAGTTGCTTTAAATTGCAGTTTCTAGTTTGACTTATGAGTACAGTAAAAGTGTGGCGCGCTGGCATGGGCTGTCTGGAATCTGGAATATTGGTGCATTTTACCTAATTGGGTACTATACCTAATTACTGCTCAACTTTTTAATCTGATTGAGACACATGGCCTATAGACTAGGTTGATTAGTTAATCTTCATTTGCAGTCTAAACCATTGCAGTCTGTCATGCAAGCAGTAACTTCATCTTGACGTGATAGACTTGCAACGTCTGCCCAAATCATTAAAATAAGTAGTGCAGCACCACTTGATGTGTTCTTGTTCACAGAGCAAAAATGAAAACCAAGGAACAAACTTATGTTGGTTGTTATTGGCACCTCGCAAATAAATGTTTATACTAGTATAAGATGTTGCTCTGAAATGGTTGCTTTGTTGATGGCAAAAAGACATACTTACACATTACAGCCACCTTCACATTTTTTGTAACATTGGTTTTTGACGATTTTCATTGATAAGCAATTTTTAATCTGGAGAATAGATCACATCATCACATCTCTGCATTACAGAGATGTTATGTTTTCAAGGCATGTACAGTGTTCACAGATTAAAATGTAACAATTTAAGGCTAACTAATACACTCAGTGTTGCTTTCACCATATTTATTTTGCATCTCATTGCCAAGATCTTAGCTCGTACACTTGCATCGTAGCCCGTATAACCATTAGTGGGCAGATGCCTAGCAACCTGATGCATTTATGACGAGCAATTGCCTGTACCACTTTAAAACATTCCTAATACATTCAATGTTTGAATTTTTACCATTGTAACGGTAAAAATAATTGCTGTAGCATCAAGTCCATGTATCTACTCTCTAAAGATTAAAGATCGCCACAAGTGAAGTGTCAAAACGTTATAAGATCGAGTACTGACAGGGCACTGCTGAATCATCACTTATTTGCATCAGAAGATCTTATCCTTACAAAATTTACCAGCAAGTGTCACAGGGAATTAGACCATTTGTGGTTAACAATCCCTTCTATAAACCAGTTTTAGAATCTTGCGCAGATGAGCTGAGTGCATTGCGACATCATTACACGCAAGCTGGCACTATTCCAGCCTACGCCACAGCTGCTCTGAACGAGTGCACTAAAAGGAAATGAGTACAGCACACTCGTTAACTTCTTTTATTTTTATAAGCAGCATCATTGTATGCTTCTTCAAACTTTTAATCTCTATATCTGTCCAAAATACAAGGACAGGAAGAACAACGGACAAAATGCTGACTTACAGCTGACATTTATTTCTGAAATCTTCACTAATAACAAAAACAAAGGAGTGAAACATTGAAGGCATAGGCAAACACCTACCTGCATACAGGACAAATTTTTTTTCTCTTTTTAAATAGTGCATTAGACTGCCTTTTGCACTTTTGTCAAGGGTTAACTGTGTGTGTCACAAACTCTTCCAAGGAACAGCTCTCACAAAGCAGCAAGTTTCTTCGTTTCATGACATCACAACACCCAGCGTTGGTGAACCCCTGTCCCCGCCCAAGTTCAGTAATTGCAGACTACCCTCAACGTCAAATTACGATAAATCTTTTAGAAAAGCATTTCCCAGCCTTAATACTTGGCTAGTGTCGCACTTCTGTTTGCTAAAGGCACTTCACAGATTTTCTCCAGGTTCAGGTATGTGTCGAAGCGCTGCTTTCGGGGGCACAGCGTTTTGACTAACTGCTAGTGCCCCGTACATACATACCACGTGCCTCCCACCTTGACAGCTAGCACAGAGTCTCTTAGTCCCCTTATACCCTTGACACACGGGCATGCTAAAGTGCTTTAGGTAAGGGGACATCTGCTGGAAAGGTGTTCATGCCCAGTGACACATGACAAAGAAGTATCTCCTTCCCGGCAAAGTTCCTTTGCAAAAAGGTAGATCGGTGATCTACTTTTCGAGCGTAAGGGCATACTCTCGCCGACAGCGTACACGACCCGTAAACGGGAGAGAACTTTTCACAAAATTACAACACCTCGCAAGTATTTTCTTGCCTTGCATTTAAGCCTTAGCTTGTAGCCGTGTAATGAGATTTGTCGGGCCGCAAAGATTTATTTTTCCCGCACTCTCGAATGCTCACATCGCCGCCATGCAGGGTTCCGGCAGTCATTATCTTTTTCGTCGTGGCATGAAACGAACAATTAACATTATTAGCCATCACCAATAAAAACAATATTATTATGATCCACAATCGCCAAAGGTAATTAAATGCAGAACTTTTTAAAAATGTTCGCAGTCTTGCTGCTTTAACAAGGAGCCCCATTTTTCGCGGCGTTCATCTTAGGAACCACCTAAAGAAGTTCACATGCTGCCGTGTGTCATCGGCGCAACTACTTGCTGCAGAGGGTCCTTTAGAGTAGAAAAAGGGCTTCACTACAAAGGACTTTATTTTCGTCCGTCTGTCAGGGGTATTAAAGTGAAAGAAATGCTGCAAGGAGGTTGGTAGGTAGTTCTCTCGTCCAAGTCAAGGGCCAAGGAAAAAGAGGAGGGAGGTCTTCCCGGGTTGCTTTTTAAGGAGCCACCACGCTGACCCAGCTGCCAAATGTGGAGTGGACAGGAACCACTACACGCGGCACCAAGCGCTCCTGCCGAGAAGGTAGGGGAGAGTGGGCAGGTCTGAGAGGGAGAAAACGGCCGGGGGTGGCTGCGGCTAAATTTAGCGACGTCCTCTCCGGAGGCAGCCGCGCCAGTTGCGCGCACCTCTGCACACCTGACTCACCAGCCAGAAGTGGCTGCCTGCGCGCTGCGTTTCTCTTAAAAAGGACGCTAAAAAAAACTAACTAAATTAGTCCGTAGACTATAGGAATTGTTCAAAATGTGATCCCCCCGCCACCCACGTGAAGGCCTCAAAACCACTTTGTGTACCACGCATCTGGTCCGAGGTTGCACTCATACATTTAGATTGGGTGTGGTGCATGTTTCTCTGTCTTTTTTTTTTTCTTCCTGTTAACACCAGAGTTCTCTATGAGCACTTAAAAGAACACATGTTTTGGGTATTAGGACGTGAACATTGATTTACATAAATTCTAAGTAATCGCTGTTCAATGTTTGAGAAGTCTCTGTCAAGTTGCTTGCGTTTCAAGCAACTTTCACCCACAGTCTCCTTCATCGTTGATGGAAATAAAGAAGTTATTATTATTATTAAATATTTTATGCTAACTTCGATTCACTTCCTCCACTGATTTGTGTTAGGTTTGGCATCGCAAACCACTGTTCGCAAGCACCTATTCACTAGCTTTGTTTCCAAGTTCCAGATGTGTTCTTTCATTTTTCATTCATTTTATTTACCCTCAGGGCCATATGGCATTATAGAGGGGAGTGGTTACAATGTTGGAAAAAAAGATTGATTGATTTGTGGGGTTTAACGTCCCAAAACCAGCTCTGATTATGAGAGACGCCGTAGTGGAGGTCTCTGGAAATTTCGACCACCTGGGGTTCTTTAACGTGCACTGACATCGCACAGCACACGGGCCTCAACATTTCGCCTCCATTGAAATGCAGCCGCCGCGGCCGGGATTCGATCCCGCGACCTTCGGGTCCGCAGCCGAGTGCCATAACCACTAGACCACCGTGGCGGGGCGTTGAAAAAAAAAGGGAAAAAAAGAAAAGAAAAGAAAAATACAACAAGGAAATAAATAATACAACAAATAATAAATTCTTGATTATACAATGACAGCAGTACAATGATGATGAACATAATAAACTAGGAACGTAATACAACTTCTAATCATACAATATTGAGTAACATTTCACGAAAAAGATGGAAAAAGATACAAAAGCACACTTCTAAACCACAGAGCAAGCTTGTAAAAAGCAGGCCTTGAGGAACTCTTGATGCTAACGAAGGGTGAAGCTGTTGAATGGGGTGGGAGGGGCGTCATCAGTCCAAATTGGGAAACCAGAGAAGGCAACCGGGGATGCTCGTGATTTCGAAAACGAGAGCGCGAGAATGCCTGGGAAGCCTGTGTGTGCATGAGATGCCGTCCAGCTGTGCGCACACTGCTACGCACCTAGCTCTTCCTCTCTTTGCGTTTGATTTGCATTTTGTTTCGTTCCTCCCGAAGAGTAATGTTCAACAGCTGGCACTTCCCACGGTCCTTGAAACTACAGTTTTTGCTCTTTCTTTTTCTTTTTTCACGAATCTGCGATCGTTCTGGTGATGATTGTGCTGTAGCCCATGGTTTCTTGTCATTTTGAAAAGGAATGAAGGCATTGTGCAGGCATAGCTCATATGAGATAAGCATTAGCAATGAGCTCGTTTTAGCTTTTAAAGAGCAGTTTCAGGAAGCTTTCATTGCTCGGAATTTTGCTCACCTTCATGAGCCTAGTTCGTTTTGTGCTTCATGCTGTTTGCTTAGGCACATGCTGGTTATCTGTTCAAATGAAACTTTAAAAAAAAAGAGCAAATGAAAGGCAACCAGACACGGGAGCTTAATGGCGATGGTACTGGCCCGCTAAGCACAGAGGCGTGTAGTAGATACTTGGCCACACTGGGCAGATTTCAGTTTAGGTGAAATGCAGAAACGTGTGTACTTAGAATCAGGTACGTGTTAAGGAACTTCAGTTAATCAAAATGTGCAAATTTAGTGGAGCCCCCCAGTGCGTCATGCCTCAAAGTGTATTATGGTTTCCACACGTGAAGTCCCCAAGTTTAGTTCAAGTTTAACAAAATCAAAACATCTGGTTTGCTACCTTACATCAGAAGAAGGGGGGAAAGGGAGGATATAAATGAAGAGAATAAGAGTACAGAACCATCAGTGAGTGTAACAACAAACAACAGTTGTTGTGTTGTTAATGTTAACAACTACAAACAGTTGTGTTCTCAAAGCCTGTTTCACTGGTACATTTTTTCTTAACAACATCCATTTGGAGTTCACGGTTTACTTTGAAACTGAGTTTTTGCTCTTTCTTCTTCTTTTTTCACGAATCTGCGATCGTTCCGGTGATCATTGTGCTGTAGCCTACGGTTTCCATGTGAGCAAAACATGCAAGATAGGCAACCAGCATTTAGAAGGTCATCTGATATTTATATGTATATTGTCATCTTATATATATATATTGGATACAGGGCTCAGCTGTTTTAGTAGCGTACATTGACTGTTATCTAAATGACCTTGATAAGCTTTCTCGTGCGCATAAATGCATTATGTATAATGCGAATGACCAGACGCACATTAGCCGTCTTCATGGGCCGAGAGAGGAGCACATTACGTGCCTGTCACATCTGCATGACAGGCAAACCCGTGACGGAAGAGCACACTCGTAAAGGAAGCGGCGTGGGCGGAATGTGGCATGTTACGGATGGGCAATCGCAGCACACGTGACGTGGGACCGGCATGTAGTGGGGCCCGGAACAAAGGCTAGCATTGTCGTCGTTGCGACGTTGTGGGTCGGTGGAGACATCGTTGATGGCTGTGGCACGTGTGTTGGAAAAAGTACGTCGGACTAAGTGTAGTGCTAGTGACTGCTGTCGCTCTAGCCTGTACAGCATGACTCACTGTTAAGGGGACCGGCTCCAGCGTGACAGCAGTGTTTCTTTGCCTTTCTTGGAAAGAGGCAGCCAATATAATTGATTCATTGCATATATGTATATATGCATAAAGGATTAGTATGAGGATCTTTAAGCCGTACCTCAGCAATACAAATTGGTGATATACTAGCTGTGTGTTTGAAGCGGGAGTACACATGCGGTTCAGGAAACCTAGTAAATGTACGAATCACTGCATGTTTTTCCACCTGCTATAATTTTTTAATTTCGCTTGTGTTTCTATACACAAATATGTGGTGCCCTATGGTTACTGATTGAGGAAGAGCTTATTGCAACTTCAAAAGTAAACGTTTTCAAAAATGCACAGTCCAGTTTGGCTTAACCTTAATACACTAAATAGTTTCACTGTATTTGGTGATGCTGGCTTCCCTGCATTTCACCTGCCAAACCTGCTTTCCACTGGTTAAACTTTTGAGGACATATCAGAAGGTTTGGAATGAAAAGTTGAATTTGTTATGGTGGTAATGGGGGGAAAAGGAGGGGGGCAAAGCAAAAAACTCATTCGTTTGATCATCTGCATTTCTTGACGAAATATTAACTCGTAGTGCACTAGCTGCAGGAATCTAGAAAGTAGGCACACTACATAAAATCACCATATAAATTTAAACATTCCTTTATTTGCTAAAGAATACAGCACTTGTACTCCTGTTTCTGTGCACCGTACTAACGTTCGAATGTGTTGGGGGGAGGGGGTGTGTAAATTATTGTTGAAATTGCACATTATTCTTTTATTTGATACAAGAGGCATCATTCTTCAATACCTACCAATTAAACATGTTTTCTACTAATTACACCGCGAGACAAATTGCAGGTCGTAAGGAGCAGGTCTTCTTTGGTAACTTAGAGCAAAACAACATGGGGATGAGTAACACAACTGACAAATGGGCTTAGATAGAGCAACAGCCCCGTTGACAAAATGTTTTGAACTTCTCGGGGCAATTAATTTGCTGGCCCGCAACTGCTTTTGCCAAAGCTGCATTTGCACACTGCATGATATGCGCCAAAGAGAGCTCAAGTCATAGCAACAAAGTACAGGCGTGCCACGTGATGAATGGCTGGGAGAGCGCTGCGCTGAACAATAGACGCGCTGTGCGTATTAACGGCCTGCCTCGATGTATAGGGCGGTGCCTTTGATCTGAGAACAGGTGCGAGCACCTGCGTGCATTCCCGTAGTTTGCTCTCTTGCTCTTTTTTGATCGGCGTCTTCCATTTGAAGAAGACCCGCGTGGGAAGCAGTTGTGTGCGTAGGAGTGGATCTTGCTATTCCCGGATTTGGGGGATGGCTACGTCGGCCACGGTGAGAAGCGAAATTTTTCAATAGTACGCTGCCGAATCTGGGCGAGCATGATTGCACGAGAAAGCCGCTTCAGTTCAAGGCGTAGGAGTCCAGAGATAACAATTTCACCAGCGTCATCACAATGGTAATGTCATTGTTTACTTTATCAGTATGTACGACATATATATGGATGCGGCTTTTCTTAGCTATTGATAAATGTGCAGTATTATTCCTTGTTGAGCATGCTGAAGGCTACAGTGAAAGCTAGTTGTATTGGTATGATTGTACATTGTGCTGTTTCTTAATGTATTCATTTAATTGCAGGGTAATCAAAGACCAATTCATTATACATTGTCATGCTAAACTTTTTCATGAAAAAGAAATTGAATCACCATGTAAAAGTGTATGTAGAAGTAAATTGTCGACTGTGAACATTACAAGAAATGACAAAAACTGTTTTGCCATTGGTGATTGAACAAGGCAAACCAAACATCACATCAAATACAATAGCACCTCTGGAAAAGTGGGCATTTGTTGTCGGAGTAGTTTATGTAACGAAGTTCAGCTGCATTGAGCACTCTCGAGAACTTGAATTTATCTGTAACTCTATGTCCAAGGTTTCTTCCTTTCCTCTTGCTACTGGTCACACTATGGTATAAAATGTGTGCATTATCTATATCTGCTGAAGATGGCCATAACATAGATACAAATCTTGTGCTCTGTTTTTCACTGTCATCTGACTCATACAGTTGGTTGTTTATATGTGTGTATTTCTAACTTTGCAAAGCTGCTAACCTTGTGGCCCTTTTGAGGCTTCACAGATGCTGATGTAAAGAACTGTTAAGCAGAAACAAATTACCCGTACTTTGCTTTTCTTACACTGCTACAGAGTTCTTGTAAACAATCTATCAATGTAAAGCGATTGATCAAAGTTGCATGTCTGGCTTGCTTGTATGCTAGTGTTAGTAGAAGTGTAATTTCGAGTGTGTGTCTGTTTCGTGTTCTCTCATGTTCTGTGTTATGTGTGCTACATCATTATCCTGTGCCATCAAGTGACTGGTATAGCAGTTCGTTGATAGACTTCTATAGATACACGTGTTCCAGCATGAGAGGTCTTGTTGATAAGCTCTGACAACCCACAGTGCCGCCACACTTTATTGTACACCTTCCAGTCCCTCTGCACTACTCCTATTAATTGCAGTCATTGGGATCTTAACAATGCTCTGGGCCAGTATTTCATAAAGATGCGTTTTCTAACACTAATGCCTTTTCGTGCTTGGCTAGCGGTGGTCATCCATCCACTTCTCAAATGGGATCAGGTGGCCGTGAGTGGTGGGTTATGATAAGACTAGCATACGGTCAAGCATTATACTTCACTACAGAATACTTGCCTCCCTTTTGTGAATATTGTCACAAGATAGCAGAGGGGCTTACTCTGCAGTGTTGCGAGGAAGGTAGCAGAGGGGCTCACTCTGTATGCAGGACGCGGGCGTACCCAGCACCTCCACCGCAAATGTTATGGGGGTACGTGTATTTACAATATATACACAGGCAAGTGCCAACCAACACTAATGGCAGGCCCAAGTCCTGTCCGAACACTTCGTTTTCCTTCGCCCGCGTCCTGCGTACAGAGTGAGCCCCTCTGCTACCTTCCTCGCAACACTGCAGAGTAAGCCCCTCTGCTATCTTGTGACAATATCATAGCGCTTTCACATGGCCTTCGTTGTGCCTTTCGATCGCAAGGAGCTGCCTCGGCAGCTGTGGAATTTACCAGCTCTCCTTCGGCAGCTGTTTTCGCAACCCATTGCAACCACTGATTTACCCGAATGCGAAAACAAAGACATCTTATCTCAGCCAGACTGACATTGCACTGTGCTGCTGCCACCAGGCTTCGCACTGCACTGTTTGTTTTCTTTCCTTTTTTTTTTCTTGTTGCAATGGTAGTTCATGGGCAGTGTTTGTAACACAAGTGTTTACTGAATGTACAGGTTTATTTGCATTACTGGAAACTTGTTCATTAAATATCACCTGTACCAGCTATGCTCTGCAGTTCTGCCTACTTAAGTTGAATTACCTGTAGAGCTGCATGGTTACTGCATACAAGATGGTTTGCAGGGAAGCATCAGCAAAGATTTACTCTACAATGTGTAACTGTTAGCTAGAATCTCAGCCCGTTAGCTAGAATCTCAGCGCATTTGTCCCATTCTTTGAAGACACTGTTCCTTCAAATCAGGGCTGAATGCAGTGTTTCAGCTCAAATGGTGCTGCCTCATTACTTTGCAGTTTCAGTTTAGAATGGGAATGTAGGCTCAAAAGTAAATGATAACCAATTGATTAAAGGAACACTGAAGTGAAAAACGATTTTTTTTTTTTCATATTAGTAAATTCTTGTACTTTGTTAACGGCACTACTCTTTCGAGGAGATGCTTGGTAAGTTTGATAATGGTGAAACACAACCGAAAAAACATACAAGTAGCAGTGCTGCTGAGAGGCTCCAGCACTAATATGCGTGACATCATACATCTTTGATGCCATCTACAATGCGTACAAAATTCTTTATGGGTAGAAGAGATACGCAATGCGTTCTAAGCAAGCCAGAGATTTAGCACATCGTGTTTCAGACAATTTGAGTTAATGCGGTGAGAGTATGAAAAAGAGGAATGGGGTTCGTGAGAGAACCTCCTCAAAGTTTTGGTTTGGAATTCAAAGATGACACTTCGATGCGGATTTTTCTCTTGTAATATTTAGCATAAAGTGATGATTTAGCAGTCTAAGCCGCTTTAATGTTTCACGTAAGTGCCTCTTTAAGGAACTTTTGTTAATTATCCAGCATTTCTCTGTCTGCCCTACCACTGTAGAGCCCGTCTGCAAATGATCTATCCCATTGCAGAGATGCAGTGTCAACTACATCGAGATAGACCTGTTACAGTTTTATTTTATCGTTACCTGTCTGTGAGCCTTTCTTCAGCAGGAACTAATGCCTCTTTTGTGCATTGTTGTTTCATTGGCGTCCTTTATGTATAGGTCGGCATCGCAAATCAATCAAATCTTGTTATTCTTGTATTCTTTTTCAGTCGGTGCTCGTCGGCTCGCAAGAGCCTCATCTGCAATACTTCCCCAACCCTCCCCAGGTGCCATTCTCCCATTCCACAGAGTGAGTATGCATTGCGCTCGTAAAGCAATTGGGGCAATTAGGGTGCCATCTATCGGCCAGCTTTTCCTTCCCAGCAATCTCAGTGTCGAGCAGTGCCTGCAAAATGCAGTTAGCTTGGATAAGGAGCTGACCTTGTCAAGGACACTGAGCTGCACTGAAGGAGCCGTAAACAGCCTTGCGTCACATGTGGTTGCCATGGAAACAAACTGAGGACTCGATCACACGTATCTGATTCTTTGTTATGCAGAGGAAATGTGCGCTTCTGTCCTAAGTGTTACTGGTCTCCACAGAATTTTTTTAAGTATTTTTGAAGTTTGAAGTTTATTTATTTTCTGTCTTACACAGAAAAAGGAGTAAGAGCTAAGGGCAATCTGCCTGACGGGGGCTCTTACTCCTATGCGCACTCGGCGTGCATGTACATCATTTGTGTACAAGAAACACAATACAACCAAAAAGCCAGATAAATAAATTAAATATGCACTATGCATAGTTTTCGCTGTAAATAAAAGAAAATACATCAAATAGACACTTCATGGAAAACAAAGCATATCATTCAAGGACTTCATTATCAGCCTTCAACACAAACCGAGAATATATATGCATATATACAAACATTCATAGATATATATAACATAGACGCATATACACATAATATTCATACACACATAGATACATACATATATACATACCCATACACATATATACACATATTCATTGACAAAAATGGTATATCTGTAAAGTTATTGAGGTCTATTTCATTGATAAAATATCTGAGAATTTAAGAGAAAGTTTTTTACAAACTGCTTAAAGTGCGGTGCATGAAAATCTACGTGATGCTCAGCGAGGTTTAATAATCAGGGTACTTGATATTCTAGTTGCTGACATTCGTAGTTGGTTCTCATGAGTGGTGGCATTCTCGTTTGGTGGTGTAATTGATATCTAGAGGAAGAAATAGGTATGTTACTAGCATGGAGCCTGTGTTTTTTTATGTGCAAGAGCAATCTATAATAGTAAATTTGATTTGTGCGGATTAAGGAGTGTTTATTAAAAACACTCCTTATGTGTTAGAATGCCAAATCAATGTCTTCATGTTGCTTTATTTGTATACGTTCTTCCAATGCAGCTCGTCAGCAAGCTTACGAAGGCACTTTGCTTCAAGAGCCCTTATTTAAATCATTGAGAGAGAGAAATAGTTATTCTCAACATTAATACACAGAACTTGATCTAGTTGCACATGTGGTGTCCTGTCTTCTTTTCTTGTATGTTGTCCTTCTTTGCAGTTTCCCAATGACGTCCATGTCTAAACACCAACTAGCCCAACATACAACACTTCTAAAATTGATCTAGTTTGCTGGATTTCAAACAAGAAGTACCTACAGACTGTGCGGAGCAGATCTTATATATATAAGCCATAAGTTCTTTTGCACAGAGCTTGTCAGAAGTTGCAGTATTTTAAACAGTGCCATTGTCAAGTCTGATTCTTTAACCATGCAATGGAAACTGATGTTCCACTTATATAAACTGTGGCCATCTGCTGTGATGTCCAAAGTAGACAACATTAATGTATTGAAACTCCACTCTCAAGTATACCCGTAAATATTTTAGCGGGGCTTTTGTAAAAGCCCTCATAAACAGCTTCATACATGTTTCAAGCTAATTTATCATATCTGCCTGCTTGAAATATGCTCTAACAGCAGTTTACGGAACTGTGATAAGTGTTCTTGATGCAAAACTGCGCATTTGTTAGCTCCATGCTTTAATTTTATTCATGCCGATTTTTCTACAGTTTTTGTAGAACAGTGAGATCCTAATCCAAAATTTTAACTACAGTTGGTCAAATTCAGCTTTCTCTCTCTCAAATGCAGTAAGTTCCATTGAAATCTGTTTGGCAGTTGTTTAGTGAAAACATTCACAAATTTAATGTGTGTCTGTATAGAGAGATCAGTTTGCTCCAAGATAAAAGCTTCTTAACAAGAATGATATCATGCAGGCATCATTAATTTTTTATATTATCCAAGAAAATGCAAAAGAAATATTCATTAAACGTTACAGCAACAGAAGGTGAGGTAGCCGTATAAGTGGCATAAGAAGCACAGAGTGAAATCAGTAATGGGACAAGGAACAAAGGTGCATTGGCCAGAAATAATGTACTGGCAGTAAATGTTCTTTTGTACAGATCCACTAGGCCTACTTCAACTGCAATAGTCTCCATTTATCACCATCAGCCGCTTAGGTTCGCTGTGCATTGTGCTGTTCTGATGGTTGCCGGCTTGTCTCCCCCTTTGCAGGCAGCCCTCTGGACAGCCCCCGCAACATGTCCCCGAGTCAGCATTTCGCATTCGCCCCCGTCAAAAAGTGAGTGCCTGTTTCTTCCTGCCATATGTATGTTTGCCTGAACTATGCAGCTTGTGGGCATATTTTTGCTTGCAATCAACATTGCCAAGAAAACGCAGAGATATATGCTGCAAGTGATCCCAATTCCAGGTCTCGCACTGCAGTATTGTTTCACAGCTAGCTTGAGCATTTCCTCAAAGCAAGACTTTTGGAAGCAGTACTAGCATACCTGGCAAAGAACTACGTGAAATTTAATGGGGCAAGACAGGAAAGACTGAACATGGTGTTAACTGCTAACGTAAAGCACAAATGTTGGCAGCCGGCACCTCCCCTGTTTTTTCGTTCTCATCCCCCCCCCCCCTCTTTTTTTTTCTGTTTTCTGTAACAAAGCCATATCAACAAGCTCAAGTTCAGACCCCTTTACAGTATCAGCTCAGTCCATCCACTAATTCTTCCCTTAAATCCTGTTTGTATGCACTCAAGCATGTTATGATCAATGTGACATTGTGGCATGTTGACTGTTGTTTGTCAGCTGCTGTGGCACCCCATATTTGCAATTGCCTGAATCGTAAAGAAACTTTTCTTGTAGGTAGAGAAATAGAGCTAGCTCAGGTGCAGCATAATTTTGTGTGAAAGTGTTCGCCATACTTCATGGCTCATCAATGAGCTGTACTGAACATAAAAACATACTCTCCTCAACCCAAGGCTCGTTTATTGCTAAGGCCTTCGAAGCTAAGGCTAGTTTCAAGAAGGTGACACTGTATTAAAATGTCGGTTGACATGCACTCTCGGGGTGCACTCAGTGGTTGCGGCCGCTGTCCACTCGACATTTGGAGGACACTCCACAGGTGAGAGAGATATGCAACGTACAGCACGTGGCTTATCTCTGGAGTGAGAACCTTGCCTGCCGCTCCGTGCCTGGTGCAGTTGCAAGCACGGGGTCTCGATGGCATTCTTTGTAGCTGCTCTCGAGATAGCTCGTTTGCAGGCAGTTCGTTTGGCGAGATAGCTCGTTTGCGGGCACTTCATATGGTACTTCGTTGCTGTTCTTGTCTGTTTGAATTCTGACCACTTGCACGCATTGGCGAAATGTTCTGCTATCCTATCTTGTCCTTCTGCTGTACTCTGCCGGTATTGCACAAATGGTGAAAAAAAAACCTCCTCGAGTGGCCATGCTTGTTGCATAACGCCTACGACTAGCCCTGTAAGTGGCAGGTTTGGCTTCCAAGTTTATGAATAGGTGATGCGGAATTGTTTTTCTTGGTTGAAACACAGTGCTGGTTTTTTTAATGCAGTTTATTCAGATTAAGAAGATTTATTTTCAAATTCAACCAGTTTCCACTGAGCCTCAGCTCATGTTACAATTATGCAGTGCTTACTCATTATGGAAGCCAGAGAAATGCTGTCCTTATCAATTTTGAAGCATTCAACTGTTTGCTAGAGCAACTGATGGCTGAAAGAGGTTTAAACCACAGTGGATGCTGAAAGCACATACACCCATATAACATCCCCTAGCAACTGCGCAGCTCATATCACCCCATCCCAGATGATTTTAAGAACGTCAAAGCAATTGATACACCGAAAATAGCAAAGATAGCAGGGATATGTACATCAGTTATGTTCACTGTTTTTGCACCTTTGGAAAAAGTCCCATGAGCTAAAGTTTCTTGCTGCTAATTTGGTCGGTCAGATAATGTGGCCAACCCATGGCTGGGATGCATGCTGCTTTTTGTGGCCGTTCTCAGATCAGCAGCTTTGTGGTAAAGGTCATCGTAAGTCAGATAGCCAGCATAAACCGTAGTATTCAATTTTTGATGCACCTCCTCATCATGTTTCTTGGCCTGAAGACCTTTGTGCTTATTCTCCTTGCAGGGCGGACGGCCGGCGATGGTCAGTCGCGTCACTGCCGTCATCGGGCTATGGGACCAACACACCCGGAAGCTCCAACGTATCTGTGAGTGCTCACCTTCCCTTGCCTTTTTGCACTGTTAGTGCTATGAAAACTAAGCCTCCGTATGCAACCAGTTTATCATTTGATGCACCTGTTGAGAGAGTTCGATGGGCTATATGTATTCCATAGTTGCAAGTAGTGAGTTCATTGGGGAGTCATTACTGAAGTGGCCAGGTTGAATCTTTCTCTTTCTTGTTTTGTTTTTCAACCTAATTTCTACTAAAAAAAGTTATAAAGAGAATGCAGATATGCTCCCACTTGAGTGTAATTACGCATAAAAAAAAATGGGATCAAACCTTGACCCAGTACTCTACACTAACATTGTGGGCATAGCCAGTATTTTATTACACGGGAAGGTCTGGCCTCCCTTTATGTACGTTCACGTGTGCCTGCATATTTGCGTGTACATGCACACATGACAACTGTAAAAAAAAAAAAACTTCTTGCAGTCCCAGTGCTCCAGCCAGGAGAAGCTGCACCTGCTGCCCCACCAGCCAACGCCGGATGAGCCGGCAGGCACTCCGGTCGGCCACCCGCCGCACTACTTTCCTCCGCATCAATACCACCCTCATCATCACCCATTTGCTCACCACGTCCCCCACCACATCCACCAGTCGCGGCACTTCTCCAGCAACGAGAGCAACCCGGGCCTCGAGGACGACGGCCACCAGCAGCAGCAGCAGCATGGCTCGCCTGGGGTGCACGCCACGCCCACGACGTCGTCCGGCTCTGCGTCGCCCATCATCAGGCCACGGTCACGTAGCCTTAGGTATGTTTTCGGCGCTGGATGTCTGTGCAGGAATTGGAGCTTCAAAAGGGAGTCCGGAAAGGGGTACCTTCTGATTTTAGTTTCAGTGAAACCCTATGAGCTTTTGCAAAGCTCTGAAAAATTCCTGTGATTGCTTACGAGCTCCATGTCTTGCTCCAGTATTCTCAGTACTGGAGTATGTGAGGCTGATACAGTAAAGATCTAGTAGTTGTGATGCAAGGCTGTTATTGGAAGATATTACATTGCCGGATAAATGTAAAGCTAAATGGAGCTGTTTATAATTGTGTACTGTCAGTAAGCGCTAGGACACAGAACAGATATGAACATGGTATGCAAGGGATGGTACAGACAAGATATTGCATCACTACTGTTTCGGGATAAACACAATTACACAAGGGAAATGTATGTACACCATTGAGTTTCCTTGCGGGTGCTAATAGCTAATAAAGGGCTACTGATGTAATGATAGCTTGAGTACTAATGTTAAATTTAAGGATGTGAGCTAAAATGCCTAATACCTTGAAGTTGCGTTAAATGAACATTATAATAATAATATGTGGCTACAAAAAAAAAAAAAAAAAACGTTTTCACTCTAGTGCTCAAGCTTCTGAAGCACACCGTCATCTGCAAAGCACACAACAACATGAGTGTAGTAGATAGGTTTTGTTTATCAATGTAATGGTTTACTATTTTGATCAGATTCTTTGCAGCATTGTTTTTATATAAAAGTGCTATGGCTTAGTATTTGCTATGTAAGCACTATTGCTGAACCCAAAGCAGCATGATGGGTCTCACATGCATTCCTTGCTTCTTATTTATTTTCCTTGCATTTACTTTTCTTTGCAAATAGGTTGTTATACATCCAGTGTCATTGACATCGACTGTCATTTGTTTATTGAGCTCAATAACCTGCAGTCTATGACTTTCTCTTTTATTTCATTCACTCGACCAATGCCCTCTTCCCTCCAGTAGTCCCATGCGGTCACCCGGGATAGACAACGAGATTGTTCTTATGAACAGTGTTTACAAGGAACGCTTTCCAAAGGTGAGCCCTCATGCCCTGCTGCTACTGTGTTTACCATGGCTTTTAAATGTCTGGTGACATGCTGTCATACTGTCACCGTTTTGAGGGGGGGGAGGGGGGGTTGAGTGGGTTTCGCTATACGCAAAGTAAGTTGAAACGAGCGGTTCAACGATGAAAATTTTGGTCACAGTGCTAACAGATAACCTGGTAAGAGTACAAACTAGAGTAGTGTCGCTATTTTATTTGGCTACATTTAAAAAAAGTTGTGTTAACTCAAGTGATGCCTGGCCTATTGATCTGTGATCCGTGATAGGTGATTGGACTGGTTGCCAAAGAAAAGCAGGTGAAGTTGCAGGCAGCAGGTGTTCAACGTATCCTCAACATCCCTTTTTTTTTTTCATTGCTAGAAGCCTCCATCCTTCCTTGAACTTCTGCCTCGTCATGTTGTGGTTTTGACACATAGAACTCCAGAGTTTAAATAATTAAAATTCAAAATTCTTCATGAGTAAATGTTTCCTTCACAGGCCACCCAGCAGATGGAGGAACGGCTCGAGCAGTTCGTGAGTCAGGAAGCGGAGCTCGACGCGAAGCACGCCTGTGATGCCGTCGCCCGCTTTGCTCACCACCAGATCATCGAGCTAGCACGTGACTGCCTGCAGAAGTCGCACGACAAGCTAGTCACGTCGCAGTACTTCTACGAGATGTACGAGAGCCTAGAGAAGCTGCTCACTGAGGTGAGGAAAGAAATGAGCGAGTTTCTGAGATGTGCTGGGTGTTTTGGCCCCACGTAACTCGAGCATCATTCCACATCAAAAAGTTAAAGGAAATATCTTGCCTGGTCATTTTTGGGCCATAAAGATTACATTCACACTAAAAGAATATTAGAGTAACTTTGTGAGGTTCAATTAGGGATTGCTTTATTAAATGGTGCAACTATCCACTCATGGATACAATATATGCTTCTGCAATATTCACATAAAAAGTTTTCCTGTGCTGAAATCAAGATTGATGTGGTTTGGGTAGTCAGTTATTGAAGCCTTAGAAGTGGTATGGGAAATTTGTGTCAGTCATACATTCAAGGTCAAGTTTTAAATTAGCAGGACATTCACTTCATAATGAAAGAAGGTAGGGCATGCAAATATAGACAGAAGAGAAGTAGACAGCACAAACGTGGACTATCAACCGAATGGACAGCACAGGCCACCCAGCTTTTCATTGTGAATCCATAGCAACTACCTCGACCTTCTATAGTTCTGAGGCTTCTTATCCATAATGTTAACGGATAAAGTTATTGGAGTCCCAGTATTGACAACCTCAAAAGCTAGTACACTGAAACTGATGCCATATACCTACTGGGTGATTCCACGTAAGATCGAACAAAGCATGGCTGGTCACCCTCTTAAATTTATTTCAAAATTTTATATATTGCTGCCCGATGTGTGGAAAGAAGAGATCCACAGTTGGTTTTGCTAGAAAAAATTTTGTCGAAGCGCCGGGAGTCAATAATGACGAAGAGGTGGAGTGCCGCGCTTACCTGCTCTTCTGTTTTGGCCAACTTTGGTTAATAATTACACAAGCTATACTAAGGTTAGGTGGCTGAAACTTTTTAAAGTAAATACACCCATGTTTTTACTTGTGATAAATTATTTTTGCTTTTTATAGGGAGTGTACTTATTTTTATAAAAATCCTCAAAATCAGCCTATGAAGCATTTTTCTGTCCACTTTGCGGGCTTATATCTCAAAAAAGGCTTGTGGCAGAGTAGCGAAAATTCATCATTACGTTCTAAGCATACTCTTTTGTCAAACTGCAAAAGCTTATATTTATATAACTTTTCAATAAATAGATACGGGCGGGCGAACTTCAAAAAAATACCGAACAGTGGAAATTTCTCAAGACAATTAAAAAAAAACCCCATCTTTGATATTTTTTAAACTTTGTACACTTATTCTCCTTCACGTTGGCTTTCACAATCACCAAAAACATGTTGCATAATTTTGTTCCACTAGGAGTTACAGGCCGTCAAATTAGACCCTTACGCAAGGATAGGCTATTGTTGTTGATCCGGCTTCTTGCCCGCTGAGTGTATAGAATGAAAACAGAATTGAATTTCTGGCCTTTAAGAGGCCAGCAGCACCGAAAAAAGGTGTCAGTGGCACCGATGACGTCAATTTAGACATGATTTGGTCACCCGAGCGGCCATGAGTGCGGGGCTACCGAGCAGGTGCGCGCGCCCCCAGATGCTCTCTGTAAGAGAGGCACAGTCAGCTCCTTTTCGCCTCCTGAAACCAAAAGTGTTCGAAACATTTCTTGGATAACTTCAACGCGTGTGCATTAAAGATTCGCTATCCATTCTGCCTTTTTTCGCAGCATAGTTAGGCCCTAATAACAAGGCGGAGATGGAAGCAAGATCAAAACACTATCAGGTAGCTATGAGCGCTCGCTTCACGCACGCGGTCGACAGCTGCCGCCGCCGCCAGAGAAACAGTGCACCGCCACTTGTGGTCAGTATAACGCAAGAACGTGGCACTCCAGTGGCAAAGCAAGATATAGAACGCCAAAGGAAACAAAAGCAAAACAATTGGTAACCGGACGCGCGCACCTATCTCAGATGGAAGACAACCTGCCGGTTTACTCCAAGGTGACATATGTGAGTGATGAAACCGCCAGTCATTTAAAAAAAAAAAGATAGTTCGGAAAGAGCTGTTGTCCCAGTACCCAATGGTTATTCTCAGCAACTGGACACGGGAAAAACGCGTGCGATGGAGTCGGAGGTCCCTTCAAGCATCAGGCAATGCTCAACAACTTGAGGACAAACCCTGAAAGTGCAATTCGTACAGCCAGAGACTTTGCAACCATTTCCTCAGAGAAACTGAAAGGGCTGCATCTAATACATCTTGAAGAAAAAGAACTTGTTGCCTTCCGCGAGTTAAGGAAGGAAGAGTGGATGAGAGTACCCGCGTTCCATGGTGTTGGCATGCCTGACAGCTATCCACGTCAACGAAAGCATCTCCTGGTTTGTACGTGGCACGAATAGCCGGGCCTGCTTGGAAGGAGTTACGTGTACATGAAAGAAGAAATCTGAACTGTCTAATCAATCGAATAAACTCGATTTCAGCCCAGAAACATGAATTAATGAAGCGGTTCTTCTTGACCTCCACAAATTTTCCATTTTGCTAAAGGTTCTTTGGAAAGCGCTCCTTGCTTATTGCATTTTTATCCTACCTTTCATTTTTTTTTGCCGGGCAGGGGGGGGGGGGGGGGGGAATCTAAGCTACGCATTGAGTTCTTACTGCCTTTTTGCTGAGGTAAAGGCGGAAAATATCTGTCTGTGCTACGACACCGCGGCGTATCAAAGAACCCCACGCCTACAAAACTGACCCCTAATCATTCAGTATTGTGCTCCGCACAGCTAATATGCAGCGTTCAGACATAAATTACCGGGCACATTATCATGCCAAAATTTGAAGGCCGTACGCGATCACAAATGTCAGAATAATCAGACGTTCATGGTTCGCTGAGCCTTCCATAAGTGTATAATTTGACGGCCTGTAACTCCTAGTGGAACAAAATTATGCAACATGTTTTTGGCGATTGTGAAAGCCAACGTGAAGGAGAATAAGTGCACAAAGTTTAAAAAATATCAAAAATGGGGTTTTTTTTTAATTGTCTTCAGAAATTTCCACTGCTCGCTGTTTTTTTGAAGTTCGCCCGCCCTTATCTCTTTATTGAAAAGTCATATAAATATAAGCTTTTGCAGTTTGACAAAAGAGTATGCTTAGAACATAATGCTGAATTTTCGCTGCTCTGCCACAAGCCTTTTTTGAGATATAAGCCCGCAAAGTGGACAGAAAAATGCTTCATGCGCTGATTTTGAGGATTTTTATAAAAATAAGTACACTCCCCATAAAAAGCGAAAATAATTTATCACAAGTAAAAACATGCGTGTATTTACTTTAAAAAGTTTTAGCCACCTAACCTTAGTATAGCTTGTGTAATTATTAACCAAAGTTGGCCAAGACAGAAGAGCAGGTAAGCGCGGCACTCCACCTCTTCGTCATTATTGACTCCCGGCGCTTCGACAAAATTTTTTCTAGCGAAACCAATTGTGGATCTCTTCTTTCCACACATCGGGCAGCAATATATAAAATTTTGAAATAAATTTAAGAGGGTGACCAGCCATGCTTTGTTCGATCTTACGTGGAATCACCCTACTGGATCATCTTCTGCAATATCCAGGCTTTCGGAGTTCTCCGTAAAACTTCATGTAGTGCTGCGGCTAGATCATTACACAGTGTGACATTGTGAAGGCTAAGTTGTTTCAACTTGTGGCATGTTCATTCTAACAAGGACATCTAAAATCTGCACAAAAAGACCTCTTATCATTTGTAAAATCTGCACAAAAAGACCTCTTATCATTTGTATTCCAAGACGTGTCATTAGCAGTTCACGGCCTGTTTGTTTTGAAATCAAATACGCATGCAGCACAACTGAGTTCTGGCGATCATGTTTCGGTCGTTGCTCGCAGTGTCAGGAGAAATCACCGGATGCTGCCCACCACCTCCGGAAGCTGGTGCGCAAGTTGTTGCTCATCGTGTCCAGGCCTGCAAGACTGCTGGAATGCCTGGTCAGTTCCTTCCCGTGCACCTGTCTTCCCTCCTTTGCAGCTTCTTTTGCTGTATGAGGGCTTTAATGGTTTTGACTGCTGGTGATTGTAAACTCCTCATGTGCTGCTCAAGGCAAATCAGTTATGTATGAATTGACGGCATATATATGTCGTGCTGGCACCAGCTGTTCAAGGCATTTGGTATATTTTCTTGGTTAGGGAATTGTGTCTGCCGTAAGAACCAGTGCCTCATGCAACATTTGATGCGTGTGTGTAGGAATTCGACCCCGAGGAGTTCTATCGGCTGCTGGAGGCGGCTGAAGGCCAGGCCAAGGTGGTACAGGGCATCTCCACCGACATACCTCAGTACATCATCAACAAGCTGGGACTGAACCGGGACCCCTTTGCAGGTTAGACAGTTCCTCCTCAGCCGTGACAGTATTTCATGCGGGCAATGCCATATGGCTTTCTCTATCAAAAGGTACCATATCTTGCAGGCTATGGTCTGTGGGCAGTTCAGGCTGTGCATGTGTCTATGGGTCCTTGCGTGTGTGTGGACCATACTGGATTTGTTTGTTGTACATCACAGGTACTTTTGAGACGTCTGAGGCCCGATATCGAGTCGTTGTCCAAAACAGTCGTAGCGAACTTACTGTCCGCTTGTGTCTCTGGATAAAAGAAAGCTTGTTTTCAGCGAGAATTTAGTCCTTGTACTGGGTGAATATGAACAGTTTATTTTGAGGCCAAATTTGTCCCTGCAGACTTATAGAGAGGGAGGTGTTTACAGCCTGTATTGCGGGTGACCACCACTCTCGTCTTTCTAGGTGGTTGTTGCAGATATTAGCATTGTGTCTATGATCACCATATTAGTGTAGCACAAGAATTTGCAAAAGAAGGAATCCTGTTGCTACTCGCACGAAATTTGACAACAGGACTCAAGGTGTAATAGATGACATGCTGTCGTCATTGCCATCCGGCTATACCCTTCACGGAATTATTGTAGTTGTTAGGCAGCCATAGTTGTTGGGGCCCATTCTTCAATAACGTGCAAGCAGTCGTGCAGTGTCCTGTCGTGTCATGTCGTTGTTGCAGCCGTGCTGCCATCTTTCTCGGTCATCGTCTTTGTCCAGCTGTTCGTAGAGGCAATTATTCGTAGAAGCAATGCTATCATTGTCATTACTGTTGATCAATGAACCACCATCCACTGTTTAATTGGCATATAAGAAAATTTTTTTAAGTGGCCACTTATGATTCCCCCTTGTTAAAGAGTGTTTATGTCAACTCTCTGGCCAGGTGCCAGTCACTACAATCAGTTATGAAAATTGCAAGTTATCTGGCATGAGCAGTTAACAGTGTGTCAGATGCTCCTGAGCTTCTATGCAGTTGGGTTTTGGAGAGTTTATCTCTTTCTTGCATTGTTGGTCGGATGCATAACAGCGTTTAGTGTTTCATTTATTTGTTTTTGTCCTGTCTTTGTTGCAGATTTGGCCGCAGAAGAGTCTGCAGACCAACTCGATTCAGTGCCCGAGGTCGAAGAAAAAAAGCAGCTGACAAAAACGCCCTGTGAGGATGACTTTGAAACCATCAAGCTCATCAGCAATGGTGCTTACGGGTGAGTAGATGATGCATTTAGTGGAGTGCAGTGCAAATTTTTTAAAATATTTAATTCATCTGTGTTGGACTTCTTAATTTGTTTTGTTCAAGGGATGTGTTAAGCTAAAGAATAGACCTCACTATTACATACTGATGGCATCAAAGAAAGCCAAGGAATCTTCAAAGTTCACTTTAGGTTAATTAAGAGTCACTGTTGCTGCATATTCATCTACAACACTCCACTGTGGCATTTCTCATGGATCATAGTAAACCATTAAGGAACTATTAAACTGTAAAAAGCATCAGTTGATTATCTTTCTTTTTTCTTGATGCAATGCCTTGTGCCTTATTCGAGTGGTCTTTCTTTATAATTTAGTGAGAGTCAGGTGTAACGGTTTGTGTTTGACTTGCCGTAGGGCTGTGTACCTTGTTCGCCACAAGGAGAGCCGCCAGCGCTTCGCCATGAAGAAAATCAACAAGCAGAACCTGGTCCTGCGCAACCAGGTGGAGCAGGTGTTCGCCGAGCGCGACATCCTCAGCTTCACCGACAACCCCTTCGTCGTCTCCATGCTGTGCAGCTTTGAGACCAAGGTGAGTGTAAATATACGAGTGTAAAAGAACGCGTAAGCAATGTAACTGTTGTGGTGAAAACAGCCTTCAACATCAACTCATGCTTATGGTCTCGCTCAAGCGCTCACACGGCTCTCATGCTCCAGCGAACATCTCAAAGTTGATCACAGATACTTTCATAAGAAAGTGCTTGGGACACTGGAAACTCTTCGTTGCTTGCCTCTACACCCACTGTGACACTCTCAATGAAGCTGGGACTTGCAGATTATTTTGTTATACCTGTCATTTTGAGGAAAAGGCGTTTGCTGTAAAGGCATTTGACTATTTACAGATGGTTGATGTAGCAGCATGTGTGACAGCTGTTGCCAGTAGAAAGGGCCATATAGAAAAGAGCTTGAAGAAAAATAGCAAGCATTGGCAACCTAGGAATATAAAGTGTCATAAATTTGCTGGACATAATGTAACATTAAGCTTGCATGGTATGAACACTGTTAAATATTAACAGCTATAATAAATGACGTGTAATACAGAAGCTTCTAGTTCTTCAAACGAACTTTTTGTCATGTTCACTGCGTGCTATGTATTATTAAGCAAAGCAAGTCCCTCATTTGGATGACTGAGCTGCGATGCGAAGTCAAAATTCTATTGAGTAAATTGTTGATTGACTTATGGACTCCATGACTATCCGTAACCATAATATCAGCAGTGCAAGAAACTTCCCTGAGCGTAAAATACGTTGGTCTTGGTTGTTTTCTCAGTGACATGGGTCACAGGTTGTTTTGATTGGTCAAGCTTGCTGATGTTTGTTCATTACCTTACTTTTTTCATCATACTTGTAACTAATGTAATTGAAGAGGCAGTTGGTCATTTCTGAGCAACAACAGGGAATCCATGAAGATTAATTTTTCGTGCCTCTACCTGTATAATTATTTTTTGCATCGCTATTTACGTACGAAAGTACATCAATCTATTCTGGTCTAAGTATACATTGTCACTCACTGTTACCGCTACTGTCATTTTGATCTTGCGTGCTTTTTTTTTTTGCCAGCTAATGTATAAGCATATCTTGTTTGTTACCATTTGTGTTCTTTTGCTTAGAGTACCATACTTTTCAATGTAATATTGTTTTTCCTCTACCTTTTTTTGTATTACACTTAATTATTGTGTACTGTATTGATTTACTTTAGCCCCTCCCCTCTAGAATGCTTCTTGTAAGCCCTGAGGGTATCAATAAATAAATAAATAAATAAAACAAGAGAATATGAAAAGCTCATATTCAGTACAAAACACGTAATCTACATGCACACATTTGTCATGTCAATGATGTGTTAGTGAAGCCCTCTCATAAGGCTGCTGTGTTTTACTACTGCAATGTTGATAACTTGTTCTGGTAACCATCACTGATAATAAAGTGATACAGTGAAACCTCGTTAAACCGTAGTTGGCCGGAGCTCGGAAAAAGTCGTACTAAACGGTAGTACTGCTTATCCGAAAAAGCGTGAGGGTCGCCCACTTACTTTTCAAAAAGAGGTACCCTCAAGAGAGTGCGATGAAAGGGCAAAAAACATTCTGTATTTATTAACGTCGCGTGACAAAGTCAGTTATTTTCATTTGACGCCGCGGCGGCCTAGCAGCAACGACAGCGGCCTCAAACTCGCTTATGCTGCGAGCCAGCTTTTCCGCCAGCCCCCTCTTCTCGGCAAACACCCGCAAGAGGCTGACGCAACGCGCAGCTTCTGCCACAGTCGGACCTGAATCGTCCGCGCTTTCACACTCTGTGTCATCCGCATCACTTCCGTTTGGCGACACTTCGACAACAGAGGCAACGATGGCTTCGTCTGAAGTGTCTGGAGAAGTCTGAACCTCGCTGTCTATATCTCGGAAGTCGGGGAAGGAAATGCCTTCCGTAACCCCCTGCCGCTCCAGCACTTCAGCGAGTAGAGTCTCGCAAGCCTCGTCGACGATGTCTGAAGTCTGGTCGACCGTGCTGCTAGCGTCATCTCCGTCACCCGCACACACGTTGAAGCCAGCGCGTTTGAAGCAATTTTGCACAGTCGTTTCTTCAACCTGGCGCCACGAGTACTCGAGCAGGTGAATTGCGCCCATCAGGTCTATGGAAAAGGCTTTGCCACATTCAATGGCAAGAAGAAATCTGCGGAGCAGGTTCTTCTTACAAAGCTGTTTCACTGCCTGAATGACGCCTTGGTCCAAGGGCTGGGCAATCGCCGTGGTGTTGGGTGGCAGAAACGCCAACTTCACAGCCGTGAGGTTATCCACAGTGACGTGCGCCGATGCGTTGTCTAAAACAACCACCACTTTTCTGTTTTTGGCCGCAAAGCGACGATCAATGAGGCGGATGTACTCCTCAAAGAGTTTTCCTGTCATCCACGCTTTGCTGTTGCTCCGGTAGACGACTCCAGATGGCAGCCGGGCACCTTTAAAACATCTTGGCTTTGCCGACTTTCCGATGACGAGAAGCGGAGTTTTGTCAGTTCCCGACATATTCACACAAAACGCCACCGAAATCCTGTCCTTCGCATGCTTGCCGCCGGTGCACGTCTCGCCTTTGAACGCGAGCGTTCTGTCTGGCAGAAGCTTAAAAAACAATGCGGATTCGTCCATGTTATAGATGTCATCGGGTGCGTAGTCCTCCAAGATGTGCCTCAGCTGACCGTTTTGCCACTGCTCTGCGCCATCTACGTCAGCAGCAGCACCTTCTCCCGAAATGGACCTCGTCGTTATGCCGTGCCTCGCCTTCAATCTGGCCAGCCAGCCATTGCTACACACGAAGTCGTCGTGCTTCAGCTGCGAGGCAAAAACCAGGGCCTTCTCCACGAGGAGGGGTCCGCTAATAGGCAGGTTTTTCGACCGCGCAGCCTTCAGCCACTTCACCAATGCCTCCTCTACATCCGAAAACGGCGAACTGCGTAGCCGGCACCTTTTCGCCGTTGCAGCAGCACTGCCGAGCAACTTCTCTCTCGAATTCCAGATTCCACACACAGTCGTTAACGGCAGGTCTCTCTCACGTGCCAGCGCCGACTTTTTCGTACCGCGTTCGATAGCACGAATGATGTCTAATTTTTCTTCAATCTTGAGCACACGGTGCTTCTGTCCGAGCTTCGGCATGGCGAAACAGAACAAGCACACGGAGACAAGTGAAGCGATAAGTGGAGAACGACGCACGACTACTTGAACTACCACGGCGCCGAAGGAACAAAGACAAGAAGCAAGCGCCCACCCACGACAGAGAACACCTCCCACGACCTCCTCAACCTCCTAGCGCCGCCGCGTGGCAAACATCAGAAGCCTAGCGCTGCGCTCTTAATCCAAGAGATGGCGCTCCTCAACGAAGCCATCATCATCATCAACGCAGTCGAGCAACGCGTGTTTCGATCTCCGAGGCTTGCTGTCGGGCCGCTCCGTGGGATGACATGCCGCCGCGATTGCTCACCGAAAAACGGAAACGCTACGTATTAACGGATACATGCGCAATAAAGTGGTACGGTTTATGCGGATACAAAATGCATTACGTTCAATGGCCGCTTAGTCGGGGATTTGCCTTTACTACTTTTAAAACGAAACTACTGTTTAAGCGGGTACGGCTTAACGAGGTTTCACTGTAGGGAGTTTATAACTTCCGGCACAGTAACAGCATCATTAACAACATGCTTACCTAATACACTTACCATGGGTACTTGGAGCAAACATACCTTTTTGAGCAGCAGGTATAACTTCAAGCGAAGTGTGCCTGACCATGATATAGCAATACACATTGACTTCAGTGGTGTGCCCCTTGCTTCCCTTGACTGACGAGCTAACTTTTACTTTCATTGACTTCTTGTAGCGCCATCTGTGCCTGGTGATGGAGTATGTGGAAGGGGGCGACGCAGCGACCTTGCTCAAGAACATGGGTCCACTGCCCGTGGACATTGCCCAGTTCTACTTTGCCGAGACGGTGCTCGCTGTTGAGTACCTGCACAGCTACGGCATTGTCCACCGTGATCTCAAACCAGACAAGTGAGCCACCTTACCTGTTGCAGACTCAACCTTTTGGAGTCAGTAGCTGCTAGGGGTTCAGGACATTAACATTTAAACTGACGATGCTCCTTGCAAAAGAGGAAAGATGCCACAAGAACAGATAATGCAGAGGTGTGGGAAATATGAGCGGTGGAAGGTTCATTGGTCTTCAATGAGGGGGAACTATGATGGAGAAGAAAGCAGCAGGACAGGAGGAATGCCGGCTTCAACCAATTTTACTACAGAAAGGTTATCCTGTCTATTGTACTGTAGCTTTCACACAACGGTCGAATGAATGAGAGCCAGATGTGTATGTATGCCTACATTCGTTTGTTTTTCTGTGTGAAAAAAAATCAAAAGTACAGCACAGTAATGTGAACAACCTCGTACAAACTAGTTACAGTTGAAGCCATATGGAACAGCAGAGGAGACCATTGCTCCTCCTGTGACGACGAAGTGATGTGCAGTCAGTGCATGTGCTCATGGAAACTTGTGACATGTGCGTAATATGCAGCCACTCACAAAGATTATTCATTGACAGCACTGCTGTTTGTCACAAAAGCTGTCACCCTCTTTTTCATCAAAACAGTGCTCACATTTTACTTCTATACTTTTCTGGGGCACATGTTCTTTGAAGTAAGAAAGGTGTGCAGTGACTTTTTATTACGGTGATTACAAGAGGTTTTGACCCTGTTAATGCCTGCATCTGCATATTAATAGCACATAACTAACACACCTCCCAGTCTGTTACAAGCTGTGTTGCATGTTTCATTGAACTCGCTGTTATTGATTGTTTTTTCTTTTTTCTGATTGAACAATGTCGCTGTCAGTTCAGTGCTGAATGTTGATATTGTTGCACTTTTAAGTTTCGTCTGTTTATGGGCATTGTATGTGACTGGGCTCTATATGGAAGAACCATTTCTTCTTGTCACTGTTTCAGTTTGCTCATTACCAATATGGGCCACATCAAGCTAACAGACTTCGGTCTGTCCAAGGTTGGACTCATGAACCGTGAGTTTTCTCTGCATTGCTGTGAGCTTCTTGCACTTCCTCCGGCAGAGATTGACTAGTTAAAACATGCAACAGAGAGTAGCATGTTTCTAATGTTCATGCATTGTTTGCCATCCTTTATGTCGTACATTAGAGATTGCACTACATGATAAGCGCAGTAGAACCTCGTTATAAGAGACACCTGAGGGACTCGGGAATCGTGTCTTTAGTAATTGAAAATTATAAAAAGGCCAGGGAACCGAACCACGTCACTTTATTATGTACCGTCACTAAAGTGTGTTTAAACACATCTACAGGAAATCACTCGGGATGGCTTGAATATGGCATTAAGAACTTATTTATGGTCGTTTTCTTTGTAGCGACTGCTGATTGTGTTAGCTTCCTTCCCAACTTGTGGAGGTAAAGCACCTCACTTTGCAGGCCCCCTTATTGTTCCAATACTTTTTTAGGTACTCGTAGACATTCACCAGCTCCAACTGCCAACACTTTCTACGTTGTCATCTCTCTCCTTTTCTAGTTCATCATCAGGGGAATATGCACAATTTACTTGTGTGAAAGAGTGCATGATCTGTAGATTCTTCAAAGCACACAAGATCCACAAGTTGAACGTGTCTGGGTCATGTCTCTTCTAAATAGAGAGAAATATACCCTAGCAACCCCAAAAAATCTGCCTCTGATAACAGAGGCATCTCTTGTAAACATGTCCCTTGTATGCGATGTTACTGACATGGCAAACATCGGAACACTGACCAGACCATCTTCAGTCGTCTCTTATAACCAAGTTTGTCATGTAAGAAGACTCTGCTGTAGTTGGCCCTCTGAGTTCTCTTTTTGTGTACGCATGTTTATCTACAGTTGGCCTACAAACAATGTTGTTGTGTCGCAGTGGCCACCAACCTGTACGAGGAGTACCTTGATAAAGAGACCAAGCAGTTCAATGACAAGCAGGTCTATGGTACGCCTGAGTACATCGCCCCAGAGGTCATTCTGCGCCAGGGATATGGTAAGCTATCATGAACAAGCTTGATCTCCCAATAGATTTGAATTATGTGGGCAGGCTTTTCTTCTTACCTTTCGTGTCAAAAAGAATAGGGACCAAGCTTTAGCATTTAGAATCAAATGAAGCCATGTTTATTTTAATTCATTACGAAGTAAGAAACCACACAAATTTTACTAAACTTGAGCAGCTTGACGAGGTGGCTGTGCCTGAGCATGGCATTTTCATACAGCAGTTGCACAAATGTGAAAAAGAACAAAATTGCGAAAACAGTTTCGTTGGAATTTTTGTCTTGGTGGGCATTGATAACAAGGAGCATTATGCATAGGTAACAAAAAATGTGTACAAAGTGCAGTTATTTACCAAAGAAAATGTGTGGAGGGAGATCGCTCATTATTTTCAACAAACCTTCACATGTTTCTCTAGATCACATGAATTCAACAAGGAAATTGAAGTTAGGTTTCTACCATAACCACTCGCAAGCCGAAGTAATGCATAGTGTGAGCAGCGTAGATTGGAGCATATGTTTCAATTCATTTGGCAGTATTGGGAAGTGAAGGCTTGTGCAGTTCGCCAAAAATAAATTTGACTGGATTGACATCTTACGGCAGATTCTGAGAGATTGGAAGTGGTGTATGTGGCACACACAGGGACACAACTCAGCCAATTAATTTTCCTTTGTACTGGTTCCTCACTTACGCCACTTTCACAGTTCGAATGGTTGAAAGCTTATCATTCTTGGGTGTATAGAAAGTTAGTCCACACAAAAGTGCACGCTTAACTGGAGAGTATCTGCAGCACTCCCCAGGTGGTGCAGATTGTTTTTAGAATGTAGTTAACATGCTACACCTCTTGCATCTTTTCCTTAAAAAAAAGTTTGTACACTGGAGACATTGTCTTGTTCCCAAACAATGTCTTTGTCATTTCATATCACATGGTGCTCCAAACTTTTCTGTGTAGAGGATTATAATACACTGAGAAGTGCTTGCCACTCTTGATCTCAAGGTGCCAGACATGCGGCATTATTTTATTTCTAGTATAATGTATTTGACTGATAGTTAAGTATCGCCTAGTTAAATATCCCCTATGATATTTCTTTTTCTAAGCACAAGTCCCTCGTTTGATACGCACAGAACTCACGATGCAAGCAAACTTGTTAAGCAGTTTTGCATTCATGAAGACCTTGATGGTTCATTGTGTATCTCTCACGCTTGGTGTGTGCACGCATCTTTCCTCCTTCACTCACTGTTCTGTCCCTTGTCCCTCTTGTACTCCATGCATTGCAGGCAAGCCCGTGGACTGGTGGTCGATGGGAATTATTTTGTACGAATTTCTAGTCGGCTGTGTGCCCTTCTTCGGGGAGACCCCCGAGGAACTATTTGCTCACGTCATCAATGGTAAGCCGTTAGAGCTGTTTCATGGTTGCATGACTGATAGAGGCAGAAGTCATGAAGGAATGTTTCGTATTGAACATTTTCTTCTCATATTAGTTCATCTATCACTGCCTTCGTGTGTCATATGCACGAGTGTCTGGGCTTTGTGCCCAAAAGTAGAAGCTATTTAGTATTTTGAAGTTTGATTGTTTTGGAGCTTATCAAATCAAACTTAAGTGTGTCATTTGATTGGCTTTAACTTGCTAATTGCAGAGTGGTATGTTCACATACTTGCATGTTTCCAAGAAGCATTGTGCAGTGGAGATTGCCGGTTGCAACATAATGTAATCTGCAGTGCAAATCCCCATTGTTGAGGTGGCTTTTTAAGCTAAAAGCTTTTCCTGTCTGCACAAAGTGCTTGAGGATCATCTCACAGCTATAGCTATTATAAGAGATGAAGAGCTTGCATAGTAGGAAAAAATGTGGCAACATAAAGAAGTGACTGGCTCTAGCATTGTGTTCTTGCAATGCTGTGATCCCCATTTGATTAATCATTATTTGTTAAGTAATAACTGACTTTCTTTGTGCAAGGCTACGTAACAACTGAACAAAGCGAAAGGTGACACACCGGACATTCACTAGTGGCTGCACATGTCTTCTCTCGCTTTTCCCAGTTTTGTATAGCTTTGCAAAAAGAAAGTTGATATATATCATTTATCGAGCTGGCCCAATGCTAAGCTTTTCCTGAATAAATAATTTCCACTCTTAGAAAGGTGGGGTCTTAGAAACATCGGGTTTTTTCTTTTCTTTCCGTTTTTTCTTTTATTTCCTTTTTTTTTCTTTTATTTCCTTTCTTTTTCTTTTCTTTCCTTTTTTGACTGTGGTTGGAGTTCTTTAGAAGTTTTCTCAGTTTAATTACTCAACCAAACAGACTTCTGTCGAATGTTTACCTTCAAATTTCCACTCTTGCATGATGATGACTGTAATGGTATTCTTAATTTTCCTAGATATCATATGTAGAATTCCATTCTCTAGAAAAGGACTTCCTTCAAGAGAAAGTCCTTCAGGCACTGTTCAAATATGGAAGGCATGCTGAATTGTCTGCAACACGGCTTTTTCTCTGTCATAGACACTGTGCCCCCTTGTCTTCATGTAAGACCCCTTTGCCTGTCCTGAACCTTACTTGCCCCGGCAGACGAGATCGAGTGGCCCGAGGACGAGGACTGGCCACTGCCCGACGATGCTCGGCACCTCGTCTCCCAGCTACTGCAGCAGAACCCGCTTGACCGGTTGGGCACAGGGGGTGCGCACGAGGTCAAGGAGCATCCGTTCTTCAATGATGTTGACTGGGACTCCCTCCTGCGGCAGAAGGCCGAGTTTGTGCCGCAACTCGAGGACGAGGAGGACACCAGTTACTTTGACAGTGGGTGCCTTTCTTGCTCTTCTCTTCCTGCTTCGTTTCACTCGCTCTTGTTTACTGCTGAAAGACTTTACTAATGAACAAGAAGGATAGGGGGAACTTAGGTTATTGCTAATAGCAACTAAATTAAAGCGACAGGCATTGAAATGGCCCTGAATAACAGTCCCGGAGCTATTTGGCTATGCTGCTGGGTTTACTACGTGTATATGTTAGCCTCCAGGGAAGTCAACAGTGACTGCCATAGCTCAATGAGCAGAGCATCACTTGAGTCATGTGAAGGTTTTGAGTTTAACTCTGACAAACTGTCTTCTCATTCTTTTTTTCTTTAGAGAAAAAGCTTTACTACGTGATGCCTTGCGAGGTCATTCATCACGTCACAGTGACCTTTAGCCGCCAGAGTGCAAGCATGTGAGGTGTGACCTCACACCACATGATCTGCTTAGGAGACGTGTTGCAGCTGTGCTTGCTCGGAGCCCGGCTGCGGTGGTACCAGGCAGCTAGGTGAAGGTTTAAGCACTGCTTCGCTGGCGCTCGGTCATTCAGCCTTGCCGTGGCTGTCTCTCTGGCTGGGCTGTCTGTGTGTGTACCTTGGCGTAAGTGGCAGGCTGAATCCAGTCATCCAGTAGATGTAACTAGACGGCAGGCTGGAAAATCTCAAGCAAGGGGAAAATGTGCATGCTGAAGCACCGGAGCAAAGGGAGGCGAGATCAGCGTATGTTAGAGAAGCCAAACACACCTCCAGCACGTGATAACTAGGCTTAGAAGAGTTAAAGCTCAGCCGGTTGTTTACTTTCCTTTTAATTTATACTATTTGCACGCTTTTAAAAGAGCATTTAGTTCCCTTTGTACTTTCGATGGCTCTTGGCTTTGTTTTGTTGCCACGAATGTTGTTTAGCAAGCAAAGGTCTTGTTCCTTCCTCTTACGATTTTCATTTATTGTGTTGTAAGTACCGCAAGAAGCTAAATGAGTGCGCTTGTTCTGAGATGGGTTTGTTTCTGTGCAGCACGGACGGACCGGTACCAGCATGATGACTCGGAGGACCATGATGATGGGGAGGAACACACCTTTTCGTCCTTCTCGTCATGTTCGCCACGCTACCGGAAAGTCTACTCCCGCATTGAGAAAGAGCTGGAAGAAGAGAATCTGCTTAGGGTGAGGGAGCAGCATTTTAACTCCATATACGACGCTCTGTTTTGCACATAACTGGCAGCACTTTTGAAGGACCTGCACATCTTTTGGCTTTACTCTTCACGTATTGCCGCTGGAAGAAGACCTCGACGACGTGCCAGCAATTTGTTTTCAGTACATATTAGGTTCAACCAGATAGATTTTTTAAAAATTGGCATTTAATTTGTTCGTTCGTACACGAATGCTTTCGCAGCACTTTCAACGTAATGAGGCATCCGTCATAATGGCTCAAACTTCAACAAAGTTTTCATATAGCAATGTAAACTGTCAATCTTACCTACTTTATTATATTGAAGTTTAATTGTAAGAGTTTTATGATAATTGTTTTATATATGGTGAATGAAATATCAACAAAATTATATATTATGCGCAGGTTTCTTGCTTTATGCAGCACACCTTTCTTTTCTTTTTTTTTTTTCCAACACAAATGCATTGATTGATTTGTGTGGTTTAACGTCCCAAAACCAACTCTGATTATGAGAGACGCCGTAGTGGAAGTCTCCAGAAATTTTGACCACCTGGGGTTCTTTAACGTGCACTGACATCGCACAGCACACGGGCCTCAACATTTCGCCTCCATCAAAATGCAGCCGCCGCGGCCGGGATTCGATGCCGCGACCTTCGGGTCAGCAGCCGAGTGCCATAACCACCAGATCACCGTGGCGGGGCCCAACACAAATGCAAGAAATCTGAAAAGTTGTTCAGGCTTATGCAGAATCGCCCACCCTGCATGGGCTAACTAGTGTAGAACCACATTCTCGTGCCCCTTTTCTGTGTCTCCTGTACGCGTTCTTCACGTTGGCCTTTCTGAGTGCAAGTAAAAGCTCCAACAGTCCGTCTACTTCATTGCACGCAGCATGTCTGTGAGGAAAGCCACCGCCGCTCGCTCAGTCGCACGGATTCAGCTCCATCGGACTCCAGTGGAGATTCTGCACTCCTCCGCACCCCGACAGCCAAAGCAGGAGATGCCTCCACACGGCGGCAGTCTGGTTCGTCGCCTGAGCTGTGAGTAGCTTTGGCCATTTCCCATAGCCTTTCGGGCAGCAAGGTACCGTGTTTGTGCAAAGCATAGTTGCAGGTGAGCCATGCTCTTGATGCCGAAAGGGGAGTCATTTCATTTTACGTATTGCAGGAAAGTGTTTAGATATATCCAGAGGAAAAAAGTTGGTACAGTTAAACCTTGATGTAATAAATTAATTTAAAAAATTGGATATTTACTTCGTTATATCGAAACATCGGTAAATATTGTTACATGACGCGAGAGCACACTGAACTTCCAGTAACTGCAGTGGAACCTATGCTCGGTGGTGTCCGATGGAGGAGAAAAGAGGAGGACGACGACGAGCACACTTTGACTGTCGTGCGGCTCTCTGCCTGTCAATCTAAATATATTTACTATACTCTCCCAGTTCTTCGGTCAACGCAACAATATAAATTCAGCCATGTATTGTCATCGAAGGATTCTTATTACATGGAAATGTCGCGAGAGTGTTCTAGCAGCAGCAATAAGAAAAAAAACTAATTTTGATAATATTTACAAAAATATTTTGTCGCACCAGAGATCTGGCCCGGCGACTTGACTTGACATGACTTGATAATGTGCCATCAAAGCTGTCATCATGTCGGCTGTATGTCAGGTGTGAAGCCTAAAGAAAACCCATATACAACACACTGTGGTAAGAAGTGATAAGCAAGGCTATCGCGACCATTCTGCCACAGAATAAAAGTTCATAGCTAGCAGTACTGCAAAGAATCATGCAGTGACGCCTTTTTGTTTTTCCCTGACGATCAGGATCACTAGCTAGATACAAGCCTCGACGGCAACATCTGTTTCTTGAACGATCACAATTTCTTGCAAGATATGTGGGAGCCCACTGCTCTTAATAATACCACTTCTGTGCCACTTCTGTGGCTGCACGTGTGTGTTACTTCACACTTAGCAATAACAAAAATGCATAATTAAGTACTGTGCTATGGCACGGGTGATGCAAAATAAGGAATTATGTCGGTCATGGAGGTCGGAAGGCACAAGGTGTACAGTATGATGCACAATGCTGTTCTGATGCATGCTCTCTGTTTCCCTTGCTCTGGTGGCAAGGTAGTGAGCATTCGGATTTCCCTTGTCAAGTCTCATTCTCTCAAGTCTACTATTACAAGGGATACATCATTATATCTAATATTGTTATAAGTGGATTGCACTGTAAATCACAACAGAAATATAACGCGAGGTGTTCTGTGTTCACACAAGAAAGTTGCTAGCAGAAAGGAATTTCAGGCATTTTGGTTTCTTGCTTGGCTTATAGTCCATGACACCATCAGCCATTTCCCACTGCATAGTTTCAGCACTGTCAGCCCCACAATTTCGTTTTCTTTTCCCTCGCATCAGTCCACCGCCAGGCGGGCGCCCACCGTTGACGAGCACTCCGGAGTCATCGCAGACGGAGTCGGATGAGGTATCCCCCCAGGTGCAGCGGAGAAGGCGACCCGGCATCGGTGACTTGCCTCGCTTCGCCCTCTCCGTTGACCAGGAGGACGCGTCACGCCGATCCCATCATCGCTTGTCGGCGCCCCTGCCACTGCCTCTGCCTGCTTACGGTGCTACCGCCACCACTTCCGCTGCCGCTACCGCGCCGACCTCGCCAGCGGTCGCCACCACAGCGGTGAGTCCACAGACACCCCGCCCTGCTTGGACCTTTTAGCCCCATGTGTATGGTGAGAATGGTTGGGAATTGACCACCAAGTTGAAGTGGTTGAATGTTCTGTGTGGCAGGCGTACAAACCTGAACAGCAGGAGAAATGAAACAGATAGCACAAACACGCAGCACACTACCCCCTCATGGCCTCCATTCTTGACTTATACGTGTTATTCATGACAAAACATTGTCATTCTGTTTTGCTTGATATGTGCAACCTACCTACCAGATCAATCTTTAGTGTGTTGAAGGCACCAATGTTTTCTTCAACCATTCTTCAACCATCCTTTGATCAGTCAACAGTTGTAAGACAACATATACACAATGACAAAGGAAGGGAAAGAAACGCAGGAAGAAAAATATGCGACAAAGGAAAGAACAGAATAGCGCCCGCCCTGTTCTTTTTTTCTTTCCTGTGTCGTCATGTTTGTTTGCACTTCTGGTTCAACATGAACTTCTACATAACCAAATTTCAGTTCTTCTCCACCTTTTCACTCTGTTTTGTTGCTGTCTCTGAGAGGACACTTCTAAACAAAATTTCAAGAAACAGAATAGAACTATAAGAAGAGACAAAAGCCAACATTATCAGCCTGACGTGTCTTTTTCCAGTGTAGTTTCCGGTGCAAAACAAAAGGATCTCAGACATAATCGGAGCATGGAAAGTAGCTGATAATACAGCTTTACATTCTGTTGCTGCGCATGCCGTTTATGTCCATTTTGTCCATTTTGGCAATTGCAAATAGAACTTGAAGAAATAAAATTGAACGAATAAAAGAAACAGCGGTGTACATTGTCATCTTACTGTGTCTTGTGCGACGATGCATTGTATGCAAATGGCAGTTCCGGCAGAACACAAATGCATGGCCGGATATGATGTGTATAATAGGAGCACAAAAACCAGCAGGTAAAACAGGTTTACAATTCCTGTTTGCAGGCCGAGCCACGGGAGCTGTCTCCTGTCGCAGAGCGATCGGCGCGTGCTGACAAGGGCCAACACACTCCTGTGCCCCGCACCACCAGCGACACAAGCGGAGGGAGCACCAGCAGTAGCGGTGCCAGTACCGTCACCTGCAGCACCATCGTGGCAGCGGGAACGAAAACGGCGGAGAAGGCAGCCAGCGGATCGCCACGGTCATCACCCAAACTGGCAGCCACGCCCCCCATGCCTACACCATCGCCGCCTTTCAAGCTGCGCTCACGCTCGGTCATCAAGTCTGCGTCGGCATCAGGCCTTTCGCTCATCATCCCGTCCGGTGAGAGATGGTTATGGCTGCACTTGTACAAGTGTGATGCAGTCCACAATATTCAGTGACTCTTCCTAAATGTGAAGTTAAACTCAATTGCGGGAGTGTGCGAATAATAAAGTTCTGAATTCTAATCAAGGAATTCCTACGATTCGCACTCATAAATAATTCAAAATGACAAATATCGAGAAAGCGGCCAATCTTGCGGCTTGGTGAAGTTGGCTAAAACAAACCTTAGAATTGTTGAAATAAGAAATAAGTCTTCAGTAAAATGCATTGTAAAAACTCCTTGATGTGTTCTTGTTCATTACATTTTCCGAGCACTTCGACTGTGAAACAACTGTCCGTTTTAGATTCATGTCTAGCTAGTGTCATTGGATGCTACTGTTTCCACGGTCATGCATTCCATTTTCATGGTCCCGTAAGAATGGTAGTGGTGGTACTTTATATCGTCAAATGCAACTGCGCCGTAAAGAGGAACTGTGTGATATAAAGGATGATACGATGTACCTTGACATTGTAACGTGAACAACAGCACCCAAAGTTTCTGATGATAAACTGTGCCTGCAACCTTTCTTTGTCGTCTTTGCAGATGACCTCAGCGCAGCGGCTGCTGACTTGTCCAGCGGCATGCACTCCGGGGTGCTCGGCTCGCCTGGCGGCTCAAGCACGAGCTCGCGTGACACGTCGCCGAGCCGGGAGATGAGTCCACTGGTGGCACAGCTGAAGCCCCCCATCATCATCCAGAGGGGGCCACGGGGTTTCGGATTCACCATTCGGGCCATCCGCGTTTACTACGGAGACTCGGATGTCTACACCGTCCAGCACCTTGTCATGGTCAGTGCACACTGATATGACGCGCCATCCGTCCCACGTTCAGTCATGCTAATGACCAAGAGCAATTTATTCACGTTAGGGAAAGCTTTTGACAGTGGAGCCGCTTCGGCAACCCGCTGTACGACATGATAGTGACAAAAAATAAAGAATGAACGAAGCAAAAGTCTCCGGTTGTGCAGAAGGAAAAAGCTGACCCATGCCTTCCCTCAACCCATTGCCCAGACCCTTACCCTCTGCTAATTGCTACATTATAGTGATGGTAATAATGATAGTGCTCTTGACACCCTTGCCACAGCACCACTCGCAACTACACTGCTTACTCCGATTTCACAGGCTTGGAATTGGCTTTAGTGTCGAGCTGGCTAACAAAAGCGTTATTTATAAAGGAACAGTGTGTAATGCTCCAACTTGGGTTGGTTAAGGGGGGACGCGGCCTTCGTATCGCGAAAAATGACCAAAAAATCGATTTTTTGAAAACCACATAGTCAGTTTCTACAAGTCCTTTTTTATCTGATTCCAAAATATGAACGCTGAAAACCGCGTAGAAGTGCTAAAAAAAATGTTAATAGAGGCCAACGTGGCGAAAAAACTCGATAGAAATCGTGAAAAAACGGCAGTTTTCAAGTCCCAATATCTCCGCAACGGCGCAACCGAGCGCCGCCATTTTGCCCTCGTTGGAAAGCGCGATTCTCCGTCTTCAAATCTGCCGCTTCAGCCAGCTCCTCCATACAGAAGCAAGCGCACAAAAAGCAAAAGATTCAAGGCCGTGCCGAGGCCTCCAATTGGCCGCGCCCGTCACGTGACGAATCGGAGCCTCGCCATTGGTCTCCTTGGCGGTCCGCGTCTTCTGCTACCGCGCCGGCGCGCCTCTCTGCGCTGTATGTTCGTCTGTGCGTGCCTTCCCCGATAGTATTTGCAGTGTCGGCGATCGGGCGGTGTGTAGACAGAACGGCAGCTGATCCCAAAGCTGATATCTTATCGCTCGCGGCTCGTGGCGCCGCGCGTTTGACGATCGCGTCGCCATGTTCGTCGGCGCGTACGGAGCGGTTTCGGCAGCGGACTCCGCGAGTGCTTTGTGCGCCTCTTGACATCTCAGCACGCCATTATCGTCGGCATTTGTGGAACGTAGTTTCAGCGGCGGATTTTTGTTGTGATGGGCGCGTTTAGACTTTTCGGCTCGCTGTCGGTGCGCGCGAAGCGTAGTTTCGGAAGTAACGCGTGCGAGTGCCGATGGTGCGTCCGCTCCCGATCAATCGCGCGCGGCCGGTATGCTTGCTTTTGTCAACTTTGACGGGCCGCTTTGTGGCATTTCATCCGCGGGCGAAGCATCATGTGCGAGCGGCAGTGGCACCGTTGCCCATGTCGCGCGGCGTCCGACGTTGCCGACTGCATGTAGCGATCGCGCCACGGATGTGCCCGAATCTCGTCACGTTGCCACGCCGTCCGCAAGTATGGACGATACCCTTCAGGCGCGCCTAGAGCCGCATTTTATATCGCCAAACGCATTCCGCGAGGTCGCCGCGTACGTGCCAGTAAGTTGTGTGTGTGCGACCGCGCTGAAAACGGAATGACAGGCGCCGGTACGCAAAAAAGCGAACGAGTTTCCGATCGTTCAAAATCACGACCTTGAACCCGTTTCTCGGCGTTGTAGGAGTCAGCAGCGCTCCTAATAACTTTTAATTGAGTAGGAACTGGATATGGGTCAGCATCGCAAATGATACTGACGTGTACGCGCGTCTGGCAGCGCTCTCGCGAAGGGGTGGTTAGAGTAACTGTATATGTAGAGGAACATATACAGTAACTCTAGCAGTAGTAATTGCCGCGAAATGAATATCGTAAGATTTTCTTTGCAGATAGGAGAGCTGTGCAGGCTCTCAAAAGTATTGAAAAGGGGCTAGGAGCTCTGACTAATTACACTGGTCAACAATCAACATCTCACATAGAGGGTTGCACCATAAAACATATCAGAAAAGTCTGAAGGCTTAGTCCAGACCTTCCAGTGCTGACAGTATTTGTGTACCCTGGTACCAATGCCTTTCTGGCATGCAGATCTGTCCATGAGGCAGTATTTCAAGTACAGTCATTGAGCCCACGATGCTTATGCTGAGTATTGTGCAACACTTTGACTGTAGCCTGGACAACATGCCTTTCCCAGAGCAGCAAAGAAAGGTGTCTTTTAGGAAAAAAGAGGCCAGCAAGGCATACCAAACTATAGAAAGGACATTCAAGAAGCCGTGCACCAAAAAGGACACAAAACACTGCGTATTCAGTGCCCTTTTCTAATAAAAATCCATGGAAAAACTTTCGATGAAAAAATCGCAAGGTACGATTTAAAACAGGGAATGTCGCGGGAGCCAACGTTTCGACAAGCGGACTTGTCTTCGTCAGGGCGGCAACCGTACCTTGCGATTTTTTCATCGATTCAAGCATCCATCTTCCCCTGAGCTTCTCTTCTAGTTTGGATGGAAAAACTTTGAAAGCCGTTTTCTCAAAACGACTTTTCTTGCTCCTTGCCTTGCTTGTTCCGCTGATTTCTTCATGACTACTAGGTCTATTTCAGTTCCGTTTTTTTTCCTATATTCCTAGAAGAATTGCCCAGGGCGTGACATTCTTGCTTTTCCAGTTTTCCTTCACAACATTTAACAATACAACTAATTGCTCACAGCCTGAGCTCTTGTGGTGCAGTCACCTTGTAAAAAACGACAACTAAAAAAAATTGTGTAGCAAATAAAAAAATCTAAGAATGTCACGCCCTGGACCATTCATCATAGAGCTTACAGCACTTTGAAAAAGCTTTCTATCACATTTTTTAAGCGATTGAGGCTCGGAACAAGGTCAGAAGGAGGACATTGTTGTAAATCGGAAAGTTTTAAAGATAAGCTCATGAAATTTATACAGTAGTATCACAGAATCATTGCTAATAAGTCTACCAAATTTCATCAAAATCCATAAAGAAATAAGAAAGTTGGTTTCCAACGTCACGTCCCCCCTTAATATGCCATTCTGATGCATTTGCACTGATGATCAAAAGCCACGTAAGGCTAACAATGGGGAGAACACTAGGTGTGCAAACGTCAACTTTTTCAACTGATCATATACAGTAGAACCTCGTTATAACGAAACCAGATATAACGAACTATCAGATATAACGAAGCAATCGCCATTCCCCTTGAAATTCCTATAGATGAAACTGATATTGATTATAACGAACTAATGGTTATAATGAAGTAATTACCGCTCCCCCGTCAACTTCATTATAACGAGGTTTTACTGTACACAAAGGATAGTGATGAACATTACCACAAGGTGTAGCACATGAGAGAAAACTAGTCATCTGAAAGCCCTTTAATTTCACATGTATAGCTCTGACTAATCTGATTGTGGTCTATAGAATTCAACTCTTGGTGCAGTATGATACGAGCTCAGGTGACTGGTACCTTTGCCAAGGCAAGCATCAGTTTTATGTTTTAAGCCAGGAAATCAGGCTTAACCCTTATTTAAGTTCCCTTTTAGGCTAGCATTCAAGGCTCGTAACGTGGCATGAAGTTTCAGCGCACGCATTGTATATTTCCTTGTCCTACTCGTCTTGTCACCACTAATAGCTCATTCCCTCAACTCCCATCCCCCACCGTACGTTGCAGGCGGTGGAGAGCAACAGCCCGGCGTTCGAGGCCGGCCTGCGGCCCGGCGACCTCATCACGCACATAAACGGTGAGGCGGTGCAGGGTTTGCTGCACCCGCAGGTCTTGCAGCTGATTTTGGGCGGCGGCAGCCGCATCAACATCCGCACCACACCCCTGGAGAGCACCTCCATCCGCACGGGAGGCCGCAGGCGCAACCCCACGACCAGCCGGCTCGCCCGGCGGAACACACGGCAGCGACGAGTCTCCCAGGTGCCCATTTTTTTTCCTCCCAGGCAATTGCCTTTTTTTTTTTTTAATATATATACGTGACCAACAGAAAGTCAGCAAAGTCAGAGAGTTTCTTACAATTCCTAAGGGAGGTAACTGTCACGGTGACGCTGTTGTGTGCATGAAAATGCTCGGATGTGTCAGATTTGAGTTGGCATCATCCTCAAAGTACTCCTCAAAGGCATGCCTGGCTGGAAACATTCCGTTCATCATAACAGTTAATATTGTGCCGAAAGAGCCCAAAATGAGCCTTGTTTTCTTAGCATTAAGGGACATGGGAGTAAAATAACATAAAATGCAAATAAAGTCAATTTTTTGAAAATCACATATACAGTTTCTGTAACTCCTTCTGAAACTTTTTGATTGATTGATTTGGGGGTGGGGTTTAACGTCCCAAAACCAACTCTGATTATGAGAGACGCCGTAGTTTGAGGTTTCCGGAAAATCCTACCACTTGGGGTATCGCGCAGTACACGGGCCTCAACATTTCGCCTTCATCAAAATGCAGCCGCCATGGCCGGGATTCAATCCCACAACCCTTGGATCTCCAGCCGAGTACCATAGCGACTAGACCACCATGGTGGGGCTTCTGAAACTTTTTCGGTGATAACATTTCGATGGACGTGAGATGTCGGGGGCCGATGTATAATGAAATTTCAGTGTGCATTAAGGAACCGCAGGCGGTCAAAATTTCCTAAGCCCTCTACTGTGGCATGCCTCACAGTCATGTCATGGTTTTGGCACATAAAGCCACGGCAATTATGATTACGAATTGGGACCTGTTACACTTTTATGTTTTAATGACGATAACCTGGAACCATTGGATTGCCATGTGGCACTCTGCTAACCCCCTGGCTAGATCAGATTGCTCATGCATTCAGATTATACATACGCTTACTCATTCGTGAACTAAGAAGCTTTCTTTCTGGGAAAACTCCTATGCGTTTCTTCGTAGCTTTGTGCTAACACTATCTTGCCTATCGTCATTCAAATATGTGGCATTGGCTGACCTTGGAATTGTAATGAACTGGGCTAATATAAGACTTTACATGGTCATGAGACGCAAGCTGATTTGGGAGACATAGGATATGCCTCTAGACATAGGACTCAATTAGCGTGCAAGATCTTTTGTTTGACACCAAAATTACGTGTTCTGTAAAATGATTGCGCTGTCACATATACACTTGTCTACATCTGCTGCATAAAAAAGTTAGTGAAATTTGATAAATCTAGGCTTGCTTAATTGAAATAAGCAGTGAAAGCAGCGAGGCTTTTTTGAGAAATGTGGGTACGAAGTTTTGAAGAGTATATGATGTGGAATGCTCTTTTGTGACGTCAGTGTTGACAGATGTCGCAAAGTTTCCTCAGCATGAAAATGTTATTGTTTCTTTTGCCATTTTCCTTTTTCTTTTACAGATGCGGCTTAGGTATTACGTCTCTTCGCAGCCACACAGCAACCTCAGCTAGACATTTCAGGGTGTTGCTTTACTGCCACCACTACTTAATACACTCAGTAATGCATACAAGTAGATTAGTAGCAGTGCACTTCGTAGCTTTTCGTCAGCTTGACAAGATAGCCATTTTCTATGCTTGACTCTTTAAGCACAAGCATGCAAGGCACCTAAGGGGAATGGCTGAGATAGAAAACTGTGCTCGTTTACGTTTGCTTTCTCATCATTGTGGTACATGTAATGCTATACGGCAACTTTGATGCCGTAAAACGATTCTTCTGGGGTTGTTGCCCAGAAATGCTTCTGAGAAATTGTAGCCTTGCAAGCCTATGTCTGAAGCTTGCCGAACTTGTTAAAGGGCAGAACAAATTTGCCTTCGCAGTGTAGAATAAGCCTTCACAGGTATAACATGGAATCTGCTAGTACAAGCGGCTAGTAGAACAGGCTGGGTATGATAATGATGATCAAGCCACAATTAAGGAACTGGATATCTGAAAAAACAGCAAGACACAAGGAAGCGCACAACTTTATAGATTAAATTAGAGCATACTTGCAATGCACGCTCTTAACTGTGAGTAGCTCTCCAACATGCCGTAAATGTGGTAACAGACGCATGGTTTCCTGTGACCTCATCGAGCGTCCAGAGCTAGAACAGTGGAGGAAAAAAAATATACACTTCCTCTCACAGGTACCACCAGTAGGTACCTGCCCATCCAGCATTCTTTTCAGTCAGCAACTACCTTTTTAATTTTAACACCGTGATTAATTTTTCACCAGAAACAAACACGTAAAGAATAACTTGGTCCATCTATTTGTATCACAGCTGCTTGTATCACGGTGCTTTGTAGCTACAGCCTTCAATTTCCAATCCAAGGCTGTTGCTACAAGTTAGTCTCATCTGCACAGTACCAGCTTCCCAACTCCTGAGCCCAAGTGATGTGCTGGTGCTGCTGCAACGGTGCCTTCAGTTATTCAACCTCCGTTGCTATATTTCATAATAATTGCATTCACTGTACATGTACATCACTTTAATAGATGCACGTCTCATGCCATTTGCAGATAATGTTTCTAGGCCCACGTACGTCCATGTACATCCCCTTAGAAATTCACTTCACCATTAAAAACACATTGCCATTGAATATAGCATGTGTCACGGCACCCCTTGTCAACACCTGGCCCTTGCGCCAAAGGAATGTCAGGCATCAACAGCTGATTAAGCAGAGGGAACGTCGGTGGCCACCACCAGCTGCGACAAGCTCACCCCAAGAGACACTTATCATGGCAAGGGAATTGCCACGCACAGCAAATGGGTTGAAAGATCTTCAAACGCCCACATGGGCTAACGTGGTGACTCGGTGCTTTTAACAGAAGTCTTTTAAAGCATTCTCTGGGTAGCTTTAGCAGCCTGACAAGCTTGCTGAGTAGCTCGTTTGGTAGTGCTACCCTCTGAATGGAAGGGTCATAGCTTTACTAACACGTAAATATTCACAGCACATGGAGGTGTTTTGTTTCAGCTCAGGTAGTAGCACACTGCCTTATACTGATGTTATGCAATGTCTTTCATAAATTAGGGAGCCAGGTATGAGCAACTCTTCCGGCAACAGCGTCATTTCATTACCGAGCACTCAAGTAATTCACAGATGTCACAGTTTGCAGAGCATTTCGCCAAACACTGTTAATCAGCATTTATACTTGCCTACATTTTATATAACAAGTCCAAAATTAACAAGTATAGATATTTCTTGGCATTGAAATTCGTGTTAGTGCCATGCTTACTATCATAGTGAAACACAGTGAAGCCGTGCTTTTTCAAAGCAACGTTGTGGCATTACTGCTTCCTAGCTGAGGAAATTGTCACTTCTCATCTTATATCACTGGAGAATCGGCTGCGTTAACCTCTGCATTATAAAAGCTGTGTGAACATAAATGTGCACACACATTAAACAATTTTAGAATCTGCAGGTGCCACATTTGCACATAGTAGTATGAAAGGAAAATGCATGTTGAACAACAAACACACTTCCATCTATTACAGATGGTAGAGGCAAACTTGTGCAAATAGAAGGACAAACAGCCTGCTAACTTTAGCGGGTGTTCATTGGGGCTTCATTCTGAGACACTTTCTTTCGGAGATGCTAGATTGCACGCTAGTTGGCTATTTGAAGAAGGTTGTTGCTTGTGCGTAAGTTTGTCTTAGGTTTCACATATGCACAAACTAGCACAATTTTCTGCTGTGTCCTAATTAAGTTTTACAACAAAAGTTCTACTATTCCCTGTCTCGTGATTACCCTGGCCGTGTGCCCTTGAGCCGTCAAGGGTCCAAAGCACGAGGTAGTGATGTCACGGCGTGAGATGTGCAGCACTACCACGTGGCTAGGCCAGAGTACAAGCTAGTGATGTCACAACACATGACCCGCTGCACTAACACATGACTAGGCGAAAGTATAATGGCTTTGCCAACACTTCGGCTTGGTCCCTCGCCTTTCCAACACCACAAAAATGACTGCTTATTGAGCACTCTTTGGGCGACAAGCATTGGCCACTCACATGTCGCCTGATCCTCTGTAGAGAGCCTTCACAGCTGTGCTCACTCGTGTGCTCGCTGCTGATGTGCCACATGGATAGCTAATCGTATAATGGCTGCTTCCACATCGCTTGGTCGCTCAGTCTCGCCGTGGATTCCGTGCCAGTGGGGCCATCCGCATGTTCACTTCGGCACAAGTGTCTGGCTGAATCTGATCAGCCAGTAGCGAGATAGCAGGTGGCGAAATTCAAAGCAGAAGCAAAATTGCACGTGGAAACACTGGAGCTAAGGGAGGCCTGATTAGCATGTTGTAGAGAAGCCAAACATATCGTTTACTTGTGGTGACTGGGCTAGTTAAAAACCATAGCCAGTGTTTACCGGCTGTACAGCAGAACTTACTAGAGCTGTGTATACCTTGCCATCTTACTTATGCAAAATAGTGTAGGTGGGTGGAGCTCATGCCTGGCATTTTGCGTGGCTTGGCTGGTTTGATGTAGTAAAGAGCACCAGTAATTTTTGTAGCTACGTAGCAGTAGAATCCTCATGTTTAATCAGTGCACGGTTGATTTCATTGTTTTTGCAGGGACCCGCATCCACATTGGGTGGCAAGATCCAGGGTTCACCACCTGCTATTGGCTCGAAGCCAGCCGACAAAAAAAGGCGCGCGTCGCTTCTCCGGCGACTGAGCAACAAACGTGCCAGTGCCGAGATCCAGCAACTAGTAAGTGGGGGTGTGGCAACTCCAACAGGACTCGCTCCGAGCCGGAGTTTTCAGTCACTCGCTGATCCCGGCAGCGCATCACCCCCTTCACGGAGCGGTGGCATCGTAGTGAACTTCAGCAAGGAGAGGTCTTCATCCGACTCGTCACACTCAACAAGCAATTCCTCGCCGAGCAGCTCGCCTAGTTCGAGCGTGCCAAACTCACCCGCTGGAAGTGGGGCAATACCACCGGGGGTTGCAAGTGGAACAGTGGCAGCGGCATCAGCATCTGTTCAGGCGCACTTTCAGCGGCCCAGCTCGCTGCACGGGCTCAAGCACAAGTTGGCCCAGACCTTCCGGTCACCTCGACGGAAGTCTGTCGGTCACATTCCACTATCGCCGCTGGCACGAACTCCTTCTCCTTCGCCGCTGCCAGTGATCAGTCCGACACGGTCGCCATCCCCACTAGCCTTCCCACCAGGACAGGCTCCGCCAGCTCATCATCCGCATCATCACCCCACACATCATCCGGCATCCGTAGTGGCAGCCCAGTCCCCTCAGGTGTTCACGACAGGGCGGAAAGCATCGCCTCCGACGCTTGTGCCAGCAGTGGCCACCGTGACTTCGTCGGCACGCAAGTCATTGATGAGGCCCAAGAGTGCAGAGCCTGGCTCCCCGTTGTTGAGGCGAGCCCTCTCCCCGGACCGCCTCCATCCGAAGTCGGCAGAATCCAAGCCGAGACGAGAATCTTTCTGCACGCATGCGTCACCGCTTGCCCTGACATCGACACCTTCCACGTCGCAGGGGTCGCCACCACGAGTGGTTTCAACCAAAACGGGCAGCTTCTTGTCGCGAAGCACTCTCACATTGTCGCCAGCCGGCGGAACTCGGATTCCAAAGTCGGCGAGCACGCTGGCTTCCGGGGAAGAGGGAAGTGAGGAGAAGCCACAGGGTGGTCGAGCACGCAGTCACTCGCAGAGCGAAGTCGAGAGCTTCGTTGACAACGACGATGACGAAGCAAGTGCAACGCCTGATGCGAGGCCCCCCTCACCGCTGCAGCGTTCTCCAAAAGAGCAGAACTTGGCTGCTTGCCGTGCCGAACTTCCGCCCGACGTCCCGTCCTTCACAGTGACACCTAGCACTCCCCTTCCAACCGCGGATAGTGAAGACGCTTCTTCTGGTGGTGAGGTGTGCAGTGATGTGCAGCAAGACGACAGTGTCACTAAAACGGTTGCTACAGCTGCGCCTGCCAGCATAGCAACGACAACTGTCTCCACTACGTCAAGCGTAGCCACAACTGCAAAAAAGCCTGCGTCAACTGCGAGTACATCTAACGCTGCAACGGCCACCTCTGCTACTCCGGCACCTTCTCCACAGGCACCCGCGACACTGCCTGCAGCCGCGACCACAAAACGGCCACAGTCAACAGCAGCAGCTCAACCCAAAGGCAGTTCTACTTCATCATCACCGCAGCCGGCTTCTTCAACTGGTGCTAGTAAACCCCAGCCTTCTCAGCCGCACCCAACAGAAACTGGCACGAAGCAGGTGCAGGCTGCAGAGGTGAAAAGGGCGCCCTCGAAACAGCCAGCCAGCAGTGAACAGAGGGCATCCGGTGCAGTGCCACAAAACAAGTTGAAAAGCACACCGGAACAGCCAGTGCACACGACGAAACAGGCCAAGTCGTAGCCACACTAGCGGAAAAAGCAATGCGGTTTGCCACATTCACAGTGCACCCCAAGCAGCCCTACACTCTTGGGAGAGGCGGTGCCGAGGCATGCCCGCAGTATTTATTATTGCATTGCAGTGTCATGCGATCCCAGATCTCTCTCCCTCACCTGACTCCTTAGCGGCTTGACCAGGCCCTTGGTGTTGCCTCCACCCCTCCCTGCCTTGTTGTTTCTTTGTCTCCTCTGGGAGCAGCACTACTTTTTGATTTCGCCGTATGGCTCCGCATCCCAGATGCAACCAGTCAGTCGAGTCAGTGACGCGGCCATTTCTCGTGTGTACAGTGTGCGACCTCTTTATGCCTAGTAGCCCTTCTTCCTCCCAGCTTTTGACTGTTTCACTTCCTTGTTTTGTTTTCTTTATTTCTCTTTTTTGTTCACATGATGAAGAGTGAGAGATGTTTCTCGCGACCTGTTGAGTCTGTGGTTTTTGCGTTGCGCGAGTTTCTACACTTGTTGATGGTTGTTACGTTTGCCATTGGCGCACCCGGCATGGTTTCTCCAGCATGCGACCCGCCGCCGCTGTATTTGCGATTTTGCTCTCGTCCAGCTGGGCTTTATTACCTTTCTCTTAGCTGTGAAGTAGCTGTTGATGTCCTTTTTCCAGTCTTCTTGTACGACTTCGTTGCATGGTAAATGCAGTCCGCACTGAAGAGAAATCGGGCCAGGTATCAGCCATCGTTATTATGCAGTTCTTTTGTCTGAGAGAAATTCAAGACACTGTACAGGTTCTTGCAAAGCTCCTAAATAACCTCAATAGCCTGAGAGCAGCAAGCTTAAATACCTGCAATTCGGCATAAACCTCTGTCGACTCGAGTTGACAGCAGACAGTGTTGACACCACAATGACAGGAAGTTCATGCTCACTTTATCACCAAGTTACCAAAGCATGCTGCTACTACAGACGCAAAAGACTGCTGCTGGCCGAATGTCAGTTTCTGCTTTATGTGACGAACAGTTTTGCAACAAGCTCATTTCACTAAGCTGCTTTTCCATGCAGCGGAGTGCGGCAGGAAAGTTGTTCTTGGGGTGTGTTCTCTTTGCTGTGCATTGTACGTGCCGACTGTGTGTGTATAATAGCCTCCTTTATTTGTCGGTGATTACCACCAAGCCAACTCTGCGTGACCCCATTTTTTCCGGCAGCGTGCAATCACACCGGGATCATTCTCCTGTCCCTCTCTCGTATATGCTATTAGAGCGAGACCACATTGTCGTCCAGAGCGAGTCCCATACCCTTACCTAAGGTAGTGCAATTGGCATTGTTGCAACCACCGCCAGTTCTGTCGTATTGCCCCCAACATCGTAGGTCTTTTTGTTACCATCTCTGTTACTTTTGTCATCTGTGCTCTAACTTCAGGCCAGTAGTGGCAAAGTACTAATAACTGACTGCATTGCATGTTATGTAACAGTAACTGACGTGAAGAACCAGAAGTGCAACTGTATTACAACATTTAGTCAGGCAGCACTAGAACTTACCTTTCAGGAGCTTGCGAAGTTTAATGGAGGCAAATGTATGAAAGTGTACAGCAGTTTCATCGCACTTTGATATCCCTGGCATGCTTGCCATGGGCTTGCATAACTCTTTGCAATTTAGCTGTGTGCCAGTACGAGCCTTAGGAGATTGTACCAAGTTGTCCAACGCCATTAGCACTAATTTTCACATCAAACAGCGCCTCAGCATCTAGAGTTGCATGCAAAAAAACTTTGATAACCGGATATCTGTAAAGCTAGCGTCTGAAACACGATATGCATAGTAGGCTCGCATTTGTGGTAAAGGGACGGCCCATATTTGCCATTCTAGAGGCCGAAAGGCATAAGGGCAGCATTACACAAAAGAATATGCACGAAACAGTCAGCATCCCAGCTGTACAAACAATTTGCCACTTGCCTGTATTACTGCTGTTTCAATTAGTCAAAATCCGTTGCATAGTTATCATTTGCTCTTAACTACTACTGTCATTTACGTTATTCGACCGTATTAACTTGCATCCTCCGTTTCAGCGTGAAGCATGTAGATGCAGCATGGGTACTTCTCAAATGACTGGTGCTTACATTACACCGCACCAACATATCAGTCGTCAGCATTGCTTTTCGCGACACTACTCCTTCCGGCCACCACCACATTTTCTTTCAGCAGGGTTGCTTTAACGTCACCACAACGATCTAGGCACCTCGCATCGACGTGTCAAGACTGGCGTCTCGCAAAACACGTGGCATGCCCGCACCACGCCATTGCCGCAGGGTTTCCCAATGAAAACTGCCCTGGATGTTTGTTTCCTTTCTTTTTAGTCGTTCTCAACCTGCCACCTTAGCTCCTGCTGATGACGGCAGGGGCTTCGTCAGCATTGCCCGTGCCATATGATGCGTGACAAGAGGTGATCCTGTCTCAATGTCATGTGGTCTTTTGTAACATATTTCTCCCCCCCCTCCCCCAACGCCCCGCGTGCCTGTTTGAGTTTTCGCTGCGTGGGCAAGTTGATGTTTCTAGCCTTCTTGTTCTCTCCCTCTCTGTATTGCAGATGCTTTCTCGTTTCTGTGCTGTCTTTGCATTCGTGGCATGGATGTAAGCAGTGTGAAATACAGTTTTGTGTCGTCATACTGTTTCCCCCTCCCCGTTCCGTTCCCATCCTTCCTGAAATTAGTCGTCCTTGACGGTGCACCCTTCTTTCTCATACGCGAATAAAAAGAAATCTTGTCGTCTCTTTCCCTTTTACAAAAATTGTTGCCTGTGTCTGTCTCTATTCTGTCACTTTCTTGGCTGTTCGAGGTTATCAGACAGCCTGTTTCACTGGTCTGTGGGCAGCCTGGCCTAGATGTAAGCAGGCTGAGTAGCCATAAAACCAAACAACTGGTCTCATCTATACACAACTTGGCCCCCTTTTGATCTGGACACCATAAACCATGACAGCTAGGCTGGTTCATGTGATCAGCCTGGTTACCTACTAACCACTGCAGCTGCTTTTATCAATTACCAGTCGATTCATCGCAGCATTGCTGGAAGGCAGCTTGGTTGCAATATTACATGTCCTAACAGCACCTTATGTGGCCATTCTTTGTTATTATTGCAGTTAACATTCCTAGAGTACTTTACATACTCTCGGCATGTTGCTATGTTTCTAATTACTTTCCCACCAACTCCGGTCCTTCATTAGTCCATGATCTAGTAAGTGATGTCCATAGCTTGATGTCCATATGATATATTTTTAGCTCCCACTATTGCTTGAAGCCATTGCTCTGCAGCAAGCAAAACAACGGCTTCAAAGATTTTTTGTAGTTTTATTCAGGCAGAGCTGTTGCTGGGGCGTGAGTTTGGAGATTACCTTTGACTAGAGCATCAGCGCACTGTGCTGAGGTAAGTGTTCTCGAAACCAAGCACTGGACAGAGTTAGGTCATCGGATATGTGATGCTGAGTGTTTTCTGCTATTCGTTGGCAGCAAAAATGCCTTTAAAATTTTTTTCAATGACAGGTGGAAATATATGTAGACACGTACCATTCGGTGGTGTACCATTTCTATAGAGATCCAGGAAGTACAGCTGAAGCCACATATAACAGTCCCAGCAGAATTCCATTGTGATAGCTTGGTTTCATGAAAGAGAAAGCCAAAACTAGGTTGATGGCATAGCTGCTCTTACAATAAAACTTTGCAAGCTGTTGTGTGAGGAGGAGGGAGGCAGACTTTATGTAAAAGAACTCTATTATATATTGATTGTTTGTAAGGGCTGCAGAAATGTTGCAGAGAGCTCCAAATGATTGCCAGTAGTTTTTTTTTTTTTTTTCAGTGTCTGCATGTGCTAGTGTTTGTACTAAGAGACAGTGTCTGTCCTTGCAACACGACAGCTAGTGGGTCTTTTCTACTCTTAGTATGCTTCACCGCATAAAACTGGTGCACTGTGGCAAAGTTGACTTGAAAAACCGTTGCACAGTGCGACTAACATTGCAAAAACTAGGGAATCTTTTCAAACCTGCCAAAGTGGGGACCTCAAATATGAGAAGTTCCGCATGTTGAAAGGGAGGTAGGTGCGGAGGCAAAAAAGAAAAAGGCATTCATTTTGACTTTGTGCGATGAGGAGGGGGCAGACCCTACCTAAGAAAACCTGTACGTACACTTTTATTTATTGTTTCTCCGGTCTCTACTAGTGCCCGAGACAGCCCTGAATGATTACTGGCGAAACCTTTTTAGTTTAGCCAAAGGCAGTAGTAAGGTGGGCAGATGAGATCAATAAGTTTGGGGAGGGAACATGGCTGCAGTTGTCACAGGACCGAGTTAGTTAAAGAAATATGGGAGAGGTTTTTGTCATGCAGTGAGAGTAGCTGATGATGAATGATACTCGTACTCCTAATTATACTGTGAATGTATTATTAATTACTAGAGGTGCGTGAATAGTGTTTTTTGAGAATAAAGCGAATGTGTGTCAATGGCAGAGGCAAATAGAATATCGAATACTTCTCAAATAATTCTCAAATACTGAACAGCTGCCCTTACAATTAAAGCAAATCAATGTCCACGTACTCGTAACTTTAGCATTAAAGACACACGGATGGCACCTTGAGTGAATTGGCAGATCCTTCATATCCATTGAACTGTTCAGAAAGCGCTAATGGTCGCTGTATAGCCAATAAAATTATGCTGTCCAAAAATAGTATCCTGCCGCACTCATAAGGTCGTTTTATTCTTCTAATATGCCAGCACGGATGAAATTTATTGTACCTTTACAGTGAGTGTATTCTGGCATAGTTAACCTTTCTAAATGCTCATAAAGTATTAAAAATATATTCAGGTTTACTAATAATGGCTATTCAATATGAACGCACGACCGAATAAGACAGTATTCTGTTCACTATTCAAGACTTTCTAACATATGCACATGTCCATTAATTGCAAGGTTGCGGAGCAAAATTATGTTATGCCATGTGAAAGTGTGGCCTCTTCCCCTGCTTAGCACATTTCACTGCATGACGTTGCTGTATTGTGATGATTTGAACATTAAAAACTGTAGGAGTTCTTAAGGTTCTCCAAAGTGACGTTTCAGCACTAGCCATTGAGGCTTTTAGGCCTTCAACTATGCCAATGTCCAAAAACAGCTTGCTGTAAATCAGCTGAAGGTTAGTAGTCCAAGCCCCTCTAAGTTACGGCTTCAATTTCTATCAACTTTAAGATCCTGCATTCCAAACAGCGTTCTCCTAGGTTGTTTTAAGGTGAAGCTATAGCAGTTTTTCATAGGCTCAAAGGGGACACCACCCTCTGCTATATTTTGCGAAGGTGATGCTGTCGAGTCCAACCAGTTGTAAAGTTAGATGTCTAAACTTAGGGTTTACCTGATTCAGGATGGCATCTTTCTGTTGCTATTTACAGCAAAGCTATGGCCACTTTTGTATGCTCTGGTGTGCAATTTGTTCGAATTCATTTTAATTATTTCCATCAGTAACTATTCCTTTTTAAGCTCTCATTAATCACCTCAGTCACATACAACCATCAACTGGAACCAAACTCCACTATTTATAAAGGTTGGACTTAATTCTGGAATTTTCAGAATTTCGTGTATCAGTTCTAACAGGTCAACTTTCACATGATGCACTTATGGCTAGCACCACAATAAAAAAACATTAACCAGGCTATTGACAATGTGAAAATTTTTGCCCGTTTTATGTATACGTCACTTCGTGTGCATGAAAATATTTTCGGCCTGCAAAGCCTAAAACAACTGTATTGTAGCTGCTCCCTGCAATATGTTGTCAAAAAAAAGAGAAAAAGAAACGCTTGGCTATGTGTTATTGCAAGTTCCTCAGTAAGGTTAAAGTAACACGCCGAACTGTATATAACAAAGGCAGCAACTAAACATGGCAGCATTGCTACTTTGATTTAAAGCAGAACTAAAGGTGTCCACAGCCCCACTTTGGAGAGACAAATTCTTTGGAAATGTGTTAATTCTGTTTGGCGTGCATGGTAACTGTCTCTTCACTGAGGACACCTCAACTGAAACACTCACCAGGGAAGGGTTAGAGAAAATGACAGGAAAGTCAAAGTAGAAGGTGGAGAGGAGAGGCCACCTTTTCGAGAGAGGAGGTCGCCCACAGCAGTGAGCGCCAAGTCGTGGCCCTTGTCTTTCCGTCAATGGGAATCGAACCCAGTGCCTCCCACACTTCAGGCATACACTCTAACCATTGCTCCATCAGTGGGAGGAAGAGTGGCAGGAGAGGGGCGCTTGATAAGGCTGGAAAGCAGCCTCTATTGGATAAGTGCATGGCAGTTGTGGCAAAGGGCAAGAGAGCAAAAGTTCAATTTTTTTTTTTCCAAGGATTTCAGCTGGTATTACCTTTCGGCAGAGATGCCGAGCTGGTGATAAGGTGTAGGGGAATAAATTGATCAGGAGAGATGAATCAGCAGGTTTCCTATACACCCCCCTTATTTTTCTGGAGGCTTAATTTGTTAAAATTTGTGACAAATTCAAAATGTCCACCGGTTGAAACGCCCTTCAATATTTAAACACAATCCCCAGTTTCAATTCTTCGGAAACCCCAGGGCAAGTTGGTATGGAATCACAGCAGAGAAGAGCACGAACTAGCAAGACACTAGAAATGGTGAAAGGTCCAAGTAATTCGGGCTCTTCTGATCAAGTGTGCCTTCTTGCCTTCTGTTGCGTGTTGTTATTTGGCGCTCCTCTCCACCAGGCATCGTACTAAGCAAGTTATTTCACCTTACGAAACATACAAAGGTTGACGGCGTTGCAGCTTGTGGCTGTTACAACAGATATGGTGTTAAAACCAATATCGTAAGTGGGTTTGACTGTATTAAGTTTGCAGCGTTAGGAGAACTGAAATGGCCATACACAACTGAAAGAAATAAAACATGATGCACATTCAATTGTGGAGTTGGCAAGCCATAAACCTCTTGCTTCTCACTAGGCCCTTCAGCAAATTTACTTTTTAATGGAGGCACGCACAGCAGACCTCCCTTGAGACAAACTCAAAGGGACCATGAAAATTTCTTATCAGAACAACTCTGCCCCCCCCTCCCCCCTAAAAAATAAATAAAATGACGATGCCATTTCATATCGGAACCAGACCAAGCTGTCTTCCATCTGGCTGCCAAAACTCCAACAGTAAAAGAGGCTCATTGCTTGCTGTCACTGTAGAATGTAGTGTTAACCACAAAGCAGCAGATTTCATTTCTTTTACGTTGGATATATGGAAAATCAACCAACTGTTTGCACATTGTTCGCTCTACCAAGAATTCATCTGAGCAGCAGTTTTCTGTATACAGAATATGGTCCTAAAGATTGAGTTGTTCCTTTTTCCTTCAACATGCAATAAATCAGCATGTTGGTTTACTTAGGATGGTTCAGCTGCTGATGTGTGAAATCATTTATTCAATCCTATATGTTCAGATTACACCTAACAAAGCGAATAATATTATAGAAGTGATGTTGACTTACGGTTGCAGATTGCAAGGCATTAAGAAAAAGCTAGGGTAAAAACACAACCTGCCATTTCGAGTATATACTGTATTGCAGTTATATAACTTGAACACATGCGCACACTGTGTAATGCAAAATAATACAGCTTTATTGGTCATTCCATCCTATACCGTTTGATCGCTTGCCAACATGTTCAATGACACAAGAGGCCCTCAAAATAATAACTGTTATAGGTCTGTGCCACTATAAACTGCGTGTATCTTGCTGTGTACATACAGTACATGAAAACAAGCCAGGCCAAATTAAATGAAAGACAATAGGATTTTCTTAATTCGCTGTTTTTACATTATTGTTTATTGCACAATTATGTGGGCCGCCAGTGGTGCCTAATAGAAAGTATGATGGCTTTGTACCATGCAAAACAGGCTTGCATAGCCTGCATTTTTACTTTCTGGCAGCATCTCTTACATATTGTTTCACACCTGGCGAAAAACATACATCCCTGCCCTACCAGTAACACAGGAATTATGCGAGTACTACTGATAAGTCTTCAAACAAGCATGTTCTCTTTGAACTTCTTAAGTCTCCAACACAAAGTTTTTGCAAGCTCGCCAGTTACCAGTACAATAACTCAACATATAGTTGCTCATCATCAAGGTAGAAAAAGACAAATAAAAACATTTCTTTAGTGCTCCCCATTCTAACAACGCCAACAGGAAAACTATCCTAATACACGATCATCACAAAGTAATCCATACTTCCGTTTCTTATAAATGCAGTACAGGTTGTAGGCGGTGTAAAATGAATGTCAGGTGGTCTCTATAAGGCACTTGTATGTTTCTGAGCGAATCCAAGCAAGCCACTGTCTGGAGCGGATTCCATGATGAGCTTCTGGACTTCCTTGAACTTCGGGTGCGATGAGCCGCCGAGCAAGCTGAGGATGACGCTCTCGCTTGTCGTCAGCCAAGCCCCGCTTGCTTTCATCCGTTCAAAGCCAAAGAATCTGGGTGGGATTGGCAAAAGAATGACGGTAAGACCTGTGTTCGGCCTTTGCAGGTACAAGCTGTTTGTGTATGTAACACACTAAAAACAAATTTGAATGAAATGAGACGGCAACGAAGAAAACAATATATATTGTTTGTCGCTGTCTCATTCCAGTGCTTTCATTTGCTCCTATGCTTTATCAGCAAGGCTGAACATCTGCACTTAAGAAGTTCGTTTTTATTATATAACGCACGCCCAAAATGAGACCAGGCAAGGTAAAGAAGAAAAAAGGAAATGTGGAACATCATGACAGGGCAGGCAAAACGAGGAAGCCATAAACCATGTCATGCATTAGTCTATTCTATTCTGCACATGTTCAAGGAAAGAAGCTTTGAAGCATACTGGTTCTGGTGTAGTACACTGTCAAGGAATGTGGTTCGGCTTGTCATGTTAGTCTGGTCTATAATGGTGACGGTACACGTTTGAGTCAATAGCAAGCTCATTGGTCAGAAGCGAGCACAAATTTAAAGCATCTTGTGAAATTTTATCTGCAAGTGAAGGTGGCTTGACATCATTGTCTTTCATTAGTTGGGAGGGTAGTCATGCTCAGAGTACAAGTCTCTATATTCTACATTCGTTCAACCTTATTAAAACTGCTGCAAGCGTATGAGTCTCAAATCGTTAACATATATTAGCTAGGATAAATAAAAAAGCCATTTACAATGCAATTTCATAATGGTGCAGAATGTTCTTTGGGAAAGACAATTTGAAAAGTATTTTAAACGAGCGTGCATTTTCTAAATACAGCACAGAAGTCTTGCACCAAGCAGTGGAGCCAGTTCTATAAAGAGATTGGTGCAATTAAATTATTGTAAGGATAACTGAACAAATCTTGCATTCATGAAATTGATAAGAATGTAATGCAGTGAGCATTAATTGTCTGTGATGCCTTTGAAAAATGTACATCTTGAGGCCATCTTGTTTTATACTAGAACGTGTGAAGTTTCCCCTCACTTGTATATCTGCTCATGTTACAGTTACATGTTACTGTAGCAAAGTAGCATCTAAAAGTAGGACACCTGATCATTTCTTGTGAGCGCATGTTCACTACATGTTAATGTCCAATAACAAATATTTCAGTGTACAGTAAAACCTCGATAATTCGAAGGCCGCCGGACCGCGAAAATTCTTCGAATTAAGCGAATTTTCAAATTAACCGAAATGAAGAAAAAGAAGCAAACAAGCGCTACAAGATGAAATCACATTTATTTTCTTTGCGAGAAAAAGGTTATTTGAAATAATCGGTGATATTGGACTGCTTATTGCGGTAGTTCGCCGCCCCAAGTGCCATGTTCTCAAACCTGCTCACAATACTCAGCATTTCACTGTCACCACCGCTGCACTCGACAAAGCTGCGGAAGGTGTTCACGGCATCGACAACTGAAGCCAAAGCGGGCGCGCGGGCGGGCTCGTTATCGTCACCATCATCGCCGTCTAGCCCAGTGTCGACGACGTCCTCGTGTACATCAGCGTACGATGTTTGGACCCCCGCCTCAACACTGGAATACTCCACGAAGCCTAGTCCCTCGCCGTCGCCGGAGTCGGTGATCCGGGCGCACATCGAGTCTCCCTCGTCGTCTAGGCCGGACGAGCTGCAATCTTCATCAAGATCTTCGCCACCTTGTTTGCGGAACCCGGCATGTTCAAAACAGCGCCTGATCACCTTTGACTCCAACTCCTTCCAGGCAAAGGCAATTAAACAGATCGCACCAAGCAGATCGATGTGGTATTGCTTTCCACTGTCGTAGCAAAGCAGAACCCGCTTCAACAGGTGGTGGCGGTAAATCTTCCTCGTTTGCAGGATCACCCCTTGGTCCATCGGCTGCGATATGGCCGTAGTATTTGCAGGGAGGAAGACGATCTTGACGGCTTCCAGGTTTCTGATGTCCCCGTGGGCCGGGCAATTATCGATAACAAAGAGCACTTTCCGCCCTTTGGAGGCAAACTTCCGGTCAAGGAACCGCACGTATTCCTCGAATATCGCCGCCGTCATCCAGGCCTTCTTGTTGTGTCTGTACATGACGACATCCCTCGGAGGAAGGCGCGCGTTCTTAAAGCACCTAGGCTTACCCGCTCGGCCGATTACGAGCAGTGGAAGCTTGTCGTTCCCGGACATGTTCGCGCCGAACAAAATGGATATTCTCTCCTTGGGCTGCTTTCTCCCCGAGACAGTGGTGTCCTTGGCAGCAAATGTTTTCGTGGGAAGCATCTTGTAGAACAAGGCTGCCTCATCCAAGTTGTAGACGTCGTCCTCTCCAAACTCCTGAAGCAGCGGTGCCAGCGTACGCATCTGCCAGTCGTCAACGACGTTCGTGTCGGCGCTACCGCTTTCCCCGCACACGGTCAAGTATGTAAGGTTATTTCGCTCTTTAAATCGGGCGAACCAACCATTACTGCACTTGAAGCCTTCGTGGCCAAGGCGCAGTGCCAGGTCATCGGCCTTCTCCCGAAGGATGGTGCCGTTCACGGGAAGATGAGCTGCGTTTGCGCTCTGCAGCCACTTCATCAAAGCGACCTCAACGTCCGGGTACGTTGGGAAGCGAATCCTTGATCGCTTTGACGAATGCGTTTTCCCATATGCCTCGAGCAACTTTTCTTTGTTCTTCAAGATGGTCGAGAGCGTCGACAAGGGCATCTTGTGCCTTTCGGCGAGTTGGGTCTTAGTGCACGTCGACTTCTCAGCCTCCTCGATTAAGGACACCTTCTCCCGCAGCGTCAGCGTCTTGTACTTCGGCATCGTGAGTCCAACAAGCGGTCAGGACTTCGCACGCGGCAAATGCAGGCGTAGGCGGCGAAGTAAACAAGACTAATGCAAGACGGCGAATGGTCCAAGCACGCGAGCTACGTGAAAAACGCGAAACGGAATGCGTGAAAAACGGGAAAACGCGAACGTGGAAAACACGAAACGGAAAACACATTTTAACCCGTTTCCGGTACTCCAACTACTATGACCTCCGAGATAAGCGTCGCCGGAAGGCTGTTTCACGTCCGTTGCTGCCGGCGGGAATTACGAATTATCCGGATGAAACCCCGCGGGCTGTTCAAATAATCCGGTAAAATTTGCATTGAAAAACACGGGACCGCAGAAGTTCTTCGAATTAACCGAAATTTCGAATTATCCGAGTTCGAATTAGCGAGGGCTTACTGTATTTACTTGTCATATCTGGTCAATCGTTATGCTGAGGTGTAACTTTATATAATAGATCTCAGCCTTGCCTTGGCCCATTCCCTGTTTGCTTTTTGACAGTTCTCTAACTACTGGTCACTCTACTGACTCAGAGCTGCACGCTCACCGGTCGACCATAGTGCGTGAAGAGCAGGCATCGACAGCGACGTGAACATTGAAGCCTCGCTCAAGCAGTGCCAGGGCCGTGTTCTGGACACACACGTGCGTCTCGATGCCACACAGCACGACCGAGTTGAGCCCTTTCTCCTGCATCGTCTGGGTCACCTCAGCAGTCATCATGGAGAACTGCGTCTTCTCAATCGGCTTGATGTCTGGGAACTCGGCAAGGCCCAGCTCCGGGACACTATGGCCCAGACCTTGGGGAAGTGTGAAGTTAAAGAAGCATCGCTGCAATCATCTGACAAAAGAACAAACCTGAGGACTGCAGAGTAATCGAGCAACAGTAAAGTAAGTGACGAGCGCAAACATTGCTAACGGTGCATATTTTGTGCTGTTAATCATTAGCATAATCCAACTCTCCCAGTTCGATAACTCATTCGATAACTATAATATCAATGACTGGGCAAGAATACGAACTCATAGTATCTTAATTCAGCTGTCTGGAAAGTCAGATAAGCCAAGAACATGGTCAGAGTAGTCGACACCTCGCTTGAAAGCTGAGAACCGCGCGGAAATGTTGAGATCTGCATGCTATGTGCAATGCCTGTAAAGGTGCAGTAAGGTGGACTCGGATAAAACGCAAGGGCAGCAGTTGACGTTGAGGTAGATGGAGTGGTCAGATGTGCCCTAACGTGACTAGCAAGGTAACCAGTTATCAGTGGTCTAGTGGTTATGATGCATCATTTGGTGTCGGGAGCCGCGGGCGCGCAGATGGCAAATAATCCTGACATATCCGCAAGCAATGGATTCGCTGTGATGACAAAGATAACGTGCACAAATATGTCGAAACCTCGGCACGAAGTTCAGGTTGCAACCTGTAATCGTAAGCACTTGAATGTTCAACGTCGGTAGCTGGGACAAAGTGAACAAAAGGGAGTTGTGGGTTATTTATAGTTCCCTACAAAAAAGACTAATGTTTGAATGACTTCCGTGGGAGCTCTTGACCTCGATCGTTATCGGTCGCAAACGATGCACCGCTGAAACCTGTATGAATATACTACGTTCTCAATGCGAAAGCGATGAGCGGGTATTCTGAGCATCACTTGCAGCCACTTTGAAACTACCAACACGTGTTACGCTGAAAACGGCACTCGCAACGCGAATATGACGTGCATGTACCGTCTTTCCGCATACCTTTCGGATACTGTTCGGTAACAATGACGGTCATGTCGAGTGCGCGCCCGGCTCTCAGCAGCCGCTGGGAGACTGCCACAATCTGCGGGAAGTACTGTATGGTCTTGCTGAATTTCTCCTGCATGTCGCAGAGGAATATCGCCGTCTTTTGGGGCGAGAGTCGGCCCACGTTTCGCACGACCGCTTGCGTCGCCATGGCTGTCCCGTCGCCGGCCAGCGTTATCGTACTAGCCGATTGAATGTTGATCTAACTACTGTTAAAAAGTCTACCGCTACCGTGTTGTCTGCAACTCGCCGCGGATCAGCTGATTCAGCCGCGGTGTCCAGCCCCTACTCACGTGATCGAGCGCTACGTATTCCGCCGGGCGGTTGTTACGATGGTTTCGAATATGGCGGCACTTTTGAAGGTGCACAGCCGGAGTCTGCTTTTGCCAACGTGCTTTTGGCCAACGTGCTATTTTTCTTCTGCACAGATAATTATGAACGTTAATAACGTCAGATTAGGCGGTTAAGCTAAAAAGTTATTTTTTCCTGTCCACTGCACAAAATGTATCAGCGACTCACACAAAGAATATGGGCAATCTGCTTGCATGGCCAACAACGCTATAACGGCCTTTTTTCTTTCCTTCTTTTTTTCCCCTTCTTTGGTTGTTGTTGCTGTTGCTAATGGTAATTTCTAGCAGTCTAGTAATGAATTGGCAGCGACAGTGACCTAGTCTGCTTGAAACATTCAACTAGATATATTTCAGTTAAACGTTTCGTCTTATCTCTCCCGTACATCAACACAAGGATTTATACACACGTCCATAAGCCCTCCCCCCCCCCCCCCCCCTCCACAGCACACGCTGTGGGGTTTAACGTCCCAAAACCAGCTCTGATTATGAGAGACGCCGTAGTGGAGGGCTCCGGAAATTTCGACCACCTGGGGTTCTTTAACGTGCACTGACAACGCACACGGACCTCAACATTTCGCCTCCATCGAAATGCAGCCGCCGCAGCTGGGATTCGATTCCGCGACCTTCGGATCAGCAGCCGAGTACCATAGCCACTAGACCACCGACGCACAAAAAATGTTCTCCAGATAAGTACTGCCTTGGTACAAAGAAACCCTCGTGTACTGGTTGCACCAAGGGACCCCTCCCCCCCTCCCCCCCCCAAAAAAATAAATAAAAAAAACGATATTCTGCATAAACCCCTGCATTAGCACCCCATCATTTACCCTGGCATCTGAGACTAGTTTCTCTTTCTCTCTTCTTTTTTTTCTTTTTTCTGCGGCCACCCTTCGCACCTGCCTCTCTTCTCCTCCTCTCCTTCTGAAGACGGGGGAGAGAGTGCAAAGCGTATATAAACAAGATGCTAGAGGAGGCAGTCATTCCCGTGAGGAAGTCCACCTGTCCGAACGCTCTAGCAACATCGTTTTCTTTTTTTTTCTTTTTCTTCTTCTTCTTTAGCGGTCTTCTTTTTTAGCCGTCCGTCTCTGCTGCGTACCCACGCCCGTGGAGACTACCGCTCTATCAGTTTCTTCCTTGCTGCCTTTTTCCGGCAGTAGGTTATAAAACGCGCGTTGCTTATCTTGACTTCTGACTATTTAAAGGAACACTAAAGGAAAATAATAAGTTTGACTAGGTTGATTTTTACCTTGTGTATCACCACTTTCAGCGCGCCAATAAACGATTTTTTTTTCTTTTTTTCGTCGAAAACTGCCGTTAAATGTCGCTGCTCAATTTGAATCTCCCGCCACGAAAAGAGGACTTGACGTCACGATCTCGGCCGCCGGCACTACGGTGCAGTGAGCTCCACGGCCTCAATATGTAGCAACAACTGTGGCTACTGCACGCTTAGTTATTGTTAATGTTTATCAAATTCATTTTTCAATTAATTGTAACCTGGAGCAGTAATCGAGTACTCAAAATAGATGAGCTGACGTCATTTTAAAAATGCACCCACAGAACGGGACACAAGGCGCCGCTCCAATTTCTAAATTTCGTCCTCTTCTATCTATAAAGCTTGCAGCTCGTCTGTTCTCAGCAGGAATGGCTATGCACATAAGTCTACATCTTCCACTCATGCTCAACCTAATATTTGTCTTTAGTGTGCCTTTAGTGCTTTCTTAACTGCTTTGGATCTTAATTTTTTTTTTCTAGTGTCCCTCAGGCGTACAGCTGATTGAATATTCTGGCATTATTCCAGAACGATGCCCCGAGTCGTTATACATATTTTTTCCTGCATCAAATGCAGATGTCATTCATAAGTGGTGGGTGGAGTTGTAATACGTATACAAAGGTGCAGTCGAACGTCGTTATAACCAAGTGGTACCGGGACAAAAATTTTATTCGTATACCCGGTATTCCTTGTAAAGGTAGAGGTGAAACCCATCTCTAAGGAGTCTGCATTCTTGCCCGCGCAAAAATTGTAGATGCAAAAACGCATTAGTCAGCAGTTTTAATCGTCGGGTGTTTCTCCTTGTAGCCTTAATTCTCAGCCTCCTGGACTCAAAGGTTTCTCCAAGAAGTGAAATTAGGAGGTGCATCGCAATGTGAAGTGTTACTCCGCCACGGTGGTCCATGGCACTCGGCTGCTGATCCGAAGGTCGCGGGATCGAATCCCGGCCGCGGTGGGCTGCATTTCGACGGGAGCGAAACGTTGAGGCACGTGCACTGTGCGATGTCAGCGCACGTTAAATAACCCTGGTCGGAATTTCCGGAGCCCTCCACTACGGCGTCTCTCATAATCATATTGATTGATTTGTGGGACCTAAAACCCCACAAATCAATCAATCAAGTCAACGAAATGATTGAAGCTTCACGGCGAAAGTCCTTCAGCGCCGCAGAAAGAAACCGCTTCTTTCGCACGAGACCGACAGTTGGTGAAACTCGCCGAGTCCGGCACGCGTAGCTGTCTGCCACAGACGTCTGGCTTCCCGCCAAATGCCGGTCGCCATAGCAACGGGTGATAAGACCTTTCCAGAAGTTAGCAGACGCCGGCGTCATCGGGCCGCAGCTGGCTTATCTTGTCGATCTCGCCTCACGTACGTTCTCGCCGTGAACGGTACGTAACGCGACTTTATGCTGCAGACAGCGCTTGTTCTAACATGTTTGCAGTTGTCAGTGGCGCACCCGCCATCAAAGCTTGCAGTCCGTGTAATAACGCTGCTCGCACGGTGCGCATTTCGAGGCCCACTGGACAGAACGGGACGGGAACGACCGACGCCGCTGCGTACACTCAACCTGGACGACGTATTACCTTCATTCCACTGCAGTGTAGCCTGCGGGTTCGGTGCATATTTCTTCGTGCATCCTGCGGCATTGGAGGTATTGTACTTTATAGTTCTTTGACACCTCTTTTTATGCATATGTGTGTGTGTGTGTGTGTCATGCCTTAGCGCCCCTCTCCTGTCAAACACGGTAGGCCTAACATGCTCCTCTTGCCACTGCGCAAATTACAAAAGTTCCAGAAGTCATAGGCGTTTGCATAGGGAAGGGCGAGAGGGGGGGGAACCTCCTCTAATCGGGGGTTGCCATATCTGCCCCATATCATTACATTGCATCGCGTTTTGACCGAAAGGGCATGATTGGGAGCGGGTTGAGAGGAGGAGGGCGCGCTACAGTGCAGCGAATGTTCGCCCTCACCCCCCCCCCCCCCCCCTCTTAATGGAGAACACTGCCATTTTGCCATTACGTCTCTTCGTAACTGGGGAAAGCCAAGACACTTGGAAGTCGAACGCGGGTCCTTAGGATTCAGCTCAGAACCTTTAATTACTTACTACTCGAACGTCATGTAGAGGTAATTTGCCGTAGGCTGTGAAGGCTTCCATCCAGTCACGCGTGACACCCGCATATCTCCTGTTCATAGCGGCATATCCAATGCCGCTCATGATTTTTCGTTACCGGTAATCGTGACGGAACTCACGAGCAATATGTGCTGCGGTTGATGTCGCGACGTAGATCAGTCATTTAGTCAAACACTCCTTTACCCTTCGATAACACACAGCAACTCAACGAGTTGCAGGGGTATTCAATTTTTCTCTGCCGTATACATATTTTTCTCCCACCGTTCCTTCGAGGTCACCTTCGCGTGACTTGCAAAAAAAGGATTTTGCTTTGAAACGCGCCGTCACTGTGATTGGACTGCTGAACCGGCGTCCCGCGCAAGAAGTTCGGTCGCATGTTGAGAATGCACGTCGTGATAGTTAGTGTTGACACAGTCATTATGTGTTAAAACGAACCCCCATGCGTGTGCATGTACTGGAGCAAAAGTGCCGGGACTGCAGAACAGTTTCGTTTCCTTACAGCCTGGGCATGTTGGTTGAAGTCAAGCGTTTTCATATGTTCTGCCGTATGATATGCTGGTTTAAAAAAAAGCAACGGGAGGTTAATAATGAAAATGCCTAACTAGCTGTTCTTTTTAATTACCTGTATCTACTACGGCCGCCCAATAGTTAAACTGGAGAGCGCGAGCGGCGACCGTTTTGAGCGTCGACGGAGCAAAATTGCGAGCGGGTCGGCCAGGCTGTTTATTTTTGCAGTAGGCACCCCCATATCAGCTTGCTTGATTCAGACGAACAGGCAGCATGACTAGACGAATTGTTTTGCTCGTACGTATACTTTGTGCTTAGGAAACGGGCGTTGCATCATTCCTGGATGCAACGCGCGTTTTCGGAACGCAAAATACGGGCGAGACAGTTCGCCTAGTCATGCTGCCTGTTTGTCCAAGTCAAGCAAGCTAGTATGGGGGTGCCTACCGCAAAAGAGAACAGCCTAGCAGACGACGGTCGAAGCCGAGCGCGCGTCGGCAGGCGCTCGACCTGTTTGCAAGTTGGCGCACAAAATGGTCGCCGCTCGGGCGTCTGTACGGCTGTACTCTAGTTCACAATAGCTGTACCGAAAGGCCCTCCATCGCGTCTACTGCCGCGTCTACAGCAAGGAGGTTATATATTACTTTTCTGGAGTGGAAGCGGCCCGCCGAAAGTGAAGCCGTCGCCGCCATCTTGCTCAAGGAAAGAGTAGCAGACGACCACACAGACGGCGGAGCGCGTAGACAGCGCGATGCTGTTTCGTGGTGTTTAAACACTGTGTCATGTTTTTTGTGAAGCATGTAAATATCTGAGAAGGCAACGGTGACTTCGCGCGGCGCTTTCGGCTGCACAAATCGCGTTGAGAAGAAGCCTGCAAGAACATTTCACGCGTAAGTCTTTTCACTTTCTTCACGTACGGCTGCCTGTTTTCAGTGCATTTTGCTAAGTAGAGGACAAACGTTCGAGTCCGTATATTACATCCCTACGCCTGCATCAAAGTTAACTGTAAGCCTAAAATACTTGTTATAGTGCTTCGTTTTCAGACGCGTGCGTACATGATTTGCCAATTGGGCTCGAGTTCTGCTAAAATACACGCAAGGTTTAGTGCGCGTATTGGATCGTCCCTGCAGTGTTTGTATACGAACTTTAGAGGAAGGGCGTCATTCCGGAGCATAGACGCAGAATTTGTTATGCGTACGTGTTGATGAATGCGCAAACGCATCTCCGTGCTACTGGTTTCGAAAATGAAGAAAAAAAAATTAAACTGTGTGTAGCCTTCTGACTGAGAACGTGTGGTGTTCGGAGGGGTTGGATGGAAAGCTTATAAAACAGCCACTCAATCACCTCCGCTCTATTGACATCGGACAACTCGACCTCTGTCTTCAGCATTTGACGAAATTCTGGTCGGGCTGCTAAGTGCATGCTTTTCGGCGCGTGTCCCGTGTAAGAAATCTATGTATGTACGTTTACAGTCAGAACTAAATCAGAAAGTTTTCCGAACGCACCCAACGGGTCTTGGTAGACGCGGATCTGAGATGATGATGATGAAATTCATTTATTAAGGAAGGGAGGACCGAAGGTCACTGGTGGGGAGAGAGGGTAGTGGGGAGGGGGTAGGCAAACACTAAATCATGCGCGCCAAGACTTCACAAACGCTAAGAGCAACGAAACAATTTGGAAGAACGTACGTGGAATTCGAAAGAAGCATGCGGTTAGTTAAAGGATGCAGAAAGCACGCGCTGGACTCAGTGGGTTTGATACATGTTTAAATAAAGGGCACAAATGCATTTTACGTCAGCTGGCAGTCTCACAGTGCCGCATATTTGCGCTATATCGCATCACAGCATCATAAAAACCTAGTTTCTACTAACAAAAGAAGTAAACCAGCGAGTACGATTTGCATAGAACTTCAGTCAGCTGTGTTCTTTTGTTTTCCTCGACACCTGCAGCTGAGTACGGACGCAGGAATTTTTTTTCCAAACAAGAAAACACCGTTGGTAATTGGAATAAGCATAAAGTTGGTTTCTGTCTCAATGTTTCGTCATGAGGTTGCAAAACAAGTCGAGCGCCTATCTTAATACATTGCCGCCTATGGCGCGCCCGCCTACTTTTTCCCCTAGTAACGTGGCCTCCGCTGGCTTCACTTGGCCTCGTAGGTGGCTGCAGGGACACCCGCATAATGAAGTTGTTTAGCATGAAATCTAGTGCCGTTAATTTCGCCACTTTATGGTCAATATTAGAACAGAAGATCAATTGCATGGCTTTTATTTATTTATTTTTTTGTTCTTGTTAATTTCGCACCGCAACTCCGGAGGTATTTTCGAGGTGCTCAATATTAGAAGAGAAAATCAATTGCAATATTCCTGTCGATTTTTTTTTTCAATTTCGCACCGCAACTTGGAGCACATGACCTCACTGAACCCCCCCCCCCCCCCCCCCATTTTCGTTCTTGTTTTTTTTTTTAATTCTGACCACATTGGTGCAACAAATTTTCTGAAACACGTTACGTTGAGTCTAAGGCTCTCGTGAAACTTTTTTTTTTTTTTGCTGCTAGGTAATTACGGCCTTAGCAAATGCCATCGAAGTCAATGACGTCACGCCTTTTATAGTGCGGAAACTATAGGGCGGCGTCACCACCTTTATTTTCTTTGTGCGCAGCTTCTGGGTTAGCAAGCGTCTACTCCTGCCAACAGCTAGTGGTTCTTTCTCTCTGTTCTGAAAAGGTAATTCACTAGTGCAGTGAAACATCTTTACAAGAGACTTATGGGATCTGCAGGGGGATCATGTTTCCTGTACCCAACGGCTTCAGTGACCAAGAAGGTCAAGCCAGTTCCACGCTGTCACCACCATCGGACCAGCTAAGTCTTTGTTTTGTCGTCAAATGGTGACGTAACTGTCGATGGTGTAAAGTGTCTCGATGGAGTGTCGTGTCAGTCTGTCAGTCGTACCACCCTTCATCATTATCTACTGGCCGTACGTGATCGTTCACTCTTTCTTTCTTTCTTTCTTTCTTCTTTCTTCTTTCTTTCTTTCTTTCTTTCTTTCTTTCTTCTTTGCACGTTAAAGAACCCCAGGTGGTCGAAATTTCCGGAGACCTCCACTACGGCGTCTCATAATCAGAGCTGGTTTTGGGACGTTAAACCCCATAAATCAATCAATCAATCTTTCTTTCTTTCTTTCTTTCTTTCTTTCTTTCTTTCTTCTTTCTTTCTTTCTTTCTTCTTTCTTTCTTTGCCTCGCTATGGTCGTCTAGTGACTATCGCATTCGCCTCCTGGTCCGAAGGTCGCGGATCGAATCCCGGCCGCGCAGCGGCTGCGTTTCGATGGAGCCGAAATGATGAGGCCCGTGCGCTTTGCGATACCAGTGCACAATAGAAAACCCCAGGTGGTCGAAATTCCGGAGTCCTCCACTACGGCGTCCCGCGTAATCATATGGTAAGGACGTAAATACCAAGCACTTAATTTCTTTTCTTTCTCCCCCCCCCCCCCCCCCATTTTCGTTCTGTTTTTTTTTTTAATTCTGACCACATTGGTGCAACAATTTTCTGAAACACGTTACGTTGAGTCTAAGGCTCTCGTGAAACTTTTTTTTTTTTTTGCTGCTAGGTAATTACGGCCTTAGCAAATGCCATCGAAGTCAATGACGTCACGCCTTTTATAGTGCGGAAAATATAGGGCGGGTCACCACCTTTATTTTCTTTGTGCGCAGCTTCTGGGTTAGCAAGCGTCTACTCCTGCCAACAGCTAGTGGTTCTTTCTCTCTGTTCTGAAAAGGTAATTCACTAGTGCAGTGAAACATCTTTACAAGAGACTTATGGGATCTGCAGGGGGATCATGTTTCCTGTACCCAACGGCTTCAGTGACCAAGAAGGTCAAGCCAGTTCCACGCTGTCACCACCATCGGACCAGCTAAGTCTTTGTTTTGTCGTCAAATGGTGACGTAACTGTCGATGGTGTAAAGTGTCTCGATGGAGTGTCGTGTCAGTCTGTCAGTCGTACCACCCTTCATCATTATCTACTGGCCGTACGTGATCGTTCACTCTTTCTTTCTTTCTTTCTTTCTTTCTTCTTTCTTTCTTTCTTTCTTTCTTTCTTTCTTTCTTTCTTTCTTTCTTTGCACGTTAAAGAACCCCAGGTGGTCGAAATTTCCGGAGACCTCCACTACGGCGTCTCATAATCAGAGCTGGTTTTGGGACGTTAAACCCCATAAATCAATCAATCAATCTTTCTTTCTTTCTTTCTTTCTTTCTTTCTTTCTTTCTTTCTTTCTTTCTTTCTTTCTTTCTTTCTTTGCCTCGCTATGGTCGTCTAGTGACTATCGCATTCGCCTCCTGGTCCGAAGGTCGCGGGATCGAATCCCGGCCGCGCAGCGGCTGCGTTTCGATGGAGCCGAAATGATGAGGCCCGTGCGCTTTGCGATACCAGTGCACAATAGAAAACCCCAGGTGGTCGAAATTCCGGAGTCCTCCACTACGGCGTCCCGCGTAATCATATGGTAAGGACGTAAATACCAAGCACTTAATTTCTTTTTCTTTCTTTCTTCCAGCGTTTGCAACTCAGCCTTTTCTACAAAACATCGCTCATTGGCGTTGACATTTATTTATTTATTTATTTATTTATTTATTTATTATTTATTTATTTATTTATTTATTTAACCCTCTGGGCTTGGAAGTCACAGAAGGGAGGGCCATGTTACATATCAAAGTGGTAAAGAACACTTGATACAAAACTGTAAGAGCTAAACTTGCACAATCTACAGAATTATACAGAGTAAGATAACGCATCAAAGATGTCGACAAGACGGAATGTAGCGGTGAAGATAATCATGTAATTCGTGTTCAAGAACTTAAAACAAAGATAAAGGAAAAGGAAGCCAGAGAGGAAGAAAACATATGTTATATAAATTTTAAAAAAGCAGGATCAAAGTCAGACATCATGCGGCAGCGTACTGAGGGCAAGAACGGATCTATCTATCTATCTATCTATCTATCTATCTATCTATCTATCTATCTATCTATCTATCTATCTATCTATCTATCTATCTATCTATCTATCTATCTGTCTGTCTGTCTGTCTGTCTGTCTGTCTGTCTGTCTGTCTGTCTGTCTCCCCTTATCTCTTGCCAGTGCGAAAGGCTATAGGCCATTATAAGGCGTGTCTGTAGATACTGTATTTGTTCATGAAGCATCCATGGTAAGGACATAGGGAAAATAACAAAAACAAGCGATAAGTAACGGGTTGGTTTATGAATAGAGGCCCTACTAGATATCCGCCAGCTCAACTGCCGCCACTCCCTGCCCTGCAACGTTCCCGTCTTCCTCCTCCTCTTCTAGTTCATCCTCAGGGGGCATTCATGCGCAATTTACTTAGTGAAGTAGTGCGTGATATCTGTTGGTTCTTCGGAGCACGCAAGGTCCGCAAGTTGGAACCTGTCTGGGCTTATTGTCTCTCCTAAATAGTGAATTTATTGGGGACGTAAACAAAGGCTCACCTTATAATGGAGACGAAATCTTGTGGCCCGTATAGTGTGTGATGTCCAGTGCACGTTAAAGAACCCAACCCAGTTGGTCGAAATTTCCGGAGCCTTCCACTACGGTGTCTCTCATAATAGTGGCGCGGTTTTGGGATATAGAACCCCAAAGAATCAATCAATCAATCAATCAATCAATAGTTGCCCTTAGCAACAAAGTGTCTCTTGCAAGTCTCTTGCAATGTTGCTAACATGGCGGACACAAGAAAACCCAAGCCATTTTTTAGATGTCTTTCATAACCACGTACGTGTCTCTTGCAACCGTGGACCTTAGCTGGGGAGAGAGGGAGAAGGGGGAGGGGTGCTATAGGGGCCCGGGCCCCTCCCGAAATTTTGGTTGGGGAGTTTGTATTTATCGCATAGTGTAGTACTAATAACAAAATTTAAGCCTATTAATAGCGTCGAATTTAAAGAGTCACTTCCCGTACATACTGCGTTTTTTACTGAAAAAAAGTAATGAAAGTAGATGTTCTTTCTCGAATAGTCAAGGCCTTCAGCAAGTGGGCCACTCCTGGAAAAAAAAAGAAATCCTGCCTACGGGCCTGTTTGCAACACTGTTCTTTTTTTTTTTTTAACGAGACTTCACTATATACGAGAATAATCGTCTTTCCACCTTGGCGTTGCTTTCGTGTTGCAAATTCTTCGACACTTCACGTAGTTCGTTGTCAAGCCTTCTTGCTTGAAAACCCGGAAGAAGAGGCGAGGGAGGTGCGAGACCGCAGAAGAGCTATAGCTGACAGAACAAAGCGCTGCCGTGTGCTCTCTTGTTTTGTTACACCTGCGACCTTATCTCTTTCCTCTTTCTTTTTTTTCTCGCGATGAGTGCGTGCTATACGTATGACTAATGTATACTTATTTGCCCCGCGGTGTGTGAGCTAAGGTGACAGCTTATGAGCGTTTGCCGAAACACAGGCAATTATCATTGCGCAAACGCTTCCGGGAAGCCGTCGCTGTGCGAGCACGGAGACACAACCCACGCTCACCTTTCGATAAGCCTTGCCAATGCGCCTCTTTGAATTCTTTGACGTCTCAATTTGCATGATGATCATGATTGTGGTTCGGTTAAGGAAGGGACGCTAATTTCTGCAGCCCATGTCGGGAGCACGGCTAAGCGTCCGCAGGGGAAGGGGAAAGGGACTGGAAGAGGTAGAAGACGAACGCCGTAGCGGAGGAGGAGGAAACAACTCTATTGACACTAGGTCGAGTGGGGGTGGGATAGGGAGGGTAGCGGGAGAAGGAAAACGGTGGGCCCTCAGGCCGACCTATCTGGCCGAAAGTCCTTGAGCCTCGGCGACCTCTGTGGCCCAGCGCACAATCCGGAGTTGGTCATCCGGACGTGAGCTGCGCAGAGCAGCCTCCCATCGCTCCTGTCGCTCAGCCCCTTCAAAAGGAGGAGTTGGTTTTTTGGGACAATTTCGGTAAATGGGGTCGAAATCAGCTCGCGGACTTGAGCAAAGACGGCAGTTTGGCGAGGTGTCGCCAGGATGAATTTTGGCGTTGATTAAATGAGACTGCAAAGTGCTAGTTTGCAGTCGGCGCCAAACTACTTGTTCGGTATTGTTCAGACGTTTATGAGGCGACGGGTATTGCAGGCGGGAATTGCGATAATGTAGAGTAATTTCGCGATAGGTGATCGGGTAGGTGTTCCCGCGCACCGCGAAAGGAAAGTAGGCCGTCCACTGCCCGGTTGACGAGTGCTCGGGCTTGTTCGTGAGCGGCCGCGTTCCCTGGGTGTCCACACTGCGCTGGAACCCATAGAAGGGCAATTAGACGTTGAGGAAAAGGAATTGATTGCAGGATACGATAAGCGGGTGCGTGAATGCGGCGCATAGCAAAGTTGCGAATTGCCATTTTTGAATCTGAAAATATAAATTCAGCCTGAGTCTGAGCAATTGCAAGGGCAACGGCGGCTTCTTCATCCTCAATAGGTTGAGCCACACGGTCAAATGTGGCGCAACTAAGGAGTTTATGGGCATTATCTGTGACTGCCACTGCGAAGGCAGGACGATGGGAGTATTCTGCCGCATCTACATAAACTGCTGGGAGCGAAGGTGGGTATTGCTTATGCAATGCCCCGGGCCTGGCTACCCTCCAGTCATGATTGTAAACGGGATGGGTATTTTTTGGTAGTGGAGGGATGTAGAGACTGTCGCTGTCGGGAGGAGAAGTCACGGAGGAGGTGCGTCCTATGAGATTGATTTGGAGGCGCTGAAGGAGCTGCCTGCCTGTTTCAGACTGGGAGAGGCGTGTGTACTGACTCATTAGGTGAGCTTCGACCAGTTCATCAATCGTGTTGTGCACCCCCAGCTGAAGAATCTTGCTTGAGGAGTGCGGTTAGGGAGGTGCAACGCAGTTTTGTATGCTGTGCGGATGAGGCGATCTACCTGGTCCCTCTCGAGGGGTGAGAGATATAAATAGGGAAGGGAGTAAAGTTATCTTACATAGGCAGAATGCTTGGATCAAGCGGCGCGTGTCCGCTTCGCGCATGCCCCTGTGTCGATTATAAATTCGCTTGATGAGGGCAGAGGTACTCCGCACTGATTTTCGTATGGCACCTATCGCAGTGGTATTGGAGCTGTCTTTGGAAATGTGGAGGCCCAGAATTATGATGTTCTTCACCTCTGGGATGAGTTTACCATCTAGATACACTGAAATTGCCGGAGGTGAAGCGTCTTTGGGACAAATGAGAAGTAGTTCTGACTTAGGTGCTGAGCAGCTGAGGCCAATACTCCGCGCGTGTTCTTGAACCATTTCTGTTGCCTTTTGGAGTGTGTATCCGATTTCGCCACAGTTACCCGTGCTGGTCCAGCGAGTGATGTCATCGGCGTACAGGGAATCCTGCGAAGCCGGTATGGCGGATAATTTCAGCGCTAATGGAATCAGGGTTATATTAAAGAGAAAAGGAGATAAGACGGCCCCTTGTGGGGTGCTCCTACTGCCGAGGGTGAACGTCGGGGATTTAACTGATCCGAGGTGTATCTCCACGGTTCTAGTCGTTAGAAAGGCAGCAACATATTGATATGTGCGTGAGCCTACGTTGAGTTCACTGAGATTTTGGAGGACAGCTGCGTGTCGCACATTATCAAAAGCTTTAGTCGGGTCGAGTGCCGATATTGCTTTCGTCAGGTGTGGGAATTTTCGAGTTATTACCTGCTCGTTGAGTTGGAGCATTATGTCTTGCGTAGATAGGCCTGCTCTGAATCCGAACATAGTGGGAGGGAATAGTTGATTTTTCTCCATGAATCTATTTAGGCGGTTGAGGATTACGTGCTCCATGAGTTTGCCTGTACACAATGTGAGGGAGATGGGCCGCAAATTGGCTAGGTCGAGCGGTTTGCCTGCTTTTGTGATTAAAGTAGCCTTGGCATGTTTCCATTGGGGTGGCAGTGTGCCCTATTCCCAATGGTTGTTAATATATTCGGTTAGTACCTTAATCGATCCTGCGTCCAGGTTACGTAGAGATTTGTTGGTGACGCAATCTGGGCCCGGTGCTGAGGTGGGTGTGTAACTGATGTAACGCTGCATGCACCTCCGCCTCCGTTATGGAGCTGTCTAATTCTGGGTTGGGAAGTCCACTGTAGTCTGACATGGTCTCGGTCTCGTACTGCGGAAAGTAGGTTTCCCTTAGCGTTTTAGGGGCGAAGCTCCTTAAGGCGTGGGTCGGTCGTCCCCGATGTATGTAGTTGTAGTTGTAGTAGTAGTAGGTAGCCACCTGTAGTTTAGTTCTTGGAGTGTTCACTAGATGGCGGTATGTGTCTGGGTGTTGGACTGTGTGCGAGGTGCGTCTCGTGAGGTTAACCAACTTGCCCATCGGTAGCGAGATATTTCCTGAAGCAGATAAGAGGTGGCGCTAGCTGCGTGACTCATCATTGTTGATGAAAGAGGAAATCAATTGGAAGGGTACGAAGCGTTGGGTTACATGCAGAAGGTAACAGCCGGTTCGTTTAAAAAGATCGTCCAAGAGATTCCCCCAGTGGATAAAACCATGACGGATAACGAAACTAAGGAAGAGCTAGAACTTGAGAATTTCAACTGGAAAAAGGCCGAAGGAAAAATTCCAAAGCGCACTGCCCTGGGTTTAGATGGGGTCCCCGTTAGCCTCATTAACGAATGAGGACAGAACACTAAAGAAGCACTATTGAAAGCCGTAGAAAAATGCTTACAGAAGAGGCAAATACCGGACAGTTGGCGAAAAAGCAGAATGAACTTAATCTATAAAGGCAAGGGGGAAAAGAACAACATTCGCTCGTATAGACCGCTAACCATTACATCGGTACTATACAGGATGGCTATGCAAGCAGTAAAATTAAAAATAGAAGCCTGGGCAGAACGCAACAATATTTTGGGAGAACTTCAGAATGGATTTCGAGTAGACAGGCGTTTAGACGATAACCTATTTGTTCTTACTCAGTGTATAGAAATATCTAAAATAGAAAGGAGGTCGTTGTATGTGGCTTTTCTAGACATCACTGGGGCGCATGACAATGTTAATCAGGAAATATTGTGGGAAATTTTGGAAGGAATGGGCATAGGCGACGATTGTGTACAGCTTTTGGGGGAAATATATCGAGAAAATACAGTTTGCATAGAATGGGAAGGAATCAGTAGCAGAAAGAACGTTGATATTAGCAAGGGGCTGAGACAGGGATGTCCTTTGTCGCCGCTGTTATTCATGCTGTACATGGTTAGAATGGAAAAAGCGCTAGGAGATAGCAACATTGGTTTTAATCTGTCACACAAACAGGGCGGCGTGATGATTGAGCAGATGCTTCCGGGTTTATTTTATGCCGATGATATTGTCTTATTCGCGGACAGTCGAGATGATATACAACGGCTGGTGAATATATGCGGGAAGGAAGGCGAGGCTCTAGGACTAGGATTTAGTGTAACAAAATGCGGATTGATGGTATTCAATGATCCCAACGACCAGGCGGTATCCATACAGGGCCAAGAAATACCGAGAGTAAGCGAATACAAGTACCTTGGCGTATGGGTTAATGAGGGTGATATATACATGAAGGTACACGAAAAAGCCTTGGCAGCAAGGGGAAAAAGGAACGCAGCAATAATGAAGCACAGAGCGTTATGGAGACACAATAGGTACGAGGTGCTTAGGGGTCTGTGGAAAGGGGTAATGGTACCGGGGCTTACATTTGGGAACTCAGTGGTGTGCATGAGGCCAGAGATACAATCAGGAATGGATGTGAATCAAAGAACTGTGGGACGCCTCGCGTTGGGTGCTCACGGGAAAACGACAAACGAGGCTGTAAAGGGCGATATGGGATGGGCGAGTTTTGAGGCAAGGGAAGCGCAGAGCAAAATAAGGTTTGAAGAAAGGCTAAGGAATATGAAAGAGAGTAGGTGGGCAGTGAAGGTGTTCCGCTGTTTATATAGAAAGAGCGTTGACACGCAGTGGAGAAAGAGAACTAGGAGGCTCACCAGTAAATATACGGCTGTAAGAGAACTGACAACAAAGAGCGTAAAGGGAAAAGTCAGAGGCGGAGAAGATTTACTGGAGGGCAGCGATGGAAAAAAAGCCGACTCTGAATAACTACCGAGAGGGCAAAAACGAAATAAAGAGGGAGGCATTTTATGATAATTCAAGAGGAAGCGCTTTATTGTTTGAAGCGAGATCGGGCTGCCCTAGAACGCGTATTTATAAAGCGAAATTCAGTAAAGAAGAAGAAAAATGCACATGCTGTTAGGAAGATAGGGAAACGACGGAGCATGTTCTGATTGAATGCGGAAATATCCGCCCAGGTGTACGTTTGGGCACAACCCTACAGGAAGCCTTGGGTTTTAGGGCGAACAACGGGAAGCTGAACATAGCCGCGACTGAAATAAGTAAGAGACGGTTAGAATACTGGTGGCAGAAAACTAGAGAGAACGGACAAAAATAATTATAGAGAAAAATAAGGACCTTCTGCTATCATAAGGGGCAGGGAACTGGGCTATGAATTTCCGTTTTTTCTATAGTATGATCGATTTGATTGAAGTAAATTTAAAAGGCATGAGGAAAATATAAAGAGAGAGAGAAAAAAAAGTGCTTAAACCTTCTTACGAGCCTGGTGGCGCACATGTCACCGCCCCGCTACAAAGGGGACGCTCATAGCATCCATCCATCCATCCATCCATCCATCCATCCGGACTGTGGCGGTGCGCGGAGGCGGCATATTTGAACGCCAAAGTGAAAAGATGAGAGATGTTATAAAACTAGATGGCGGTACTTGTAGTTGATGATGAAAATTTTAATTGTGGGGCGAATTGCACGGAAGAGTTTCACGGTTTACCGATGATTCCTTCCGGAGCTTCGCCCCACTCATCATCATTCACCCCGTGAATATGCTGTGATTTTTTTTACTATGTCCTGACCTTGCTGATGCGTTAGGCGGAGCAGGCGTGTGATGAGCTTACCAGTTTCCGCTTTGGCTTTAGGTGGTTCTAACATTAGATGGTTCTAACAGGTGACGTAAGAAGGACCACGTTTTTTTAAAATTGAAGGCCTCCATCGAGCCTGTTACAGATCTGCGTCTATTGCTGCGATGCAAGATTGGTGGCATGTTCCGTGATGAGCTCGAGAGTTGCAGACATGCGACGCCGCAATGCCCGGTTGTGCTTTTGTCTTTTGTCTAAGCCAGCGTCTTCCCAATCTTTGATAGGCTTCCCATAAGTGTAGCAAACGGCTGTCTGCCGGTTAATTTGTCTGCACAGCGGGGGCTTGTTTCTTTACCGATTTCATGTCCTCGCATAGCTGAGCGACCCACCCTTCGTAATCTGAAATTGAGGTGGCTTGTCTTTGCGCGCGAAGTTCTCTAAATTTGTCCCAATCTACAACGGGCTTAAAATGGAACCGCGGTCTTATATTACCTGCCTGGATGCTGATGTCAATTATATAATGATCGCTACCTAGAGGTGAGGCCCGTGCTATGCCAGTGTAGCTGATTGATGTTCTTGGTCAGTGTTAAGTCCGGGCACGTGTCCCTGCTAACGCTATTTCCTATGCGGGTAGCTTGCGTGGTGTCCGTCGCAAGGCATAACCTGTGCTGCCGAATAAAATTGTAAAGTTGTCTTCCTTTTACAGAGGAGGCCCTGTATCCCCATTCGACATGCGGAGCATTAAAATCACCTACTATGACAACCGGTACTTTACCTGCGATCGAAAGGCCCCGCCACGGTGGTCCAGTGGCTAAGGTACTCGGCTGCTGATGCGAGGGTCGCGGGATCAAATCCCGGCCGCGGCGGCTGCATTTCGATGGAGGCGAAATGTTGAGGCCCGTGTGATGTGCGATGTCAGTGCACGCTAAAGAACCCCCCAGGTGGTCGAAATTTCCGGAGCCCTCCACTACGGCGTCTCTCATAATCAGAACTGGTTTTGGGACGTTAAACCCCACAAATCAATCAATCAACCTGCGATCGAAAGGGCACGCGCGAGAGCATGCAAAAGATCTGCTGATTTTTCGCGGGGGTGGCTGTAGATGTTTAGGACAAAGACGGTTTCGGAGCGTAAATTTCGCGGCAGAAGTTCAAGAAAGACACAGTTGCAATATAAGTCTGATAAGTCGTGGTTCACGTACGCAATGTTGCGATGAACATACGTGGTGACCCAAGGGCAGGAAGAGTTTTGAGGTTGTGTAGCCTGAGAGCCGGTTAATTTGCATTGTTTATTTGGTTCCTGTACGGCGATGACATCTGGTGCGGGCGTTGCCTGCTGCAGATGGAGGAATAAGTTGTCTTTTTTGCGTTGTAGGCCTTTACAGTTCCATTGCCAGATCCGCAATGACTGAGGGAAAAGTTGCTTATGAAAGTGGTGAGGGGCCACGATGCGGGGGAGAGGATGACGAAGTGGGTGCGGGGGGGAGCAAGTTAGATGCTATAGGTCTGAGATAACCTGTTCCATTCTAGCAAATCGCTCCGCGATTTGTGTGAAGCCAAGGTCCACTATCTGTTCTACTTTGTTAATGTGTTCTGCGAGAGGTTGGACTGATGTCTCTGGAACATCGCTACTGTTGGCAAGCACACGTTTTTTTCTCGGTGGACAGTCGTCTGCCGGGGGCTGGTCGGGTTCTGAACGGTCGAAAGAATTCGTGGTGACGGGGTCACGAATTTCTGTTGGATCGTCGCGCATAGCGGGTGGGTCGGATTTAGAATGTGTGAGTGCGTTTAAGCGCTCGAGAATTAATGACATTTGCTGTCTAAGGTCCTGATTTTCTTTGGTAAGACGTCCTATACTGCCCTGGTAGTACAGATCCCTGGGGTCTGAGCGAGTACGGGAGCGATGGAAGACGCTATCTGCCCAGCTCACCTGTTGCAAGGCCTGTCTCTCCGGGGGCCACCCGGTGGGTACGTCGCGTCGTGGACTCTTGCTTCTGGTCTGGTCATTTCCGGCTTCCGGCGTCAACGGGGGAAAGGAGGCCTCGTCTAGTTGTAACTCCGGCGTCATATGGCGCTGAGGTGGCCTGGGCGTTCTGGTCCGTTGGGCCGAATCACTTTGGTATTTCCGTCGGCAAAGTCTGTCGCCCGTTCGGTGATCCCCGCCGCACACGATGCAAGTTGGAGAGCATTGGTGATCGACCGGGTGCTGCTGTCCGCAGTCGGGGCAGTGAGAGCGCGGTGGTTCGGGGCACACATCTCGTTGGTGCCCAGTCCGTCGGCAATTCGTACAGGCTTCCACCTTGGGCCTGAAGGGGTAGACTCCAAAGACTGAGCCAAAAAACTTAACGGACTCGGGAAGCCTGTCAGACGTAAAGTGAATAAGCACGGACATTGAGGTGCGGTCCATGTCCCGTGCCTGCACGATCGGCACAAGTGGGTTGGACCGCCGGAGCTCCCGCAGGATCTCCTGAGGGGACTCGCCGTTGTATGCTCGATAGATGATACCCTGGATGGCTCGATCAGGGGGTGCGATGTAGGCTTGGATTTCTGTCTTCTTACATCGCAGAGTTATCTGTCTTATTTGTGCGTATTTGACTACTCTCTCCTGGCAAGCCGTCGACATTGTGAACACGTTCTTCAACAGATTAGTACGCGTAAGGTCACCCTGCGTGTTGGACTCGGTAAGGCCACATGCTGTCTAGCAATACCGCCCGCAATTCTCGCCCTGTGAACGCTGCCATGCTGACTCCAGCGTTTGGGCGATAAATAACCTTGTAGTCGACAATCGGCAGCCGTGGAATCGGTCCTCGCCTAAGGCGTTCCGCAGCCGATGTGTTGACCATCCTTTGAGCCGGCGTCTTGACTACGTCTGGGCGCACTTCTTGTGACTTGATTGCAACGCTGGCGATTCCCGCCCGAGAATGTTCTTCGGTCTTGGATTTTCAGCTCGTGGTGCTGTTTCGCATCGAGTACCTCTTTCCACTCATCCGCATTAAATGCGGTGAGCGGAAGGTTAATGCCAGTGACTGTACAATCCATGCTGGTGCTTGGTTGTACCAAATTCGGGCGTGGTCCGCCGCGGTGGTGTAGTGGTTACGGTGCTCGGCTGCCACCCAAAATACGCGGGTTCGATCCCGGCCGCGGCGGTCGCATTTTCGATGGAGGCGAAAATGCCAGAGGCCCGTGTACTGCGCGTTGTCAGTGCACGAACCCCAGGTGGTCAAAATTTCCGGAGCTCTCCACTACGGCTTTTCTTTCTATCCCTTTCACTCCCTTTCCCCTACTCCCACGGACGTTTAGCCGTGCTCCCTACATGGGCTGCAGAAATTAGCGTCCTTTCCTAACCTAACCACAATCATCATCATCATTCGGGCGTGAGAAGCGAATGTTTTGGCGCAACAATTCTACGCATCCTATACTTTGCATTCGTGCACAGTCACTTGAGCTACTGCGTAGCTTCATGGGGCACTTCATATAAAACCCATTTGAAATCAATCAGCCGCCTACAAAAGAGGGCACTTAGGATCATCACATTCTCGAACAGGGCGGATAGTGCAAAACAGCTCTTTCAACTGATGCGTGTTCTTCCGCTAGACTCTGTTCACGTGTCCAGTGTTGCTGATGTAGTGCACAGAATAATAAAACATGAGGACCCATTCCCATTAAGCATCTTTACGTTACCCGCGCGCTGTACAAGAGCTGCAGCAAACAACTGCTTCAATTTACCCTTTGCCAGAAATGCCTACGGTCGAAGACTCATAGAATTTAACGGGGCTCTCATTTGGAATGCCATACCGACTGAAGTAAAACAGGCAAAAAATTTTCCTGTGGCCATGAAGCGCTTCATGATCAATTTTTAAATGTACAATTGTATAAGTGGGTATTTTGTATGCTGTTATTTCCTGTATAATTCAATCATGTAGTACTCTTTTTTTAAATATCTATCCAATCATGTTTTTGTCACTGTCGAAACCGCGTGCATAATTACATAGGTATGTCATAAAATTGGTCCCGTCACTAGCCAGCTAGGCTATGGGAGCAAACAAGTGTTTGCGATGTTTTTTGTCACGTTCATTTCAAAGATACAATAAAAAAAAAGAACGTTCACTTAGCGTGATATAGTTGGAGCGCACGTAAGGCGCCTCTGCTTTGCTCGGCCCCTAGCGGCCGAATTCGCCGTAGCGGAAGGCTACGGAAATTTTGACCACCCGGAGTTCTTTAACGTGCACTGACAACGCACAGCACACGGACCTCTGGCATTTTCGCCTCCGTCGAAAATGCGATCGCCGCGGCCGGGAACGAACCCGCTCTCTTTTTTTCTTTCTTTTTTTTTTTTTGTGCCAATCGAGTGCCTCTACTATAAGTCAAAGTTGTAGTGCGGTTTTTCTGCACGCTGACATATAACAGCTCTACGGAATCTAATACAGTCTGACAGTGAAGCACAGAAAGCTCTCGCAGTATGCGGTAGGAAAGATAGCCTGTATCGAGCCCTGTAGGAGAGGTCATCTGACTCGTGCGAAGGCGTAACACGAAACTGCTCACCACTTTTTAAACCCCTAATTCCTTTCTCACCTTGTTCTCAACAGCGGCTAAGAGCCGTGCTTTTCTATCAAGAAAGGTCATTCATTCATTCATTCATTCTTGCGAATCGGAGCAAGGCATTTCGCATGAAACAGCACTCATTATAATCGCCCTGTTTGCACCCACTTCACGTCAAAAGCCTCTGTCGTATTTCTCTAATTAACCCGTTACCCCCACGAACTTCCTAATCTGATCTGGCCCGTGAACTTTCTGGCGCCTCGCCGTGCTTGCCTGTCTTTAATTAGAATCTTGTCTGTTGCCCTTTATGATAATAGGTTACATTTCCTTCTCATTCCATTCACTGCCCATGCCCAATTAAAAATGAAAATAAAAGAAGGGGGGGGGGGGTGCGGAATGGAAAGGACGATACTTCTGCATCTCTAGATCCCACTTGAACTGAGAGAGGCACAGTGAGCAGTATGGACATGAGGATGACGTTTGTTAAATAAGACAATTTTTCTCGCATTGGTAAATTGCGTTTTTACAACACCGAAAGCACCACTCTTGTAAGAAGACGACGCTTTGTAAGCTAGGAAAGGCGGAAGTAGCGAGTGCAGGTGCAGGGGGACCAGGGTTGCCACGGGTGACTGCCTTTCGCCATACTGGCGAATTTGAGAGGCCCGTCGCGACCTAAAATTATTAATGGCGACATGGCTCGATTGAGTAATGGTGTTGAGCTCGGTGGCTTCCCAGCGAAGACAGCTATTTTTCTTGGTTTTAGACCCGCCACTAAAAGGCCACATGACCTGCCGTTCGGCTATCCGTGTTGTAACTAGCATAACACCTAAATTTACCTCGATGTAGAAGGTACTAGCACATGCAATGCATCCCAGCAAAAATCTAAGCGGACTGCTTCACGAGGCAGCAATGTTAGACTAGTTTTCTAATGTTTCTCTTAAGTTTAGCTACGGTTAGACGACGGCACAGCGTGTTGCATCAGACTATACGTTGTTCCCGAAGAAGTTCTTCACAAAATGAACATAAATTATTGTGGGGCTAGCGGTATGTGTACCAACAGTGCTCTTTCCATGGGTGACTTAGGGATATCCACTCCGTAGAGGTTGAAAAGTGACGTGCGAGCTTGTGTGTGTGTGTGTGTGTGTGTGTGTGTGTGTGCGCGCGCAATACACATTATTGCTTAAGGCATTTTCCACCATTCATGATGTGCGTGTGCAATTAAAGCAATTGCATAGTGCATTTTAGGTGGCAGACCTGTTTGTTTATTATAGGCATCAGACGCACACGATAGATGCGTAAGTGACAATAAGAAATAGACAGTGGCGCCCCGTATACCTTTATTGACGAGATACAAGACTCACTAATGGACGGTTCCTTTAAGCCTACTGTCGTGTTACCCTTGGTAACTCTTTAATAAATGGTGCCTTTAATAAAGAAAAAGTAATCGCACTAAGCGAATTTAAATACTTGTGAAAATACTCTTTGCAGCAAAGGTTTGACGATTTTCATCCATGATTTACCACGCTGTTCCCTTTGAATTTGAAGTGAGTGGACAGAGGTAAAAGGATGTTTTGTCTCCTTCATATTGGGGTGTTGATATTGGACCATGGTAGTGACCCTTGTGCCCCCAGGCCCATCCTGCGGCGAGTCGGATTAATGAAGCCGCTCAGGAGTTTCCAGCACTCCCACTGTGATGTTGGAAATACAGCTATGGGGTCATAGGGCTCTCGACTGTATTCTATGGGGATATACAAAATTGGAAGCTTTTATTAGTTGGTATGGCGCACATAAGTAGTGTGGCGATCTCATTGGCTGACAGTTATTTAAAATGGCGAATTTTGGCGACCTTTTGCTTCTCATTTGGCGACGTTGACTGAAAACTCCGTGGCAATCCTGATATCGACGCCGCTCTGACGTTAAGTTTCTTTCGGCTTTTTCTCTTCTTCTAATGAACGTAATATGGCAAAATTAGTTGTGCTATAGTTTCTGAAGAATACCTTTCAGTTGAAAGCATTATGACACTTTCACTTTAATGTCTTTATTGGAAAACATAACGGGCTCGCTCAGGGAACGATACGCGTCCTGATTGCATTTTAGGTTAAATAAGGGCAAAATGTGGGCGTGGCCAGAGCATAGAGCAGTAGCTGGCTTTTAGAGTGTCGTCCGCCCAGTTTCTCTATGATCGTGCCCACGGCGATCACGTCCGCCACTTAAGACCAAATTTAGCTAAAACAGTCACTCGCACGCTGCTAACACCACCTGTTCTTGCAACGTGTTGCTGAACTGATGGGTGTCGCCTAAGTGACGCTTGAGCCCCCGCCACGGTGGTCTAGTGGCTATGGTACTCGGCTGCTGATCCGAAGGTCGCGGGATCGAATCCCGGCCGCTGCGGCTGTATTTAGATGGAGGCGAAATGTTGAGGCCCGTGTGCTGTGCGATGCCAGGGCACGTTAAAGAACCCCAGGTTTCCGGAGCCCTCCACTACGGCGTCTCTCGTAATCAGAGCTGGTTTTGGGACGTTAAACCCCACAAATCAATCAACAACAATAAGTGACGCTTGATGTAGGACACTGTTGGCTATACCCGCTGTGAACAGCTACTTTGTTCTAATCATCATCAGCTTGTCTACGCCCACTGCAGGGCAAAGGCCTCTCCCGTGGATCTCCAATTATCTCGGTCCTGTACTAACTGTGCTCAACTTATCCCGGCAAACTTCTTGATCTCATCTGCACACCTTTCTGCCGCCCCCTGCCACGCTTGCCTTCGCTAGGTATCCACTCTGTTACCCTTAATGACCAACAGTTGTCTTGTCATCGCATTACATGGCCCGCCCACGTCCATTTCTTCTTATTAATTTATATTAATATTCATATTAACATTTCTAATTCAATCTAAATCCAATGTTTGAGTTGTCCATTTTTAAATCAATCGGTCCATGTTTAAATCCACCTCATGTCCTCGCATACGTGACAGAACTTTCGCAGTCAGCAGCAACGCATGCATCCCAAGTCCTCGCGTTCTGCATCGATGTCTCTTGATTGGCGATACCAACGTAGCACATTGCTCAAGAGCACACAACAAATACACGTTTGCTTTCATGTTTTTATTGAACTTTGTAAGGACGGGAAACGGGGGGCGTAAAACAACGAAACAACGATGAACACGCAATTAGAGCATAAAAAGCACCAACTACATTGTTTTTTTTTTTCTTTAACCTTAATATATACGTATAATACTCCTTTTCTCTATCTACAGCTTCGAGCTGCCACCATCACGGCAGAAAACAAAAAGGACGGGCATTAACAATACGTGGCAGGCACTGGAGCACACAAATTTCGTTCCTAACCAAGCTAAAGCGAAGAAAAGTCCTCGAGGGCGCAGAGGCAGTACGGCGTTGTCGTAGACGCCGAAGAACCCAAGGCGGCGCTGTCGTCACGTCACGTGACCAGGCGCCCACGTGCTGCTCCTTCCCGACGCTAGGGGGCGCCACCGAAGCTGCGGCAAGGGTTGGGGGGGGGGGGGTTGCTTTTTTTTATTTTTTTTTATTTTCACGAGGGCGGGGCTTCATCAAAATATATGCACTATAATTAGCGGTTCATCTGCGAGGCAAGATGGCGGCTTATGGATGTGGCGTCTTCCCGTCCAATGGTTGTTTTGCAGGCGTTGTTTGTTTGTTTTTTTTCTTGTCGCTTACGTTGATGTGTCAGGTGGCGGTGATGGTGGTTGCATTTCCGGGCGGTATCGGTGCGGTTGGTCGGATGACGTTTTGCGTGTGGCGAGTAGAAATCAAAAAATAGATTGCCGCTTATGAGTGGCCCTCTCTCTCTCTATCTGGTGAACTGCTAACGTCTAACGGCTGTAGAGGTAGTCGACCTTGCTCTTGAGACTGTCCATCTCTTCTTTTAGGAGAAGGGCCTCGGCGCACTTGAGGAAGTTCTCGTTCTTGAAGCAGTTGTCCCTGCGCAGATGAAAAAAAAAAGGCAGGAGGGAATGAGAACTTAAGTAAGGTAGGGGAACATGATTGAATGTTTGAGTGGTGTTGTTGGTAGTTATGCATGTCGTAGCAGGATAGCTCACAGTTAGAGACAGAGACGAAGCGAAGGCTGGGGGGTTGTTACCCATAGTGTTACCTCAACGCTGTGTCCAGTCTGAGGAGACCGGACAAAGCGTTGAGGTAGCGCTATGGGTAGGAACGCCCCAGTCTTCGCATCTTCGCTTCGTCTTTTTGTCCCTAACTGCGAGCTGTGCTGCTACGACATGCACTGAAATATGTTGATGAATAATCAGGAACAAGGGGCTTTTTATGCAACAGGTTACGCCAGGAATACCGAAAAGACACTGCGTTATAGGACGCTCTGAACTTTGAGTGCAAGCAAGCTGGTGGCCACGAAAAAAAAGGGAGAGAAAGAAAGTAGCGATGTGCCAACGAAGTAGAGAAGAAAACACGTCGAAAGGAAGGCACGGACACAAACTGGCGCTGTAGTGACCACGATGCGTTTGTTTATTCACTCCACTGAGCCGAACAAAATATTAACACCATCTTCCCAAAGGGAACCCTGATTGGATGCGAAGCAGCAGCGTTGCGCACGGGTGGCGTCACGGGTTGAACGGCGCTAACGCGGGTGCTTCGCATCCCATCAGGGTTGCCTTTGGGAAGACGGTGTTAATTTTTTGTCGGTCGCGGTAGCGGAGCGAGCGGCGGTAGCGGCAGGTGTGGCGGGCGAACGGACGAGGCGGCAGCTGCGGCGAGCGCGCGGCAGGCGAGGGAGACAGTGACGTCAGCGCGCACTGCGAGGGGAGCGTGACGTCAACGGGCAGCTGCGGCGTGACCTACTTGGCACCGCTCCAACGCCTGCGGCGAGGGCAGCGCGTTGCCCTCGCCCTCGCCGTACGGACGCACAAAGGGCGTTACACAGGCTAGTCAAAGAGCTGCTTCGCATCTAATAAAACATCGACTGGTCATCAGTGCTCGGCAGAAGTGAATGTCCAGTGGAGCTGGACATGCCACCTTATGGTTGCGATCAGCCATGTGGCGAACTCGGCTTATTAACACGTGGTGGCCTTGCCTCCAGTTCGAGCCAGATCGCTCCAGTTCGAGCGGCGTCGCCATATTTATTTTCCTTTAGTGCGCTTTCTAGCTTACCGAGGTTCTTCTTCTCGCAGGAGCGGTGCTTTTGAATGTTGTGAAAAAAAGGTAACCTATTAATAGTAGACAAGTTGTTTTTCCCATTAGTGTCCCTTCAAGCGTGAGGAATCGGATTGAGCGCGTGATTGGCATTCGCCATGCGGCATTTTTCAAGCCACGTTGTATTCGCGAGAGAGATGTAGTCCGAGATTTCTAAGGTACCGCATCCGCAGTAGGAATTTTTCGCAGCGCAAGTAAAGACAGCACCAAAGAAGGCACACGGAGGGCGTTTCTTCTTCTGCTCTGTTGGCAGGCACATACCCACTGCAGGGGATTGGCCGAGACTGTTTTGATTTACTAGTACTTTTACATCTGTGGTTTGGTGAAGCACAAACGATAAAAATTAAGGTAAACTTCTTTTGTTTTCAATTAGAGATTCCATTATTGTTGAACAGACATCCCTGTGAGTGTACACCAACGTGGACCCTCCACACGAAAGAATAGTCATTTCAGTAAGCTCCAGGCCTGCTTGGCGAATAATTGGTTCGAGGATTTTCTTTCGCTAAATTTTGAAGCGGCGACAAGATATAATAAAAAAGTGGGTAATCATTTCATCCTCAGTTAAGAGGGCCACAGCGGGGAAGCAACGAGAGCAGACCTGTGCAAATAAAAATTCAGGGCGCTAATCGTCCCCACGCGTCTTTTTTTCTCCTTCTTTTCCTGCTGTACTTTATGCGCGCTACGGAAAAATCCAACTTTCCAAGCTTCCTAGTGTTCGGCCAACAGGGCTTATAGACAGTCTGCAATCAGCAGCGCTGAGTTCCGAATGGCCCAACAGGTATTGGCAGTTTTACGAAGGAAATTGCCTGTAATGTACGGCACGCGCGCACACAGAGTCACTGAGGAAAAGCAAGAAGAAGAAAGGAAAAGATAGCATTCATCTTTAGCCTCGCCATTTGGAAAGTCATTCGTGTTTATACAGTGCGAAATCGTTCATGCAGCTGCAGTCTATAGAGAAGTCGTTAGTGACCCCTTCCCCGTCTTGTCTGTCTGTGTGTGTGTGTGTGTGTGTGTGTGTGTGTGTGTGTGTGTGTGTGTGTGTGTGTGTGTGTTGGGGGTGTATAGACGTAATGTGTGTGCGCGCTCAGGGGGGTGACGTCTTCTCTTTAACTCTCTTATGTACTGCACCTCATTAATTCCCAGATAACCGTAAGTTAGGTACGTTTCTCCTGCGCCTCCTGCGGACCAACGACCGCTAAAGCGTGCAGCAGGCTAGCCTATACTGTACAGCACGTGCGCTTTCCTCCATTTGTTTGTCGACTTACAAAAGCACGCCCCTTTGCGATTCTCGCGTAACAAACAACGTCGCGCAGTGCTTTCGGTAGTCTCAGTGTTCTCTGTTCGTCTTTTTCTCTTTTTTTTTCTTTCCTATCCTCCTGCAGTGCCATGCACAGCTCACTTTCCTCCTACCCTATGAGTTAGAATTTCTCCAGATCATTGCCGAGCTTTTCCTTCGAGCATTCGAATGGTTGCGGAATAAGTGACATCGATATTTTCTTTCCTCAAACCTCCTCCGTCTAGAGATTCTCGCGCTCATTGGACCAATGTTGGACACGTCGAATTGAATCACCCCCTCTCGTGCTACTTGGCCCTCCGGTCTATAATATACAGTGTTTCGTTGCATCGTCTGGGTTGACTTAGAGCGATAAAAAACGTGGTTCCCAGCGCCCATTCTCCTCAACTCTGCAGCTGACGTCATCTTAGTCGCCACCATTGTATGCCTCCGACACTTTCGCGCATCCTCGGAGGCCATGTGAAAACAGACCGTGCTCCAGCCTGCTTCCGAACGTCGGCACGACTCAGTGCTCAAGTGTTTTACTACTTTCTAGCTTTCGTATAAATATATTACTTTAGAGAAACGGAAGTTTACGGTATGCCTGCACCTTTAAATATCTTGAGATGACGTCACTGAAACGTCGCATGATCGTTTCGGGAGCACGAGGACGGTACAGGATTTCAAACGGGCGTTATTAAACGTGCACTGAATATTTCGCCGAAACATTTCGGAATCGGCTTGTCGAATGCTTAGTGAAGCAGTGAAAATTACTACCGGGCAGCTCCATATCCTTTTCACGACCCCTTTAAACTGCGTTCTGGTCTGTGATCCATATGGAGCGCGTATCTCTATAGACCAACGACGAGATGATTATGGTTCGGTTAAGGAAAGGACGCTAATCTCTGCAGCCCGTGGTGGAAGCACGGCTAATGGTCCGTGGGGTAGGGGGAAAGGGACATGAAAGAGACGGAAAAGAGAGAAAGGCCGTAGTGGAGGACTCCGGAAATTTTGACCACCAGGGATTCCTCAGCGTGCACTCACGACGCACAGTGCACGGGCCTCTGGCATTTTCGCCTCCATCGAAAATGGGACCGCCGCGGCCGGGATCGAACTCGCGTTTTTTGCTGGCAGCCGAGCACGATAGCCGCTACATCACCGCAGCGGACCTGTCGCAGCGACTAAAGTGTATCTACCGTTCCCTTGCTGAGCGCGTTGTAACAAAGTGCCGACGTGATGGCTCGACGGTCGACCTCGAGGGGGCGGGTTCGACTCCCTGTTACGTATGTATCCACATTTTCTGTGGATACATGCGAAAGAACAAGATAAATAACACGCCCGCGTGCTTAGGTGCACGTTAGGAAACTCCAGGTGCATTATCAGAAGGGTTCCGGTGACCTACATCATCCTTCGCGCCTCATAATTGGAATCATATGGCTTTGAAGCGTAAACCCCCAGAACCAAGGGTCATTGATTGGTTGGTTTCTGTGGTTTTAGGCTCCAACACTATAGACATGATCATGAGAAGAAACTCAAATTGACCTAGCTGGTTTCTGCTATATGTACATGTTTACCGCTACACGTGTTTGCAGTGGTAACTCCTCGTCGACTTACCTTTTGGAGAAAGGTTTAGGCCAGCAGCAACGATATTTAGGGCAAAGAGTGCTTTTGCTGTTGTCGTTGGTCCTACTGGACTAGCGGTCGCATTAACAGCGAATATAATAGCACATGGGACTGAAAAGCACGGGCAGGTCAGGGTCCTTGCAGCAGTGGACATAGTGAAACGCTATTAGCTGAAGCAGGCTGCGTCGCTACATTTGTGGCCGGCCGTCGTTTCGTAAAGGGATGTCATTGCCAACTATTGTCTCGCTGGACAAAGGCTACACTCTTTGAAAAAAAAATGAAGTAGTTAGTAAACGCATGCAGTTTACTAGCTTCGAGTGCAATTTACTATCCTCGCGGATACTCCTTAGTGGCCAGTAACTAGTAGGGCTGATGAATGCTGCGGTTACAACCGGGAGGTCTTTCTTTCTTTAACTTGGTGACTACTAAGCCACTTACATTGCAACATGTTTCGCAGACGGCTCCAATTGAATAATAACCGAGTAAGTTTGCAGTTACGATAGTTTGCTGATTATGTTTGAATAACGGTTTAGTGCTGCGTCATGATACGCATATGTACATTACTTCTCTAGATTCATGCCCCGCCTCGGTGGTCTAGTGTTTATGGCACTCGGCTGCTGATCCGAGGGTCGCGGGATCGAATCCCGGCCGCGGCGGCTGCATTTCGATGGAGGCGAAATGTTGAGGCCCGTGTGCTGTGCGGTGTCAGTGCACGTTAAAGAACCCCAGGTGGTCGAAATTTCCGGAGACCTCCGCTGCGGCGTCTCGTCATAATCAGAGCTGGCTTTGGGACGTTAAACCCGACAAATCAATAAATCAATTCTCTAGATTCATGGCTGCTCACCCGTAGAGCATGTGCTGCTCGAACTAGCGGCAACTAGATGTCGCGCGGAAACTTCTGCCTGCGCGCGTGTGTTCGTGCCTCTTCTCGTTGTTCGTTTGTTGATGCGTATATATATATATATATATATATATATATATATATATATATATATATATATATATATATATATAATGTTACCTGAACATGTCATAGAGCTGTGCAACTTACCGCACGCCGTACCAGTTGATCACCGTTTCTTTTGCTTTTGTAATTGAAGCAGCATGACGTAGAAATTTCAAATGGCGCATGTATAGGCCAAAATGGCATTAAATGTGTCGTTCGTTAATTGTAGTTTATCAGAGTTAGTAGCCTTACTAACAGGGTAGTCACTGCGAACGCTTACTAACATCCAATTACTTCTTTCAATGAACTTTCTTAGAGAGGGCGGGAGTTATAATTAGTATACTCCCCATTGGTTTCAGGAGATCGTGAACTTGACTACTTGCTGCATACTACACTGCCTGCATTTACTAAGACGTTATTGATTTTTGTGACAACTGTTAGCATTCAGTTGGTGAATATGTCAACTTCTGCTCGCCTGCACACCCCCGCCCCTCCCCTAAGACTCTTAAGGTCTCAGCTCATCGATCTCCAGCCGGAATGTCGTAATGTCTATTTCAGGACTGTCAGTATTGGAAAGTGTGTATCCTCGGCCTCCGTGTCGAAGACTAATGAGCACCACGACAAGGGCACGGGCGAGGCAAGGACACGCGCTGACCTTGTCCTTGCGGCTGCGCTTGTTTCTGTTGGTATGCGTCCTAATTCCTGTGTTGATTCTTAAATGGTGTCGTGAAAGGTTTTCTGAATATTCCTCGCGATGGGTGTATTCGAAATGCCCCCCCACCTCCCGCCAATATATAATACACACTGTTTCGTTGGCTCGTTTGGGTTTATTTAGAGCGATAAAAACGCGGTTCTGTTTGCCTAGCGCGCGTTCCCCTAAACTATACAACTGACGTCGTCCCAGTCGCTACCATGGCCTCCGAGATTGGCGCGGACAAACTGTGCTCTAGCCTTGCTTCCGAACTGCGGCATGCCAAACGGTGTCCAGCTATTTTCTTACTTTCCGGCTTTCTTTTTTTTTTTTAAATAAATGTAATTTAAGGAGAGGTTGGTGCCCATGTGTGGCGCCGGCTACTCCTCTACTTTCTGGCTTGCATATAAGTCTGTTATTTTAGTTCAATCGAAAGTTAATATGTTTACAATGCTAGATATCCCGTAAGTTAGCGCCGTTGGCGTCACTGAAAGGTCAATGAATAGTATCTAAGCCGGCCTGTGGTACCGCATGGTCGTTTCGGGAGTACAAAAGCGCTAGTATTTCAGACGATATTGCGCGGAAATATCTCTAAACTTATAATGCTGTTTGTACAGTGAAAATTACAACCGGGCAATTCCATATTTTTTTCACGGCCCCTTTGGGAGCACTCGCCAACCAACCCAAACCTAGCACTCACCCTTCATTCACGCGTCTACAGGCAGCGCTGCCGCCGCGGTGGTGTAGTGTTTATGGTGCTCGGCTGCCACCCAAAAAACGTAGGTTCGATGCCGGCCGCGGCGGTCGCATTTTCGATGGAGGCGAAAATGCCAGAGGCCCGTGTGCTGTGCGATGTCAGTGCATGTTAAAGAACCCCAGGTGGTCTAAATTTCCGGAGACCTCCACTACGGCTTTTCTCCACTCTCTGTTTCTTTCAGTCCCTTTCCCTCTAACCCCGCGGAAGCTTATCCGTGCTTCTGACATGGGCTACAGAAGTTAGCGTCCTTGCCCCGTCACTTTGGTCTAGTGGTTATGGCACTCGGCTGCTGATCCGAAGGTTGCGGAATCGAATCCCGGCCGCGGCGGCTGCATTTCGATGGAGGCGAAATGTTGAGGCCCGTGTGCTGTGCGTTAAAGAACCCCAGGTGGTCGAAATTTCTGGAGACCTCCACTGCGGCGTCTTTCATAATCAGAGCTGGTTTTGGGACGTTAAACCCCACAAATCAATCAATCAGAAGTTAGCGTACTTTCCTTAACTGAACCACAACCATCATCATCAGCATGGTAGCGTGTTCATAAAACTTACCGCTTTTTCAAATTACCGGAGCCTTCACAGCAGTATGAGCTCGTGGCGAGGCCATTGTATCGCCATACATGGCACTTCTCGGAAGCGGCGCACAGCACGAAGTATGGTGGCGCACAGCACGAAGTACGAAATGCGAAGACTTTGTACGAAATTCGGAGCAGTGACTCGCTTGTGGTTCTGTTATGCGTATCGTCAGCTTTTTCTAATTATTCTCGCTTAATTTCGTCTGATTATGCGGTTAATCACCCTTAATGTGCATCTTTTATTATACTAATCTAGTTTATCTTAACCATTCTTAATCTGGATCCACTTTAACCGGTTTTGGGTCACTTATTAGCATGTTTTGGCCCCGTTATCAACCGTCGTTCTCCGAGCGTGAGCGCGACCCGAGTACAGAGGCCGACATCCTAGCCCCCCCGAAAGTGCTCCGCACCTAAGAGACAGCAGAGACTGAAAATAGTGCTGAGTTCCAACTATTATTACCTGAAACAGCAAGATATGTACACGCCCACACTTTATTATGGACTATATCGCAATGGTACGTAGCGCAACTGTCGCGTCCAAAGATCAAGCACGTGCCCGATACTGGCGTAAAACCAAGCGAGCCTTAAGCTCTGACAGGACAGTCCGATTCGAGCGAGCAGTATAGTTTCCCTACACCCTCCCTAGGGGGGTTGTACACCCCACGTGCCCCCTCCCCGTTACAATTCGAAAGGCACCCCCTGAATTTGTGAATAAAATTGTAACAAATTGTAAAACAGATGCAGTTTACGGATTTACCGCATTTCTCCATGTTGCCCCGCCACGGTCGTCTAGTGGCTATGGCACTCGGCTGCTGATCCGAGGGTCGCGGGATCGAATCCCGGCCGCGGCGGCTGCATTTCGATGGGGGCGAAATGTTGAGGCCCGTGTGTACTGTGCGACGTCAGTGCACGTTAAGGAACCCCAGGTGGCCGAAATTTCCGGAGACCTCCACTACGGCGTCTCTCATAATCAGAGCTGGCTTTGGGACATTAGTTAAACCCCACAAATCAAATCAATCAATCAGCATTTCTTCATGTTGTGTGCGTGTGTGTAGTGTTTGTGTGGTGTTCATGTTACTGACGTCTCAGCGTTTTTTCGTACGACATCGATTGAATTTAGTCGTTTTCGTTTGTACATCAGTCATGGTGTTCGTAATGCAGCGTCTAAAGCTTATTTTTCTTCGAAATTAACCCAATTTTGTCGTTTCTGTATATGCATTATGGCGTTTGTAATAATGCGGTCTCTCTCTCTCTCTCTCTCCTTCTTCTTTTTTTTGCTAGAACTTCATCAAATTTTGTTGCTTTTGTAGCGCGTCGTCGCGTTCGTAATCTTAGTGTCTTCTTTTTCCTTATTTTTAGAAATTCGCCCAATTTAGTTCTGTTTACACAAAAAGATATCGGTGGACCCCAGACCGAAATTTTTCCTGCTAACTGTCGACAGAATTAGTCTTTCTTCTAAAATGTTTAATGACCATTGAGGAGAGATCACACTTGTCTGATGTGATCATTTCTTTCAACTTTTACGTGCGTTTCCATGTGAAAATCTGGATTAGCGCCGAGTAAAAGCGCTATTTAGAATTAGTCTGTCTACCAACATAATAAGTTCAAGGCAGGGAAGACAGACAAAATAAACGAAGGCAAAGTGTCACTTTCATTTTTTTTTTCTCAAGTTTATTTTCTTTCTTCTTCACTCTCCCGTTCTTGTTTGCAGGAGACATCTTCCTTCTCATCTCGTTTCCGAGCTTTCTTTTTTTTTTCTTGATTTTTTCTTGCTTCACGTGTAAATATATATTATACATATAATTTCATGATTCGTGTATAATTATCATATTTTCCAATAGAAAACCATGAACACAAAATAAAAAACTTATTACGCTCATACACAAGGTACAAAAGAACAGCATGTGTAGACCAATCTCGCAGCGATTCAGTAAATATTTTCTTGTTCCTTTAAAAGGCACCGAGAATAGAGTTGATTCGGAATTATGATATTAACTACCATTATATGGAGTCTCATAATATCCTCTGTGGTAATAATTTTTCTTACTCTAAATCAGGACCATACATCTCAGCACCTCAATAATCCTTTCACAATCGCCCGAGCACACGTTTATAAAATCACGTAGGCACGAAATCATTGCGCAAACCAAATAAAAGTGATGAATGAACAAATCAATCCAGGAAAGAATCAACATTCTGAACATAATCGCGCTTCAGCACGCAAACATCGATTTATCCTAAATAAATACGACGCAACAGAGGCGAAACTGATAATTCTTATGAAAAGTTGTTTTAAAATTTGTCTAGCTTTCATCGATTTTTTTTTTTTTTAGTTTTGTCAATTGAGTTTTCTTGGGATGCGATAGAACACCAGGAATAATTTTGCCAGAAAATGCTAGAATCTCGGCTCTCTTCGTCAATAAACTCTCGGCAACCTTCACATCGCACACCCTGTATATTATGTTTATGCATAACTTAAAACATAAATAACACGCGCGACGAAGATAATGTATATTAAATAAATAATACTGCTTTTCTTTGTCAGCGAGCAAAAAAAGGGAGCATACATTCGCCTTCCGTAATTTCATCTATACAATAAAATATACACTAGTCTTGGAGACCTGGGTGAGCATTGTACACTGGTTAAAACAAAGTAAAATAAAAATAAAGACCGCGTTCTCCACAGAGCTATCGCTTTCTATGTACAAGCGGACTCTTTTTCGAAGACACAACACAAAATGTATAAAGGCCAGGTGAAAAACAACGAACAAAACACATTTACAAAATAGAGAGAAAAGGAAATAAAAACACAAGTCGTAAAGTAATGAAAAGTAATCTCAGTCGGTGACCAGCAAAAAATGCAATAGTCTAAAACAGTGCAGTCGTTCTTCTGTACAGAAAAGACCATTTGGCTTTTTTTGCAGTATGTACAAAATGAACAGAAATGAACAAATGCAAGTGAAAGAAGTAAGATGATTTAAATAGGAACACGTCCAAACGATCAGCTATCAGATAGCCTATCAGGTCCTCGGTGAGAGCTATGCCCTTGGCGTGGGAACGCGGGAATCTTCGAGGGTATCGGTGCGACCGTCTTATCTGTCATATTGAATAACTCGGTGATTGATCATTTATTGGTTTGTTCTTGTACTTATATAACTCTGAAAGAATAATTTTTTATCCGAAATCTGCTTCAAAAGCGGTGTTGGCTGTACTATTCGCAAGCGAATCGGCAGCAGTGGCTATGTATTGATCAGGCTTTCGTTAAAACGCTAAACATTTAGCTATTTTTCGGTTCCTCCCGCAGGCGCAGCTGGGTATGTTCCACTTGCGAAGACGGTGCTTGATTCTTTTGCTAATTTCTCTAATTTATCGCTAATTTCCTTTGGAGATGTCAGTATAGCTTCCATACGTTCCAGCTTCCTCGTTCTAATTAAAATCTACCTTGTTGGTTTTAGAAATCTTCCACATTTATTGCTGCAGCAGTAGACGTCAAATATGTAACGTCGTCTCCTACTCGGAATGTTCTTCTGTCAAATCGGTTCAGCGAGAGCCAGCCGCTTCGTACGCCAATCAGGTACGAGAACCGTAGCTGCGTCACACGCAGATCCAATTTCACCCGTTAAGTGCTCTTAATACTTCCGTGACTATCATAACTAACAGACGTCACCAACTAATGGATTAGATTCGGATAGTAAAATATAGTTCTTCATAAGGTGACACGATCTCTAGCCTACGCCATACTGCACAGATTTATGAAGGCGGCGCATGCTTGCCCTGATTCACTTTCACGATCTACAACCGAAATGCCGTAAGATTGTTCGTTGCGAACGTAGTATATGTGCCAAGTCACTGTACTGGGATCCTCATGGCTAACTTACAGGGCTCGCCCAGCTGTGTAACCACACGCGCAGGCATTCGAACCTCGAACCTTGAAGGTGCGCGCATACCCACACCAAGAACATAGCAAGTCATCGTCACCGCACCGGGCCGTCGTTCAGTGCTTGCAAGCCGCACTCACAGCACGCGTACGCTCTCGACGAGCAGTTCCTCTCAAATCGATGCATGTCTTAGAGCCGAGATTCGATGCGCATCGACTATATCAACGCTCTACAAGTGCGCCGTTACGAGCTAGCAAAAGCGCATGTCCGTTTGCATTAGGAACACAGTGCGATAAGACCAAAGAATGGGGGAAACAATGTCAACAAAAGCAACACAAATGTAAGGTTAACGTAAGGGCTTCACAGAAGCGCGAGTTCGTACGACGGCATCGTCTGGTACGAACTTTACAAATACCGGCTGCTGCTGTACAACAGAACAGAATAAAATGATAAACAAGTGCATCGCGTGAGCTCGCTACAGTCGTGATCCGTCATGATTCGTTCTGGAGATGATGTTTTAAATATCGGTTAATAATAAATAAATTATACAATAGACATTAAAAACTGAAAAGTTCGCTGTCGTGTTTGGCCTTTCCGTATGTCATGGACGGATGATTCGATGGGGGCGTCGTTAGACGAGTCGTCGTTGTGCATGTGGTTGTTCGTTGTGTCGTTTCGTTGATATACGTCGTTCTTTTTTTTTTTAGATTTTTTTCATCTTATCGTTAGGAGTCGAAGCAGTCAGAGAGGAAGGCTGAGCTTTTTTTTTTTTTCTCCTGGCTATCTTATCTCTAAGTTGTACTATCTCTCTCGCTCAGGCTGTTTTTTTTTTTTTCCGTTTCTAACGAAGACACTGACTCAACCTCGGCCTCTCTGCCTGCCTCCCGTGATGTACGGTGTGGTGCGTGGCCGTCCCGGATCATCCGTAGACGTAGTTGATCATGCGTCGCAGGTCGGTCATTTCGTCTTTCAGTAGGAGGGCGTCGGCGCACAGGTCAAAGTTTTCGTTCTTGAAACAGCTGCCCCTGTTGTTGACCGGTCGTGTGGGAGGAGGAGGCCCGGAGAATGGATGGAAATAAGGAAGAAAAAAAAACGGAAACAAACAAAACTTTCTGGTTAGACGAGTTGCCCCACGCCCAGGACGCGGTGGGAGTGTGCGCGTTTACACGTTCACACATCATGCATTATAACTAGAACGTAACTCGTACGTGCCAGCTCCGAGACAGATTTGGAACTGTGCTCTGTCTAACACGCAGGCTACGATGACGTAGCATAATAGATGGCTTGAGCCCATATGGCGAAACAGGGACGTCCCTCTGATTTGAATGCAGGTAACCTTTCGTGAATTTTTTTTTTTTTCACACGTGTCGCGGTTACATATGTATGGGTTTCTGTGAGAGTCACTTCGATATAAACTTTTATGATAATTCGCTTAGAATTTAGCAGCAACTGAACATTAGTCAGACACTGACCGGCATACTTGAGCTAAAAAAAAATGTTTTGATGAAACGTAGCGGCTTCGATTTCCCGCACGCATATGATCACCTCGTAAAATTTTATGATCGTTCTTTTCTTCTTCTCATTTCTGAGGCGGAGACGTAAGCAGGCACGATGGACTACAAAAGAACACGCCAAATGCGCTCACACTTTAAGGTAAGAGTGCGTGAAGGCAAAGTATTTTCTTGCTATTGAATAGATCTCATACACATGCGTTTCAGGCACGATGGACTACAAAAGAACACGCCAAATGCGCTCACACTTTAAGGTAAGAGTGCGTGAAGGCAAAGTATTTTCTTGCTATTGAATAGATCTCATACACATGCGTTTAAGTTGTGTTTCAATTAACGAGTGTCAGTTTAGTGGAGTTCTCGTTTTAAAGAAACAATCTGAAGGTGCAACCGTTACTCCAAAAGTAATGCTAAATTCAAAAAAAGAAAATCATGCATTCGAACCTCGTTATAACGAAGTCCTTCAGAGACACGAAGCAAATAAACTTCGTTGTACCCGACGTTTGTTATAAGCAGGTACATATCACAAGCATGATAGTGTCGCCGAGAACGATTTTTGATTCAGTTTGTTCATCTATCATTCGCTGTATCCGATGATTCGCTACATCGAGATCCGGCTACTATTGCTTTTCGCCAAAGAATTTGGCACCGAAAATTTAACTTCGTTATGTGATTCGTTGTATTTTATTATTCGCTATATCGAGCTTCGTCTACCATTAGTACGAGTCAAAATGTCTGACACCTTAGATAAACTTCCTTATAACGCGTTCGTAGTATCCAACGATTCGCTATATCGAGGTTCGGAATTGAGACTGCATACCGTACCTGCATAGGTTGTAGACCTGAGGCTCGCGGTACAGCTGGTAGCACTCTTCGCAGACGCGCTCGAGGCGGGCCAGGTACGACTGCTCGAAGTTGCCGCGGCAGCCGAGCTCGAGGAAGGAGCGCTTGTGCAGGTTGCGCGCCGCGCAGCCGCCGGGCTGCGTCAGCACCACCAACGAGCACACGAGCAGGGCAGCCGCCAGCCAACGAGCGGGCACCACCGGGAAACTGGCACTCATCTGCGAACACGTTGGGGAGAGAAGGTAAGGTACATAAGGTTTACGTACTACACGCTAGAGAGATTTGTGTTGGTCTGATGGAATTGTAGGGCGTTCTATCGGAAAATATCTAACAGTCAGCCAACAGTGTGCTGACACTAATGTTGACTGTGTTCAATGTTGACTGTAGTCAACGTTAGTGCCAGCACAGTGTTGACTATAGATGAGTGCCTAATGTATACACTAATGTTGACTGTAGTCAACGTTAGTGCCAGCACACTGTTGACTGTAGACGAGTGCCTAATGTATCCTAGTGCAGGCACTAATCTTGACTACAGTCCAACATCGGTAGCAGCACAGTTTTGACTTTAGATGAGTGCCTAATGTACCCTAGTTGCTGGTGAAAATGTTGATTTTGCTGGCACTGATGTTGACTGTAATCAGCATTAGTGCCTCAGAGAACTAGGGGACACACATGAGAGAGAGAGAGAGAGAGGGGAAATAGTAAAATACATTCGTCAGCGATTCTTACAAATTGAGACGTCCGCAGCAGTGAATTTCCTGTAGAAAAATTATGGAAGAGAGCTAACCGAGCATAAAAAGATGTCTACTAGAGTTGCGGGTTTGACGGTTGATACGTATCCTGATAATTATGGGGTTCGGAGCAGCATACCTTGTCTGACAGGCTTAGGTACCGCCTAGTTGAGTCAAGGTTTTAGTGGAGGGTACTTCAACTACACAGAAAGTCCGTGAGGCCGACTCCGAGTACTATAATGGATTACACGTGGATTTGCCTAAACGTTAACCTCCCGACTTCGAAGCCTTGCCGCGCTGTCACAAATACATGATTATAAAGATAATTAACAAACGTTCAATCATCTGGGGCTGCACTGTTACGAGGCGCAGTTCGCACACCTATTCGTCTTTCGTGTGGCTTCGGTGTCGGCGAAGGCGAAACGCATTATTCGCCCTTCACCGTGTTCTGTGTTGAGTCGTGATGTCTGTGTCCCTCGGTGTAGTTGATGTGCGATCTCGTTTGGCCGTAGTACACTAGCAGGCATATCCGAGTTCGCTTACACGCGATACTACCAAGGACGGCAGGCCCCTTTCAGCCTAGCCGTACGCATACCACAGGCTGACGCAACATTCGTGGTCGACTCAATACACGACGGTGTCTCGTGGCATTTGAGACGCATGTGCATGTTTAAATGACCTTACGAAGCGAACAGTTTTCGATGTAGAGAATTTAGTGCAGAAAGGGTACACTCGGCCACAAAATATTTCGGGGGGCGCGAGCGCGTGGCCAAGCGCTCCTCCTCTCCTTCTAGCGGCGCACCCCTGGTGTCGAGACCTACGCTTGCGCGCATGCGCGTCCCTCCTTGACTGCAAGCGTGCATGTTTCCGCGCTTGTTCCTTGCGCGCCGGCGATATCCGAGTGCAGCCGCGAGGTGCACCTTGTGCGATTGGCGCTTTGGCGGCTTCGACTGCCCGCGCCGCTGCGGCCTCTTTTTGTCGAAACACGAGCGCAGATATATATCGGCCGGTCGCAAACGCAACAAGTCATTTTTTTTTCTACGCTGCGCCTTTACGTGGCCAATCTTCTTTCTTTTTAAGAACGGGACGTTCTGCCGCAGAACAGCGTGGCAGAGAAATTAACCTACTATATGGGCTGGCAAAGACTGCGCTGGCTTCTCGCCCATACATATATGCCTTTAGATGACAGGCGACACAAAAAAGAGCTGATCCCTTCTTCGCTAATGCTGCTCGCTAAGAGTCAGGATTACTGCTGCGTAACAGTCTTGCCATATCATTAAATGTGGCTGCAATATGAGGGCAAGGAGGGGCGTACAGACATACGAGGACACTACAAGGGGTGGAGGAGAGAAAAGCGAAGTCTTCGAGCTTGGTGACTGTATCTCTATAAGATATGAATGTAACTGCATTGCTGCTTCAGATGCTCATCGTCGTTCCAACCAAGTAGTGGTCCGTTTAAAATGGCGCCTCGTGTCCCGATAGAGCAACGGCAGGCCATCACGAGGCTTTCTCTGCAAGGAGTACCCCAACGAATTATTTGCAGCATAACAGGCCGGTCAAAGACTGCAGTGAGCCGAATTATTCAGGCCTTCCGTGACGAAGCCCGGCACACTGACGCGAAGCGTACTGGTCGTCCACGGGTCACAACCATTGAAGACGATATTCTAGTTGCCGCAGCAGCATTCGTGAATCCCTTCCTCACTGCCAGGCAAATTGCCGATGAACTGCCAATAAATGCTTCGACCGAAACTATACGTCGGCGCCTAAAGGAAGCTGGGTTGAAGAGTTGCGTAGCTGCCCAGAAACCTCATCTTAAAGAGGACCAGCGACGGCAACGATTAGATTTCGCAATGGCCCACGAACGCTGGACATTGGAAGAATGGTCGACTGTCATCTTTGCCGGTGAGTGCACTTTTTGCACGCGCTGGGACCAACAGCAGCGAGTGTGGCGGCCTATAAATTTCAGGTAAGCAGCGGTGTTGTTCTGAATTGACATAGTGATGTGACTTATTATTATACGAGCACGGGAAGCATCAGTTAATATCTTTGTTATCGCTTAAATTTGTTGTGATGGTTAGTCGGCCGTTAAATGTGCGCGTGCTTTCTACAAGAATGCAAAGCGACGGTAAGATCCTGGTACAGCGTAAGCTCTTTTCCTAAAACATTTTTTCTTGGTTTTAATTATACCGAATGATATGTTTTTGTAGAATTTCTGAACGTCTATTGCAACAACTACATTCGCAGACACCGCCCAGGCTACATGAAAAGCGTGCTGTCCAGCGGTCGCTGTTCGGTGTCTGTGTGGGGCGCCATTAGCAGGCGTGGCCTCGGCCCTCTCGTCCGCATCGACGGGAGCTTCACGGCGGCCTACTACACCAGCTTGATCCAGTATACCTTGGTGCCTTACGTGTTGGATGGGCCTTTCCCGGACGGGCTGTACCTGTTCCAGCAAGACAGGAGCCCCGTGCATATGGCACACAGAGTCACCGCCGCGCTCGAAAACTTGGCCGTACCAACCTTACAGTGGCCACCAAATGGCGCTGACATAAATCCCATCGAGAACGTATGGGGTCTCATCAAGTCGCGACTATCCAAACGAAAGCTCTCCAGAGCCACGGCTGACACTCTTTGGGCGGCCATAAGTGAAGAATGGGAGCTGCTTCGCGCTCGGCCAGAAATAGTGGCCGCCCTCTATGACTCTATGCCAAGAAGGGTGGCCGAAGTCATTTCTGTGAACAGAAACTTCACGCATTACTAGGGCCATCACCTGTCAAAGAAAGCAGGGTCTCATTGCCTGATCAACTACACTACATTCCTACATTTCTTAAAGATTGTGGTCAAATACTGACCTAACTTTACCTTCCTTTTAGCCATCATAAGGTAAATGCGAAGCATTTTGTTAATGTTTTTTTCTCATCTATAGACCATATGATGCTGCAAGATAGCGCTATTCTCATGAAGCTGATGAAGCTAATCAGAATTTGATAATTTCGGTGTTCTTTTAAATCAGACTGTTACCGCGTCCAAAACATGCTCCCTCTCCCCGCCATCCCACCTCTTCTTCCGCCTCCCTTTTTACAGCATGGACTTTATTTTTTATTTTCACGTTATATAACGAAAATAAAGAGTTCATTTTCGTCTTGCCTGTCTCTTTCTATAGAGCGCCTTTTCTGCCACGCTTTTCGTTCGTAAAAAGAAAAATTAACGAAGATTGGCCACGAAAAGGCGAAGCGCAGAAACAAGAACTGCGTTGTTGCGTTCGCGACCGGGAGATATGCATCCGCGCTCGTGACGCGACACAAAGCGGCCGCAGCTACGCACGCCAGCTCACTGTTCACGTAGTTATGCCCGTCGAAGCCGCCACCTCGCGACTGCACTCGGATATCGCCGGCGAGCAAAGAGCAAGCGCGGGAACATGCACGCTTGCAGTCAAGGAGGGACGCGCATGCGCGCGAGCGTAGGTCTCGACACCAGGGGTGCGCCGCTAGAAGGAGAGGAGGAGCGCTTGGCCACGCGCTCGCGCCCCCCGCAATATTTTGTGGCCGAGTGTACATCATTTGCAGAAGTTAGCGCTGTCATGTTCTTTTTTTTTTTTTAACGAACGTGCTACTTGCAACTAATACACGTCGTACATAAGGTAAAGAGAAATCAGATGGACATGTTAAAGAAAAGAACGAAAGCGGCGATCAGCATAGCGTTAAAATTGCCCTGTAGCGTTAAAATTGCCCTGTAGCCTACGGTCGTTATTAGCTCGCTTTACTGGCCGAGCACTATCGCTAATATTGTGTAAACAGTGCAGGCTTCAATCCACTTTAAAAAAAAAAAGCATATTCAGTAGAAATAAGGTACCGTATGTTGCGAGGATATATATCTTGCTTCAGGCTGTCTGAAAGCTCCAGCTAACCGCGTTTTCTCTAGATGCGCATGCCTTATATGCAGGACTGCGTACTTGCTGAGTGTGTGTTTGTTCAGCGGATTTCGAATGACTTCGCACGGTTATGGTCGTTTCTTTGTTTCGCTTTTTTTTTTTTTACTTGGCAAGTGACCGCAATTTTCATTTGCAATCCGCCGTTTGAGTTTCTGCAGTCAGTCTCTTATTCTTTTCCCCCTTTGATCCATCTTTCCTTTGTCATCACGTATACCCAGAAGAAATGTAGAGCCAACTAACTATATGTATGATGCCAATACTTCTATCCGACGGCGGCTCTGTGATACTTCGATGCCGTACTAGAACGAAGTTTGCCTTGACGTACGAACAAAAGCGTCGTAGTTATATAGAAGGAAGAATTCGGCTCGAGTAAATTATCCTATACAAAAAAAGAAATGAGATGCAACGAATCGCGACCGGCTCGCGTCGGGATTGCGTCATCTCGAACGTAATGGCCGCTTCCTGCAGAGTTTCCGAGAAAGCCACATATAACAGGCAACGACGATGGTACATACAAAGAAGGGTACGTGGACGGCAGAATAACGAATCGCGTGAGCCTGGCAGGCAGTGACGTCACGTAATGAACTGGGAACGGACATGAAATGGTACGGGAGAGAACTACGTGAGAAAAGAAAATACCGATGCAAGAGAAAGGGGGTAAAAATGAAAGAAAATTGCGTTCGACTTGCCGCACAATCCATACTTAACATATCTTCTTCTTTCGCGCAACTATAGCTTTGTGTCCCCCATATTACGTAGTGAAAGGGGAACCGCACTCCTTCAAAGGAAGGAGAACATAAATAAAACCGAGCACAGTGTGTGTGTGCGCATGTACATGGATATTTTCTGTATTGAAGACCCGTCTTCTGTACGTATTTCCCCTCAGTCACTCCTCGCCCATCTCTGGACTGTTCGAATGTTCGAAGGCGTAACAGCATTCCTCAGGTTTTTCCCCGGGGTCTAGAGAGAGAGAAGAGGGGGCGGGGGTGCGATTACGGAGTTCAACTGTGTTTCTCCCCAGCCGGCCGGTTTACGTCGGCTTGCGTGTGCGGTCTTACGAAGTTGGAGCAGCGTTGTGTATGTATACGCCCGAGCGCACATTTTCTGGAAGTCGTGCAAAAGCGAGCTGCCGCCGGTGCGGAGAGCTGTCCTTACAGAGGGACCATTTCCGAAATCACGCTTCACGGCTTGAAGGCGCGTACCACGCTTGGACACACGCACACACGCACATAACTCGTTACCTCCAAGGAGATGACAACGTTGTTTCCGAGCTCCCCGGATCGTTCTAGAACGGAATGTGCGGCTCTCTTATGTCCTTTCCGTTTACATAGGTGTTGGTTGAGTGTTCAAGGGCTTCAATCCCCCCCCCCCTCCCCCCGCTTTATTTCTGTACGGGGGGGAAGATGGGGGCGGCGGGAGGGGTGTCCCCCTCCCCTGGGCCGAATGCCTTAGGAGTCCGAATTACAGGTTGCATTTTGTTCTATATCCATATTATATGCGGCAGGTATGCACTTTGCATTATCAAGTTGCGATATTCTGACCGCGACAACAATGGTGGGCACGTTATGTGGGGCTCCTTCAACACAACACTGCAACCCCTCACCCCCCGCCTTCTCTATTCTATCCCTTCCTTCTTTAAAGGCAAATCGTACGTTGCTGTCTACCTGTCTCTGCATATGTGTATAGTTTCGACGATAGACCTCAACCTCTCCACAGCACTTTAGATAGTACAGAACAGTTTCGACGAATGGTATCCTGTATACTTAAGATACCACTGGGCACGCGGGCCTTTACAGCGCGACCATGCAATCTAGTCCTGTTGAGCGGATAACTGGAAAGATATAAATACGTTACACTCAGGAATGCGACAAAGAGAGAGGAAGAGAGAGAGAGAACGACCTGTTTGCTGTCTGAAGAAAGGATTGCCAGGTTTGGAAGCAATGCCACCCCGTAATTCTGCGTTATTTCGCTCTCTCTCTCTCTCTCCCTGATACAATGCTGCCGGTTCTGGTTGTTTGAGTCATCGAAATAGCTGGAACCCGGAGATCCTCCGTTGCTCGCTCCCTGCATGCATATGCGAGTCGACTTCGGTGGAGCAGCATTTGCGTCGGTCATCATCCGCTTGACGGATTCGCCAATTTATTGCTCGCGCAGCGAGCGCGCGCTCCGAAGATCGGTGTAATTTTTTTTTTTTTTTTCCGTGTATGAGAGAGAGCGCTCCTTGCGTGAGGAATGTGGCGTAGCTAGAAGCACGCGTGCAGGCGGTCACGTACATGCGGAAGTTGCTGCCATAGTTGCGTCGTCGCGGCATCAATTCGGACCACGCACGACATAGGCGATCTAGCGTCCACGGAGCCTTTCCTTAAGTGATGACGCGAAACAATGTATCCGTGTCTGCTGCAGTCCTAATTCCTGGTAGCCACGTTTTCGCCTTAAACGCGTAACCCTTTTGTCCAACTCAACGCCTTATCTTGGCACCGTGTCAGTATAGCTTTGCGGCGCGACGGGAGTGTGTCAGAGAGATATATTACTGGGCGGTTACGGAGTCCTCGCTCGCTAGAAGCCGTAATTAACGCCTTTCTTCTTTCTTGCGTTCCGAAAGCGGCACGTTTCCAGAAATTAGGCGTGGCCACACGATCATGTTGTATATGACTACAGGGATATGAGTGCTCGCGCTGCGTGGCAAAAAGCCAGAGCTATTTCTTTTACTCGAATGGTGACGTCAGCGTTACGTACGGGCCTCGTCTTTTGTTGTATAATTAGCAGACGGCGCGTTGCGCGTGGGACGCAGACGACGTGAATATGAATTGCAGACGACTCTCTCGACTGTCCGTTGAATATTACAGTTCACTCCGTGTGTAAGCGCGATATCTTAGCAAGCCCCCGTTTTACGACTTGTGAACGATATGACCTGTGGGCGGTGACGGCGTTCTAGCGTGCCGTAATTACGCGCACACAACCAGCGTTGGTTAACTCTGGGCAGATCACTTCGCTTTATAGCGTAGCGTCGAGTCGTCGACAGTGGTTCTTTGTTGTAGCTGCGTTACGTTGCCGAGAGCTCCAGGATGTGGCTTCGACTACCCCGCCAACGCATTTCGATGAAGCGCAGCGCAAATAAACCCTAATAGTTTACTGGTTTACTTCTATCTAAGTGCGCGTTAAAGAAACCCTGCCAGGATTAACCCCAAGTCGCTTGCAGAACGTTTGCGCCTCATAATAATCTCGTGTGATTGTATTGTAACGTGAAAACCCAGCATTTAATTAACGTTATTTGTAGCAGACGACACGTCGCGGCTTCATCCGCCCCGCCTTCCCGCTCCCCCTTTTTTTTTTTCTTTAATGTTAACGAAGGTGACGGGTTCTTGGCAGTCGGCGCGTGGCAGCGATTGAATCGGCATTAATGAGAATTAGAGCGAAAAAAAAAGAAAAAAAAAGGAACCACCGCATTGTGAAAGTCACGGAAATCAAGGTCTTTGTTCGGTCGTGTCCTTCGCGCCTTTTATTTTGAAGGGCTGGCCGCTACTGTATATACTTGACACAGTTAATACGTGTGTATATATATACATAGAAGATGGCTGCAGGCGCTGAAGGTTCGGTCAGCGAAAAGCGATTTATCTTTATGGCCACGACAGAAGGAAAGCCACTTTTTATAAGGGACACCAAGTTTAGTAGTTCCGTCCTTTGTGTGGTCTCAGAGGCCGGACATTGTCGGTAGTCAAGGGCAAGCGATCTTTTATTAATTTTTTTCTGCCCTACGATATCTTCGGGCGAATAGAATCGTTTGAGTCAACCGCCAAACGCGCTTGTAGACTGGAGATTTGTATGCAGTATAGGCTTTCCGAGAAAGGCATATACAGTGGCGGCGAATATTAAAGCTCAGGTCAGTTTTGCATGTCGACTTCTGTATTGTAGACGCGTTCACTAGCTGACATTTGAGGTTATACTGGTATAAACTGCACGCTGCATTTGAGGTTATACACTGCACGCTGCAGAAACACAAGCACACGTCAACGTCGCGACCTGTAACACTGACAAGAGAGCAGACTCCCGCCACCGAAAACCGCAAAATATTGTACTGACCCGTTTAGAAACTGGCTTCTTGTACTATTCGATATAGATTAAGTTGGGATGCAGGTGAGACGTCAGGCATGATTTTTTTGCAAAGGCCAAAAGGGTCGAGTTACTATAGATCGTAGCCCTCGATGAAATGTCGCCCTGTCACTCCGTTGTACATATTCGAATACCTCCCTCAACTGTAACCTCTCTTGTGACCCCTGCATCAAAGTTACATGACATATTTCTTTGATTTCCACCAGAAAGTCTATTACTGGGCGCGAAAATCAATAAAAGTTCAACAGAAGCTATAAAAAAAACTTGTGATCGGCATCCTTCGTTACTCAATGGCCCTCCACTAATCCCTTTCAGCAACCATAGATTTAACTCCCTTTTTTACTACCTTTGCCGCTCCTATCTTGACCGGTGCTTATAGATGCGCGCCAGCATACTGGGACGGAAGTAGTAATACTACTCATCAGTAATACTCTACCGTTAACTTCCTTTATTTTACCTGTTTCAAACAACAACCAAACCACTACTTGTTCAATCGAGCTTAGCAAATTGCGTCCAAGGAACTTTACACGTCCGAGGAGTCATTAGAGCGATAGGTGTCGAACGCAGCTTCCAAATTTCTCGCGCACTACTTTTTTTTTTTTTTATCCTCTAATAATGCACGATGTTGACGGGCGAAAAGAAAACGCGGGAAACAAACACAACAACGCCATAGTCTGCATGGCGGCTGCTAGCCACTTAAAAAAATAAAATTAAAAACAAAATAACCACGAGGTGTTTTCCTGACGTAGCTCTAAAAAAACCTTTCGCCGTACTTTGACTCCGACTCCGTATACGTTGTGTATACATTCGTATTTAGCAGTTGTACCGTACGCAGCACAACATCCGGCGTTACGGATCGCATTTCGCAAGTTCTCCGCACGCGACGACCTCAAAAAGAAGGGGAAAAAAAGAGGGGAGGGTCACATGAGCCCTGTCCGCGGGTCACGAGTGCAAGTTCACGAGTGCTTGCAAAACAGAATCCTTGTTGACGGTGCATACTCGCTCACCTCTGAGCTATATCGTTACTCTCTGTTCGCTTCCCTGACAAACACACGGCCATGAGTTTCTCTTCAAATACTTTTGTTGCCTGTTATGTATGAAAACATACGCGATCCCGTTAGCGCGATACACTCTAAAAACGTTCCTACGTTGAGTTTTCCCCAGGGTTGCTTTATAGAGATAAAACGCGCTAATTTCTGTGGTAACTGTATAGCTGCAGTCGTCAGAGAAAGCGATAACAGGGACGTGAATGTCCTTTCTTTTTCGTAAATTAATGTCATTTTTATAGACTCAACTACTGAGGGTCAACTAGATGTTGGGAAGGCGCCATGCGGTGTAACCCAACGCCTTTAAATTCGTAACGTGTCGCTTAATCCAGGGGGAGAAAGCATAGGAATACGCATAGTCAACATTAAAAGTCTTCCGGATCTTAAACTTCGCAAAAACCTAATTACCGCTTAACCTCGCAACGTAGCCTCAAATTAAATGGTACAGCCTGTACATGGCAAAAAACATCTGCCCGCAGAAACTTTAATTCGAGGCTATGTTACGAGGGTAAGCGGTTATATAGGTTTCTATAAGTTTCAGATCCCGCAAACTTTTGCAACACAGAGTTTGTACACTGATTTGCGCTAACTTTCTTTGGCCAGAGGCGACCTTGTGACCTTGCAGGTCACTAGCTTGTGACCGCGTACAAAGCGGAATACTGCATTACGAGCGTAGCGCTTCGCAATGACCGTGCCTCAGAAGTTCCATCGCTATACTTTGAGAACTCCGATTCGTCGGAAATTTACAAAAGGCACGGCAAACTGCTCCACAAATACAGATCGCCGTGCACATCGTATCGTAACTCCGTGATCGTGCACACCGCGATCGTAACTGACGGTCGCGGCGCCAAATTGTAATTATTTTTGCTAGAAACTCTGTGTGCCTATATGGCAGTAGTCTCTTGCGTAACGACAGACAGCGCGGAAGGCATAAGGCAGTATCAAAGATGTCTCCAAAATTGATCGTAGTCTCGTTAATGCGTTTAGATGGGCTAGTTAGTTGGTGTTGACAAAGTGACACCACGTTTTTCTAGCGAACAAGAATCGGGACGATTGTCCTTGTACTCCAGTGTGCAAATCGTCCTGTTTTTGTTCGCCGTAAAAAAAGTGGTGTCAATCCTAGTCTGTTCGGATGTTCTCAGTCATCAGTTCGGTGCATCGTCGAACGCAACTTAACGGAGCTCGCTACGAATTCGATGTATACGATTTGCAACTAAAGAAAGCTATAAAGCTACAGTAACTGATCCCGCGATACTGCATTGCTCAGCCTATGCTCGGCGTTGCTCGGCCTAAGATAGGCACGCCATGACACACAAACTGAAGCCGGCAACCAGATAGGCCTTGTTTACGACCGTGTGGTTCGATGAGGCAATCGATCTGACAACACCCGTGACAGCTTTCAGAACTCCAGCGCCTACGCACTTAATGCGAGTCCTTAAGGGGCAAGGGCACACTATACTGCAGGAAAATCCAATCCGAGATGTCGCAACATGACATTCCACCACCCCGATCACGATGCGCAATCTATACACCGTACAGAACATTGCGAGGGAAACTGGACACCGGTGCTTATGTGGGGCTGGTGGTGTGATGGTAACGGTACGCCTGTAGTCGAAGGTGACCGTGTGCGTCTTACAAAAAACTAAACCGTGTAGGCCGCGAGATCCGATGAACAATGGCTCACCTCCAGTGACTCAGCGCCGACCGGTATATGTGGGTGTCAAGGCTTCGTGAAGGCCGTCGTTTGTAGAGCGTGAGCTAGATGCATGCAAACGGCTCAGTCGCGCCTGGTATGTTACATGGCTTACAGACAACAGAGCAATAGTGAGAACAGAAAACTTGCAGGCGGCCCTTATCCTTGACAGTTATTGTATGTTACACGGCTTACAGACAACAGAACAATATTGACAACAGCAAACTTGTAGGCGGCCCTTATCCTTGACAGTTAGTGGCACGCCCGAAGCCCGCGTATTCTGAACTTAGTGTCACTTTATATGCACATACGCACTGCAGCGCCACATACGCAGTGCAGGTACGAGCAGCACGCGATTTTTCTTTATCTCTTACGTGTAGCACATAGCCGCGCATGATTTCGGCTATCGTTAATTAATTTTAATTTGTTATCCTTGCGGTTAAATGCTTTTTTTAGTTAAAAGACCTATGCTCTGATATCATATCTATAATGCACAGCTCTTAATGCCCTCTCATGTGAGTTCCTGCGTCAGAAACAGCAGTGTTTAAGAAAAAAGAAAAGGCTGCTTAATCACTGCACAGTTAACCGCGCAGGTAATCATGCCATATCTGACATGATTAACTGTGCGGCTTCGAATCTATGCTGGTCTTCCAGAGAAACACTCAGTCTGACTCGATCCGCATCTGTTACATATGCGCTCTAGGGGTCCTACGTACGGGCATAACTGGAAGTATGCACTGACAGTGCAGAGCGACGCCTTCCGGATTAGCTCGCTTTCACGCGAGAAATAAACCTCGCCCATGGTAGTGACAACTTACGGGACATTGTTTACATGTGTTACATGTAAACAATGCTCCGTGAAGCACTTACTTTCTACAGCCCTCCTCCATCAGGACACGGCTTGTATGTCTTACGTAAGCTTTTCCTTGTAACCTCTTACTTTCGACATCCTTACCCCCCTCAACACCCCCTCCCCCACCCTCCTCTTCCTTCAGTTCCTCCCGTCTACGCGTGCACTTCATGGTGATGCATATGTTCGCCTGTGAATGTCCACATACCTGTTGGTTTGGGAAACGTTTGAGTGCGATTGCGGCCGCCGAGTTGATCTCGATGCGATGAGAGATGCCAGAAAAAATGAGAGGCCGGAGTGGGAGTCTCCTTCGGGAACGAAAGGGTTATCCAACTCAGGACTGTATAATAGGTGGGGTGGGTTTTGGGGAAGGGGGCGAACGAAAAAAAAGGAACAACAAAACGGGGATAAACGAACTGAACAGAACAGGTGAAACAAATAGAAAATAAAAAAAATAAGGGTAAACAAATTTAAAATGGAGGAACAGGTGATAGGGGGTGGTACAAGAAAGGAACAACAGGTAACAAAAAATAAAAGGAGTAAACTGATGGGGGGTAATGAGTTGAGATGAGGCGATTTTACCCCTGTTGAACTCGACACACGACATGTGGCGTACAGTGTATGGTTGATATGTCGTAGCGTGCGGTTGTCAGCGTAAACCATAAAACTAAAATGTAAAAGCAGCTGACGTTGATAGTTTACAGACTGTAAGGTGTGACCAAAAAAAAAAAAAAGAAGAAAGGAAAATGAAGGAATACTTGCGTACTCTGGGCATTGGTGTTGGACTTTTACTATTTATACTGCATTAGCAAAAGTGCATTCAATCGCACTTCACGATTGGAGGGCGCAAAGAGTTAGCGAAAACACGCTTACGTTACTAATTCGGTAGCAAGAGCATCGGCGTACTGTAGCTTAGTGTTGTGGGATGTTATTGGTTACGGTCACAGAGGGCTCGGATAATCAACGTCGAAATCAGAATCGGACTTGTGTATAACGGAAGCATTTACTCCCATTGAAACAGCGGTGTAAATCCACCACTTCCCATTTCCAAACATAATAACGCGCCAATTCTCCAGCCAATCACGTTCGCCAATTTATGTGACGTCACACAGGAGCCAGATCGTTCCCTGAACAGTAGCGTTCCTCATGAGGTTCATTGGAGCATGAGGCACCGTGATGTTTTGTGGGAGGGGCTTGCACTAAATATTTACGTGTAGCTGGTAGAAGAGTTTAGTGCGCCTGGTATTTCTATGGCAAGTTGAAACAACTTAATGAGCAACAACTTAATGTTTGCTCATTAAGTTGTTTCTAACAAATAAAGAACGAGCCCTTGACCCCTTCCCTTTCGTTATGGCAAGTTGAAAACATACTGATTTCAAGACAGGGACACAAGAAGACAGGTAAAAATACGCAACATCCACACCCGTTTGTGTATTCCTGTTTGCCTTCTTGTATCCCTATGTTAAGCGTAACCCAAACCTTTCAGTATGCCGTTAGTAGTAGTAGTAGTAGTAGTAGTAGTGTTGTGGCTACAGGCGGTGTTAGCCTGGCAGATCTGGCCGGCAATTGCTCCGCCGTTAGTTCTTGGAACGTTAACGATATCTACGCGGACAGCATGCGCGTAAGCTTAGAGGTTATACGTGACACATCAAGGTTCCGCATATGCGTCAAAGAAACTTTCTTAGGTTTATCTGGTCAGCTGTACGTTTCATGAAGTAGCTTATCTTGAGAGGTTGCCTTTTTTTAGCTGAACATTTGGTGAGGCAGTTGAGGTTCGTCTTAGTGACAGCAGACGAAGGATAACGGTGTATGTGGGCGACATGCTGCGACAGGGCCAACTACCTCAGCTATTTTCGCCAATCTACTGCTCATTTAGGAACTTATTTTGTGAACATGGATCGGAGTACTCGTACGTTGAAAACAGTAATATGAGTTTCTTTCGCTGCTACCGAAGATTACGAGAGTACTAGCTTAACTTCAATACCAATTCGACAAGAGTGGACAGGGTTCGTGTTTTTCACGGTTCCGCTCGTTAAAGTCCCACTGGTCACGGTTGAAGCTAGCTTATTTTAATACTACTGTGATGCATGCACCTCAGGCAAACACGTATTCCGCTCCTAACGCTGCATTTCGGCAGGTGTAGCTACGATATAACGTCAATTAAACGATCCTCGAGTCGAATCGTGTCGACTTGTTTACATCAGCGCATACAATTTCTAGCACGCCTGACACAGCAAACAGCAAACAAGTAACAGTCCGGAGCAGTTGCACAACACAGGGGGAACGAGGCGGAAGCAAGGGTTGTTACCCTAGCGCATTGCACGCTTAGGGTATATCAACCGAATGAATGGGAGCGAGTACGGAGTAGATAAGAGGAAGTGGAGGGGGAGCGAAGTGGAGGTGCAAACATTTACGCACGCAGACAAGGAGCCAACACAAGACAACAAAGAGGCAAAACAAAAATTAAACGGTTCGTCTCCGCTCTATAGCGGGAAACGAGGCAATCAATTCAAGAAAGCAATGACGCACCGATTGAGTCCACGACGGAGCAAGTGGTGGGGAAGGTTGACCACACGTTTCACACTCAAACAGCAGCGGCAGGCGGCAGGTAGGAGGATGGAGGGGGGGTCGAAGGGCAGGGGGGGAGGTGTTGCGGAGTCAAACCAAGGCAAACAGAGCAACAACACGGCGCGTCGTAATGCCAATAAATACACCGTCGCAAGCGGCAGAAGATACCCCCACGGCTTCTTGCAAGATGTATCTCCTTTCTCCGTCAAACGGCGGGTGTGGTCTCGCGCAGCGGTCGTAGTAGCGTGGTGGTTCGTCAGACACCGCTCGAAGAGCCTGGGGTGGTGGTGGGGGGGTAGCCGCTTTTCTATCTCCCGTGCGTGGGCCTTTTTTGCTTTAACCTCGACTACGGCGGCTGAATATGTACACGGTCCCTTCATTGCCACGCTTATATTTTCCGCCTCGGACGGGGGCGTGGTAGCCGCGAGAGGGGCTCGCCCCGCGCTCGCCGCTGCCATTGGGCGCCAACGCGGGCGTCGGCCCTGACGTCACCGCGGGGGTCACGTGAGATGCTACGCATACGCGCTGGCTGTGACCCCCACTGCGCGGGCTCACGGGTCTGCTGAGAGGAGAGGACGGCTGCACATGTTAAGTCTATAGTTTTCCTTGTTTCTTCATACACTCCTGTCTGGATTTTTTTTTTCTTTTCCCTACGCTGTGACCAGCTCCAGGAATCGTACGTTTCTCTCTCTCTCTCACACACACACTTGGTTCTCGAAGTGGCTGATGAAAGAACGGCGAATAGCTGAGGCAAGTGGCGACACCAGTCCCGCCGCCGCTCACCACCACAGCGGTGGCGTTTGCGATCGTTTTTTCTTTACTGATCTCGTACTGTCGGTCTCTCCCGATGTAGCCCCGAATTACGCGCGGCCGCCGGACCTCCTCACCCAAACTCGCGTGTTTCCATTCGGTAGGCCTCCCGAACTGTGCGTACACACACACACGCACGTACACACACACCATCAGCGACGTCGCCTCGTCGGCGATACAATGAACCCCCCTCCCACTCTCGCACAAGCCCGTTTGCATGAGCAGGGGCTTGCGGTCTCCTGATCGGCTTGTTTCTTTCATTGTTTTGTTCTTGCATTCTTCCTATCTCTCGCTACCGAACCAAAACCTACTACTCCCTTGTTTTCATTCCGCCGTTTCTGTTCCTCACATCGCTTGCCTACGCTCTCTCTCTCCCCTCGCTATTTTCTTGGCATATTTCTGCGAGTCTCAAGAGGAGATGGAATGTGCGATGGGATCTAGAAAGGAATGCGCCACAGCTCTAGCGCTGTAGCGGGCGGGGGGAATCTGTATGGGGTGATCTGGGGGGTGCTTAAGGGGGCCGCCCGCCTCTGCTGTTTCTCCTTGTCTCGTGCAGCGCTGCTCGCCCTCCCCTTCCACTAACTTTGTCCCAATACCTTCAGAGCTGTGAACTGCGTGGTCATTTCGTTGAGGGGTGGTCATACCTGCGGGCCTTCCTCTTTCGTATGCCTTTCTGTTCGCGCGAAGAGAAAGAAAGAAGGGGGAGGGGGACACTGGAAGGCCCTCCGCACGCGCTAAACTCAGGCGCCGGAGGTCCTTTCGGAATCTTTCCAGCGGCCCCTTTGTCGCCCGCTGACGGGGGACGGTTTAGTTCCGTGCAGTACGGCACTCGGGCACGGCGTTCGAGCCTACTCCCGTGCTTCCACTTCGCGTGCCGAGTTGATGTAACAGCTTTTGTTAGCCAATGAACGCACACATGACACCAACTAAAAGGGGTAGCGACCAAAACTGATAGTTTCGTAATACCACTGCACCTTATACGTATTCCTTCAACGTGCCGTTACGCCGAGGGGACATTCACCTCGTCGGGCCTCGAAGTCTAGTGGCTTGAATGTGTCTTTTCACGTAGACGCGATCGAATGGAATCGCGTTGGCTATTCGAAAACACGAGTAAGCTTTAAGGATTGGGCTTCCCTGCTACGGGAACTTCACTTCCCCGATCCGTCGCTGGCGAAGGAGTATCTAAAAGCTGCTTGCAAAATGTTGTGAATGAGCAAGGCGGAGCACAGCGTTCGTGATTCGTTTGATAAGTATAGAGCTAGCTGTCGTATTATCATTACTTGCAATAACACTTACGATTATTCGTCGTGACGCAATCGCATCACTTATCGGATCCGCTACAACCACGGCGCCATTTTAGGGTGTTGTGCTTGAGGGAAATTCGCTGCTGTCTAATGGCGATTCGCCGTAATAGACGTCCCATCATAATTAATTGGGTGCTGCACTTAATTCTTCGAGAATATTTATTGAGGGGTAGTCTGCCGCACAGGACGCAGATGGGGTCTGCTGGTGTGGTTCCGCGGATTTCGAGGGCCGTAGGACGGCAGAAGATAGCGTTTTGCATCGCTTTCGTTACACGCACAAATAGCGTAAAAACTTTAATCTGATAAAGACGACGAGACTGTCTTGGAACACGAATTCTCCATCACCACTCGATAAGTTATTTCGAAAGCGACATCGGAATGTGCACAGGTCAATTTATTGGTGCAGTATGCGTATTCCGTATGGTCACTCAAGCAAACGATGTGTGGCAAATGTATTTTTATATTTTGCTTCGCTGCTTGACGTTGAGTTTGTGCATGTGATTTTTTGAGCTATAACTATTTGCTTATTTATTGACCTATTTATTTATCGGCTGCGTAGCCCTTTGGACGTACCGCATCAAACTGTTGCCGCGTTGCCCCTAGGGCATTCGTTCTGCGGCTTCTCTTATTCGTAATTTCCATGTGTGCGGTAGTTCCAATGCTACTACTGCTGCTGCTACCACAACCACCCCTGGTACTACTGGCACCATCACTGTCATAACTGACATCGCTGAAGCTGCTACTAACAGCGGCCCGGTCTTTCTCCTCCAACTACCACTGCTAGTACTAGCACGGCTACGACTACCACCACCACCACTGCTACTATAGTAGGATACAACTTTACAAAACAGCAGTTGGCAACAGTGCAGACGGGCTGCTTAGATCGGTGTTACTCTGCCAGCCAATCGCAGAAAGCAAACAAAATCGACGTCATGCAGCCTTTGTAAAATGGTCTTGAGGGTCATTTTGGCGTCAGTTCAATAAAGAATTGGGATTTTGTGTGGTCCGCTCTAACAAACAAGTACCAAACATGTTAATTTAGAAGCTTATCTTTGCAGTCATCGAACTATCTCCAGCCACGCGGAGTAACTATAGCTAGCGTTATTGAGGTCGTGGGAGGGGCTTCACTGTACGGTTGAGTTGTATACCTGTATGCACTGTTACTACTACTACTACTACTACTACTACTACTACTACTACTACTACTACTACTACTACTAATCACCACCTGCTGCTAGCTGTCGCGGCAGTCACCACTTACCTCCATTGATACTAGTTGTGCTAGCGCTATACTTTAATATTGCGCAGCTTAAGTTGTATAGTATTGCACAGTTAATGCTGCCACTACCACTACCGAAATCGCCATCGCTATAGGGATAACAACGCTGCAAATGCCACTACGATCAGCTGCTCCTGCTGACTACCCCCGCCAACACTAGTCATCCTACTACTGTCGCTGCTAACGTAGTCGAGAGCACGGTGTTAGTCGAGGGTTAGACGGAATCTGGTCAGGTAAAGGCATTGTGAAAAAGCAGATCACTGATCAACGTCAAAACAAAATAGACATTTCTGGATCCGCATGGATCCGTTGTTCACAATGTTATGTCAATTTATTTTGTTTCGACATTGGTCAGTGACCTGCTTTTTAACAATGTCACTGGTACCATAGTCCCTTGAGGGACTATGCTGCTAATACTGCATGCAGCTACCACTACAAGCTAAGACCACCGCATTAATCGAGGCCACACCGCTGAAAGGACAGGAACAAGGAAGACTAAATGACGTGCTCTCGTCTTCCTCGTCCATTTCTTTTCGGCGGCACTACGGCCTCAATTAATGCAACAAATCAGCTACCACAAAAATCGCCACGACCGACACTGCTCCCAAACCATGTACCTCCCCCGTCCGTTCCTTATCGTAACGCCTTCTCGCAACATATCTTCCCTGGACGCTGCACCGAACTGGGAGCGCGAGGTGTTCAACATCAAACCGTGCTTTTGCTGCCCTCTCCTTGTTGCCTTTCGCACAAAAAGATACAGAAAATGGGAATAATGCTCCCCCCAGCAGGTGTTGCGGTCAATCCCGACCCCTGGTGGCTCACGGAAGCAAGTTCGGGCATGCTCCTCTGTCCAGCCGCGTACGTCGAAGTGCCGGCGAGTTTTCACACGTGCAGGCGTGTTGTGGAATTCGAGTTTGTTTCTGTTTTGTTGCGTTGTTTGAGGCGCGCTGGGCTGTGTCAATGGGATCTTGGGTCTTTTGAGAATGAAGTCGCGTTCATACGCGCCTTCGAGTAGTCGATGCGAAAGATGAGAACGCGACGACGTTTCGGCTCTCTTGCATGACACAAAAATAAAAATAGAGGAGGAGGAAAGAAGTTGAAAGAAAAAAAAAAAGTCTGTGGGTGGTGGTCCGAACAACGGAATACGGGCCGTGACGCACATTAGCGAAGGAGGCGCCGTAAGTACATGGGAAGCTCGCGGCGTGCAAGGAACGGGCTTCATTACGTCATGCAGCAATGCTCTCGGGAAAGTTGCCAGAGGGTTGTACGGCGTTCCGGTTAAGTATGGGCAACGCTGGCACGGCGCCCGATTCGCAAAGTGATACGGCGTGGTTTTACGGGGAGAAGAAACGTGGGTAGAAAGGGAACGTCGCTACACTAAAGATGTGTACTGATAGTTCAACATATAATGGGATCGGTCGAGTCTACGAAACGTTTAACGATACTTGGACTCACTGAAGGCTGTCTCCATTTGCCCTGAGACACTTTTCTTTTTCTGTTTCCTTTTATAACGTTTGCGTGGAGCGTTTGTTGCTTCTTAGCGCATTGCCTAAGGACAACTATAATTACAGTATCATTAAATTATAAAGATTCTTGGAGCCCTTATCTAAAGCATAAGGCGAAAGCCAACGGCTTCGGTATTCCAGCACGCAACCGAGGGACTTGACCTAGGGGTTCAAACCCGGAACCTTTCGCGGTCGACCACTTTGTGAATGTGATCTATTATTCAGTCACGTGTGGACCATAATGTCAATGCAGATATGAGCCACGCATGGTTTGATTATCGTTAATAGTGACGTAAGTGGCAAACATTTCATGTTTCACAATTTTACGACCTGCTCGTCATGTTAGTCATGCACTTGTACCCTTCCATGATAATTTTAGCGTTGCGGGTTCTACTTTTTTTTTTTTTACCATGTCCTCTTTGATACCCTTTTACCAACTCACCTTCGTGCATGAGACACACAAATGGAGTCCGCTTTAATAATTACTACAGTGTACATTTTCCTATTTTAGTAGGATGCAACGTGTAAAAAAAGAAGCATTAGTTGGCATCAAAGACACACGGACCGCTCGGGTCGGTGTTACTCCGCCAGCCAACCGCAGAAGCAAACAAAACGACGTCATGCAACCTTTTCAAAATGTCGCTTTATTTTGATTGCGTGGAAGGATGGAAGTAGGAACTATTTGCAGCCTCGCGGAGTGATAGCGGCTGGCGGTTATGAAGGCGTGGGAGGGGCTACGCTGCAGGCTTCTGTTGTCTCATTGCTGTGTATTTCTTGGACTAACGTGTACGCGTGTGTGTGCATTTCGATTGGTTGGCTGACTGGGTTTACTTGATTGGCTGATGTTTGAATGGATACATGCTGTTTCATTCCAGTATCCCTTCACTGAAGAGAAGCGAGCTTGGAAGGATCCTGCGGTGTACTCTTGACACCTGCCCGTACGGTCACATATGGAGGTCATTGTGTATATGGAGGTCGCCTATTACCTGTTCAACTGCTACACTTGTAATGCTCTCATTTCCCCTAGTAATCTACGATGCCGCACCCTTACCGTCTCTCCGAACGTTGCGCCTATTATTCCTCGAAAGGTCGTTACAGAGATGACGTTGTTGACTGGTGTTTTGATTGCGTGTTTGTTGGCGTGTAGTAAACTTTCTGTTGAGGTGTAGTTTAATGCGAATGTGTGATTTTCCCGACGAATGCTACACTCTCTCTCGTTTAGTTTTATGCGCTGTATACTGCTGCATGAGGACGAAAAAACACAAATATCGGACGGCAACGCGCAATTTTTCGTCCTCTTGCAATAGTTCAGCGCATAACACTAAAGGATGCCGTACCGTCTAGACCCCGTCGAATTCTGACCACTATCTCACTTATGCTGCTCACAGTTGCTTCGCTCTCTTTTTCTATTTGCAGTCCAAGTTTCATTTTCATAACTATGTGCTTGTGTAGAGCAGTCATTGCGAGCCTTTCGAGAGATGTAAGTTTAATGGAATCGATAAATGAGATGGGTAGCTTCGATATACAGTATAGCTATATGCAGTTAAAGAAAAAAGAAAGTTGAGCCTAAATTGCAGTTCAGTGTTATAAATGATGCGAACCCTGTGTGGTAGCGCGTAACGTCAAAATTTTATAGCAACTTTAGGGCTTGCAACTAATCACTGGAGCTCATTATTGTACTTACAACCGCGTCGTTCAACTGCAGCGTTATTGTGTTGCACGCTTCAATGTCTCTTTCTTCTTTCTGTCCCTTAAGCTTATCACGAAATGGTTTTCGCGCCACAGACCGGTACGTACTACGACGCTACAACGATAGTGCGTGCGAGGTTACGTGTTTGAAGCTTTATTTTGTTCAGCGCTTACCACTTCTAATCGACCCTGCGAATCGCTTAACGTGTACGCGTGCACTCGTAATATTTGCTAATTTATTCATGCCTTCAACTATTCACTAGTTGACTTCCCTATACTTGCGCGTTTATTTTAGGGCAGCGATTCTTCTGTTCCCTCTTTTTTTTTTTCCTGAAGAGCACGCAGAACTAGAGTAGCCGAGGTGATATGCGTATCAACCACTTCGCAGCAATTAAGTCATAAGAGAACAGTCCGGCAGAGACGGCTGGTTGTAGATTCTCTTCTGTTTGTACAAACGTTGAGGCACTTTCGATCGGGACTCAGCAGAAGAACAGTCAGTGTCGTTACGTATGTACTTCTTCCAAATTACGGAGAAATTCAGCGCGAGAAATCAAAACGAGCGCTGATAAGAGAGACGCCACAGATACAGCGCCAGTGTGTCGTCTCTCTTCTCAGTGTTCGTCCTGAATGTCCGCGCTGAATTCCTTCCAAATTGCTCATTAAAAAAAAATTATTTTCCCTACGTTTCTGAACCAACTCGCTTCCTTCATTGTGTGTGTTTTGGGGGAGGGGGAGGTGACGGCGGACATATTTAAAGGCCAGATTAAATCGACAACGGGACAACGGGGCGCCTAAAATTCGAATTTGTATCCTTGAATAGCGTCGTTGGAAGGTCATGGCCCTACAGAAACTCGAGAAAAGGCGGTTCGACGAAGGCTACAAGCATTGCTGAATGTCGGAAAGCTCGTCAACACGATGAAGAAAGTTCGAATGCGTAACCGTGCCCCCCCCCCCCCCCCCTCCTTTTGCTGTCTTATCAACAGGGAAGGGGCTTCTTCAAAAACAAAACTGGGATATAGACCATCTGGAACCTGTCACCCCCCCCCCCACCCCCCTCTATTCAACCTAGAGAAAGGGCTTTAGACAAAACTCGTATGTCATGTGGTACAAGGCATCTTACTCCCCTCCCTACCCACCACCCAACTACTCTTCAGTCAAGCAAGCGTCGATATATGTTAGAGAGACGCATCATTAAAGCGGGCAAGTTGTCGCCGCGAATAGCTGCAAATTTCAAAGAAATCGAGCTCCAAATAAAGTCTACATGAATTAGCGCATAACTGATGAACCTTCGTTCCAGTAATTCTAGTAATTTCGAAGTTCATTACTTTGCAAATGTAAAGGTAATGTAATGTCATTGCTTCCGGCCACTTGTAATTTGTAAAGTAATTGAATTGCTCAGCTAAACAGTGTCGAAAAGTCATCAGCAATACAGCTTAAGCCTATATTAGAAGTAATTTTATGGCTTATGTGTCCCTCTCCCGCCTCCTTACACTACCATGAAATATGTTGGAAGGTAGCACTTTCGCAGTACCCGTCACCACACACCCCTGAAGAATCGAGTTCATCCCGAAACACCTGGGAAAATAAGGACATTGGTTTTTCTTTTTTTTCTTCTCGAGACTACTCGAACTTGTTAATTAACCCAACCAGATACGACGCTCTATCGAAACGTTTAGCTTCAAATGTTTAAGTCGCGTGTCGGCGTGCCTCACAGCCCCTACACCTGACAAACTTCGCATTGGACTTTACACTGTGCAACGCCGCGGAAAATCCCTCGACGTATACCGTCGACTTTTCCCCAATTTAGCTTCGAATGAATAAATTTACGATCGATCAGGCATACATGCGCGTTATCGTAAAGAAAAACCCAACCTCGCGTGATATACACGTGTAAGCGAGTGTATCATTCGATCGCCCACACGTTGGTCTTTGCTTGTCGGGGGTGTAATTCGCTCTGCGGAACAGCAAACTTTTGACTCTATTTTTCTTTCTCCCTCTCTCCCGAACCCTCATTTCTTAACTTCCAGGCCCGAGATCGGCGTGTCGGCGGCGAGAGAACGGAACACCCAAGAAATGAAACAGAAAAAAAAAAAAAGAAAAAAAAAAGGGGGGGGGGGGGATTCCAATTTCTCAGGACTTCCTTTCCACGAGTCAAGGAATGAGCATACGCTGTTTCAGTACTTCCGTGCAGCGCCGTGCAAGGTGGCAGGCCTCGTCGACCGATCAGGTGCGTGAACACATCTTAAACGTGTCCTTCCGCGCCCTGTCGTCTGCTACACCGGGTAGCAGACGTTTCCGAACACTGGCACGACATCTCACTTCGCAAGTATACCCATGCGCTCGATGGTCTCGTAGCCTTGGGCATCGTCCTGCCGCACGAAACTTTACTGAGACAGAGCCTGTGTGGCTTTCCACCGTGCAAGCCCACTTCTTTGCCCAGAAGGTTGATCGGTTCGCTCGGGGAGAGCGCGTGATCCTTCCAGCCACTGATGTCTTCCACGTAGCCGCCGACCCAAGCCACGCACGGACTACGCCCCCGCTTGCAACGAACTACCTCGGGGAGCCGCCGAAGCGACGCTGCGCGAATCAAGTCATCTCTTGGCCTGCCTCACGAGATCGAGACGACCAGCGATCCGTCAAAATTATCCCACCGCGTTTAGCAACGGAAACTGCTTGTGGTGGCGCGTGGGAGGTGGTGTGGTTGCGTTGTCACGTAGTACATTCGTTGTGTGCGTGACATGTCGCCGGCCGATTCGCCTTATAGCTTCCTTGCGTCCTTTTCATTTCTAATGCATCTTTGCAATCCTCTCGGTATTTGGTGTTGTGGGTAAGTATGCAGCTAGTGCTGTTGCCCTATAGTGCTGCGTGTATGTGTCTCATTTGTGCAATGCTTGTACGTGCGTGCGCGGTGTGATCGCGTTTGCCTGGATTCCAGGAACGGTACGGGGGAAGGGAGCATCTGCGAGAACAGTTCTATAGAGAGGCAAGAAAGATGTGCATATGCTCAACGGGATATGGCTACGTGCGAGGATACTCTTCGGGATTTTCCGTGAATCGAGGGACTGACGCCATCGCCAGTTGAGTGCGGATACATTATTAAGGACCTTGAAATGCAAATACTGTACACCTTGCGCAAATCAACATCAAATAGGTCAAATGTTCACCTTATATCTTCCCTTTTTTTTCTAACCCCCTCTCCATTTAATATCGTTAGCCACAGGGTTTGTCAATGAAACGAAGACGCAGCCTTTTGTGTTCTGTCGTTCTCGAGTCGATTGATTTTTATCAAGCAACGCATCAACTTACCCAAGCGTCTGTTTTAGCCACGAGGTTAATCGTCCGACAGTGTTGTAATAATTGATAGCCCAGCAATAGGTACAGCGCTTCACATGGGTTAACAATAACAAGACTGCTTGCTGGCCTAGTTGGTATTTTCTTAATGACATGATGAAGCCGCCACTAGAAAACACGCTCTCTGTCGGTGTGTTTCTGCCTTTTGTGTGTGTGTTTTCACGTGGCGGCTTCATCATACCCTTAACTTCACATGGGGCCGGCGACAAAAATTTTGCTGGACGTCTGCTACCCACTGCAACAGGTGAATACACATGCCTCACAGACTGTTTATAATGTAATCGTTAGCTTTGCCTATCCCGAAGCTGTGCGACAGTCCGGAAATTTTAATTGTAGGCTGTACATACCCGTGGTTCCCTCTACACAGGTCGAACATTCTTATAGGATGGATTTTCAGGCTAGTTAGTCAAGCATCGTGGAAAAAACAGCGCGAACACGAGGACGATGAAAAAAGGAACATACACCACACCACGGAGTACACCACACCACGGAGTGTTCCGTGGTGTGGTGTATGTTCCTTTTTTTCATCGTCCTTGTGTTCGCGCTGTTTTTTCCACGAACAATCTTACCACGTCATGTAGGGGTGCGCTAGCCCCTCCCCCCACCCCCCTTCCACCTCCTTCCACCTTCAACAGATTTGTAGCAAGGAGCAGTGGGATGCTGCCTTGCGCAGCTTTAAGCCCTATTTTCAGGAAGCCACCCTGTATATGGCCGAGTGTGGAGGAGGCTTACTCCAAATAGGTCCTACCCTCACCGTCCAACCCATTTGATATCAGAGGGACCAACGAAGTTTCCATTCATTCATACCGAAGCGCAGGCAACCAATCCTGTAAACCCGAACAGAAGGACCAATAAAGTTTGCGTTCGTTGATTCAGTTCTTAATACCGAAGCGCAAGCAACCGGACCTGCACAACCCGAACGAGAACGCAAGGAGAAGAACCGACGAGTTCAATCGACGTATCCAGGGGACAACACCAGTGTTGGCGTCATCCCTCGGCGAACTTTCGGACGTAAGTTACAAGACAATATGGAACCCAACACGCTGACGAGCGGGTAGTCTTGAGCCCTACCCTCACCCCCCCCCCCCCCCCCAAAAAAAAAAAAAATCCAAGACAAAGTACTGCGCGGCATGCATCTTCACTGCAGATAACCTACTGCAACGTGGCGGTGCAACATCTTCCCCCTGAAATGTACGTCAAGTGAGAACACGTAATGCAAGAACGGTGGATTCCAGACAGCCATTAGAGCAGAGAAAGACTTTTCGTGCACTGTTGTAGTCCTACCGCTTTGACTCTATGTCCTTGGATCCACCACATCCGAGACTCAACAAGTGACGAAGGCGCCGACAGCTGGCGACCCCGAGGGCGACCTTTGCCCTCGTGTTGCTGCAGGACACGACACGTGTCCACAGTCCCACGTGCCAGGCATGGACGTTAAATGGCATTGTTGTTCGGCAAAAAAAAAAAAAAAGACGCCCAAGTGCCAGTTGCCCTGACACCCTCTGCTGCAATGCAACTACACCCGAGTTACACCCTACCCTAACCTCTTTATGAAACGTGGCAGGCAGCGAAGTCGCACTCCGGTCGATGAACATCGATCAAGTGTTTGCCAGGACCGGAGGTGTCGGAACCACTGTTTCCATAAAAGTTTATAGATCCACGTGCATAAACGTGAACATAGTAAGCGGAATATGGCACGACGTGCAGTAGTAGCAGTGTGCACGCCATGTGGAACTGCAGCGCGGTAATCGGTCGACGCCGCAGGCGACAGCAATCGCAACAGGTAGGTGAACAGCACGGTAGGTGAACCATAAAGGCAAAGCAGGTAGGTGAACGCACTCCGGGGTTCGCGTCCACGCGCAAGCTGCTCGTACGTCTCCCGTGCTCCCTAAAGTTGCCACAAAATGCCAGCACGGGAGTACGGCCGTCAGCGCGGTTCGCTTTGTAGCGTGGACTGGACCACTTGAATGAGGACAGCGCAGTGTAGTGGTGGACGTTGCTGCCTAAATGTTCGCTTATTCAATGAATATATAATGAAGTAAGCATTTATGCAGCAGCACCGCCATTACGCGGCGCCGGCCTCAATCCAAGTGGCGCAGGCCACGCTACAAAGCATTTTGGTTAACCGTGCTGACGGCTGTACATTCGCTCGGTCTTACGCCTGCGTGTGCGGTCGTGCGAGTACAGTCCGCCGTTTAACGTCAGCGGCGATTTTTGAGCATTTCAAGGTGAGTGGAGATCCCAGCAGAAACGCTGGGCAAATGCGGAAATGGCTTCTAAACCTCGATACCGTAATCCTAGAGTAGCGGCTTCACAGTCTGCTCGCGTTATGCTCTCTGAATGCCCCCCCCCCCCTCCCTGATGGTAATGCAAAGGTCAGCGGCGCGCGCATATCTCTAGGGCCATACGATATGACACGCGGACAGACAGTGGCCAATAATAGCACGAAGCCAGACCGCCGGTTTGAGGTCATTGGCAAAAAAAGAAATCGAGAAAAAAAAAAAATCCACGGAGTTCGATGTCCCTATCCCGAGCACAGTGGTCGAACGAGTGTCTGTGTCCTCACTACGGGCAGAACGCGCGGAAGTAGGTGGCGCCGAGATTCGCGGCGCAGAGGCTCGTGCGTGTACTTCTTATCTAATCTTTGAGCCGAGGGTGAGACAGGCATCAGAGCAAGTTCTAAACAGCATTTTTTGAGCCGTACCGGTAGCCGAGTGGGTAAAGCGTTCAACTCGCAACCGAAGGGACGGTGGTTCGAGTCCCGCTGCCTGCATCGCTTAAAAAAAAATAATGCGGTGTGGGTGCCGAGGCTGGAACTGTCGTTCAGGGGCGAGGTGGACGTGACGCGGAGACCTGGACTTTAGCGTCGGCGCCTGCACCCCCACCCGTACGCGGGTCGGTGTGTGGGGGTCGGTGCTGAGGTCCAGGTCGTTCCGGGGTCTTCAGAGCCCCGGCTGTACGCTCGGCCGCCGGTATGTGGTGGACAAGGGGAAGTAGTGTGCCAAGAGGCACATTATTTCTTCTCGCTGTCCCCCGGGTATCCTGAGGGGGAGGATACTTGCTCCTCCTGTGGCCCTTATCTCGAGTGGCATCTCGTCGCCACCAGTGCGAGACGCCGCCAGGTGCGAAAAGCGTATGCGCCTCACAGGTGCACAGGCTCAGCACACGCCTTACAGGTGCAGGTCCCCCCCCCCTACACGACGTCAAAAACCACCGCACCACGTCGCTGCCTACCCCCCCCCCCCGACACCGCGTCAAAAAGCGATCCAGGACGTCGTTAATCGACCCCCCCCCCCAACATCACGTCAAAAAGCGATCCAGGACATCGTTAATCGACCACCACCCCCAAACGCCACGTCAAAAAGCGATCCGGGACGTCGTTAATCGACCCCCCCCCCCCCCAACATCACGTCAAAAAGCGATCCAGGACGTCGTTAATATACCACCCCCCCCCCCCCCACCCGCAAACACCACGTCAAAAAGCGATCCGGGACGTCGTTAATCGACCCTGCCCCGAACACCGCGTCGATTAGCGGCGTGCTGGATCGCTTTTTTGACAGGGTGTTGGGGGGGGGGGGGTCGATTAACGACGTCCTGGATCGCTTTTCGACGTGGTGTTGGGGGGGGGGGGGGGGTCGATTAACGATGTCCTGGATCGCTTTTTGACGTGGTGTATAGGGGGGGGGGTCGATTAACGACGTCCTGGATCGCTTTTCGACGCGGTGTTGGGGGGTCGATTAACGATGTCCTGGATCGCTTTTTGACGTGATGTTGGGGGGGGGGGGGTCGATTAACGACGTCCTGGATCGCTTTTTGACGCGGTGTGGGGAGGGGGGTCGATTAACGACGTCCTGGATCGCTTTTTGACGCGGTGTCGGGGGGGGGGGGGTAGGTAGCGACGTGGTGCGGTGGTTTTTGACGTCGTGTAAGGGGGGGGGGGGGGAGGACCTGCACCTGTAAGGCGTGTGCTGAGCCTGTGCACCTGTGAGGCGCATACGCTTTTCGCACCTGGCGGCGTCTCGCACTGGTGGCGACGAGATGCCACTCGAGATAAGGGCCACAGGAGGAGCAAGTATCCTCCCCCTCAGGATACCCGGGGGACAGCGAGAAGAAATAATGTGCCTCTTGGCACACTACTTCCCCTTGTCCACCACATACCGGCGGCCGAGCGTACAGCCGGGGCTCTGAAGACCCCGGAACGACCTGGACCTCAGCACCGACCCCCACACACCGACCCGCGTACGGGTGGGGGTGCAGGCGCCGACGCTAAAGTCCAGGTCTCCGCGTCACGTCCACCTCGCCCCTGAACGACAGTTCCAGCCTCGGCACCCACACCGCATTATTTTTTTTTTTAAGCGATACAGGCAGCGGGACTCGAACCACCGTCCCTTCGGTTGCGAGTTGAACGCTTTACCCACTCGGCTACCGGTACGGCTCAAAAAATGCTGTTTAGAACTTGCTCTGATGCCTGTCTCACCCTCGGCTCAAAGATTAGATAAGAAGTACACGCACGAGCCTCTGCGCCGCGAATGTCGGCGCCACCTACTTCCGCGAGTTCTGCCCGTAGTGAGGACACAGACACTCGTTCGACCACTGTGCTCGGGATAGGGACATCGAACTCCGTGGATTTTTTTTTTTCTCGATTTCTTTTTTTGCCAATGACCTCAAACCGGCGGTCTGGCCTCGTAGTTATTCGCCGCGTGTGTTGGCGTCATAATCGGCAAGCGTCAGCGGCACACAAATGCCATATCATGGGCGACAGCATGCGCTGTCGCACCAGACAAAACGCGCGTTCACTGATATGACGTCACCGCTGGGTGAGATTTCGGTTTCGAGATTCGGAAATCACTTTTGCATTTGCTGAGGATTTCTGCCGCAGGAGAGAGAGACAGACAGGAGCGCCTCCGGAGGTACCTTTGTCCGGGATATGAAGCAACAGTACGAGCTTTACTCGGCCACCGGAACTGTAGGCTGCATTGCGATAAGCACTTCTAGCCGTATACATCCACATCCACCGGCTTCTATATGCATTTGACTGCGAAGTACTGGTGCGGATAACTTCCGTTATGCTGCGCGGTTTGCGTGGGTGTGCTTAGCCTCGACTGGTTATTCTGCAAGTAAAACGGAAGACCCTACCGCAGGCTGCAGAGGTTACTGCTCGATTTATGAGCGTCGTACGCTTTAGTCTGTTTCTAGCTGGGCGGAATTGCCCCCAAATCCGCCGCTGTAGCACGGCCGTTCAGTACAGTGGCTGTAGTCTCTATGGAAGGTCTCCACGGTGGAATCCAAGCGATTCTGTCGTCCTTCATGCTCATAGAACTTCTCGAAGTCTGTGTGATCGCTTTTCGTGTTGCGCACTCGCCGTTTTTCCTATGGCAACGTTAATAAGACAAGTGGTACACTATACGAGCCAGTGCTCTGTCGCGGGGATAACCACAATTAGACGAAATTTTTTTTTTCTCCCCCGCTGCAAGAAAAAAAGCCAGCCTGTCTGAGAGATCGGTATGCATATACCGAGAAGTGTACATTTCCACGGCGGGCCATCCGGCCGTCTGCAGCTCTGGAATCGGGCCTAATTTGTACACACGTCACACGCGCACGTGCTGGGAGTCACGGGACGCCCTCGGACGAGTTCACAGACACGCGAGTGTGCGTGTGCGTTCGAATTTCGTCACAGCCGTGCAACAGCGCGCCCGTCGCTTGCTATTAAACCATTAAAACACGTGCCTCCGTGCCAGCGTCGGCTTTCTCGCTGCGACCAACGCCACGGATAATGTGGCTAATTCCAGGTCGCGCGACGCCAGAGATAATTAGGCGAACTTTTTCTCTGCACTCTCCGGCTGGTTTTACTTGTATCTTGAACGTCGTTACTTTCATTTCGGCCTCGTCGTGGAATCCTCCTCGCGTTCTATCGTACGTTCCGCACTCTTACCTAATTGCAGTGCCGGACACCCAAACGAAAAAAAAAAAGGAGAGAAAGAAAGCACACTACGTATCGCGTATCTTTTCCCAAACGATTTGGTGAGCGTTATCACGCAACGTTCGAACGAGAGAGAAAGAAAACAGCGAGTGGAAAAGACCTCAGTATTCGTCGCGCCACTAGTTATTAGTAGTAATCGGGCTAAAAAGAAGGAACTAAATTGCTGCGTTTGGTGGGGCTTGCAGTCAATCGTGGTTAACAGAAATGTATGAGGGAACTGTCAGTTAGGAAAGTTATCGGAAGATTAAAAGCGAACTGTAAATTTCTTAGACATGCATAGTCGTGTAGTCAATTGTGGTTAAAAGAACGGTAAGATGCTAGAACTGTAAATTAGTAACCGTAGTTATCGGAATGTTAAAGAAAGGGGGTGGGGGGAGGAACTAAACTGCTTAGACATACTGTTTCTCGTGCCGGTAACCAATCGTTGTTAACCGAACGATGAGAGAACTGTCAAGTAGTTCGGAAATGTTAATTAGCCATCTCAGTTACCGAAAGGTTAAAAATAAGGGAGTGTAAATCACACGTGTTTACTCGTAGTGGTCGTAGCCAATTGTAGTTACGGAACGACAAAATGAAAGAACTGTGGATCAGTTCTTAACTAAGAAGGAATTGTACATTACCTAGACGTGCATACTGGTAGTGCTTGCAGTGCGTTAGCAGAACGATAAGATGGGAGAAATGGCAATCCGTCAAGAAATAAGCAATCTCATTTTTCGGAAGGTTAAGAGAGAACCGAAAAGCGCATAAACCTGAGTACTCCCAGTGGTTAGAGTTAATCGCAGTTACCAGAACGTTAAAAAGAGAGAACGGCTAATCAGTTAGCAACTAAATTAGTCATGCGGCATTGCGCTGCGAAGCTGCATGAATTTAGTCCTTGCAAAAAAAAAAAAAACAATCGAAGAAAACACACGAGAGTGGCGAAGAAAGAAAAAAGGGGGGGGGGGGGGTGCGCATTTTATGGAATTGCGATATCTGTTTACGGTAAGATCGTGCTTCAACTTTTCACCTATATTTTTATTTCTTCCAATTTTGAGAATGCCAGGGTCCGAACTGAATATTCTGCTTGCTGCACATTCTCAGACACACGAAGCTTGATTAACTCAGTTCACTACACTGAAGTCCGAGTAGCATGCAACGCAAATTCGGGGCATCAAGCACAAGAAATGCACTGATGGATCAGTAGTTCTAACCCAGACCACATAGCACAACTCTGAGTGACCGTTTCAGAGCGCCGCGTTGGCACTGCATCGCGCGAAGTATACTACACCGCTACTATGCAAATCATTGTATGGATATTGTGCGTATACGCCGATGGCACGACAATTATGTAAGGGTGTGAAGCGAACTGAAAGTAACCACGTTCAACATACACGTAAAACCAAATGGAAGTGCAATAAGAAAGTTCGCCTAATGATCGCTGACGCCGCGCGACTAGATATTGACAGAGCGAGAGCGAGTCCATCGACAACTCGAAGCACATGGACCCACACTGAACTATCAGGAATGAGAGACCCGTGTGTAGTTATTTTCGCGGCACAGCGCAACAGCTTTCCTTGGCCACTTTCGCAACACACGGCCCTTAGGAACGTGCCGTATATGGCCATGGCAGGAATTCGGCATATCCGACTGTACAGGACACGTGTCCGCATATGGCCCTATTTGCCCAAACCGTGACAGGGCCATATCTGGTAATACAAGACCTATACCAGGATTGCCACATGCGGATCTAATGCGAATCACGGGCAGGTGAATCGTACATACATGTACGATCATATATACATATAGGGCTATATATGGTCCGTACATGACCGTATTTCTGAGTGAGTCTTTATTCCAGACATGCATACATGAATACATGGCTGAGGAGAAGGGGAAAAAAAGCCGCTCAGTCGCGGCTTGACGATGCTCCCTTCCCGCCGTATACATCGGTACTGCGGTATACACGGAACAGAAATAGCACAAGCATGAAAATTCAAAACTAGAGAAAAAAAAAAAACACGATCCACAATAAAATGGACAATACTACAAATACATTAAATATCCGGATACATTCAAAGCAAGAAGTTGCGATCACAAAAAACAGTTACAGTGGCGGGGGAATGCACACATTAAATAAGTTTCGAAGGGAATTAAGGGAAAGTTCGCGTATAGAGGTGTGAAAGAAGCCAGACTTGTTAAGCAGAGAAGGCAATGTATAGCTTAGGGTCCGAAAGCCGTAGTTAGTGCGTGGGTGAGGCACAGACCAATACTGGTAGTGCCTTGTAAGGTAGTTGCCCTATGCAATCCTTGTACAGGTAGTGTATTGCCTTATATAGCTATGTCATCATTTGGGCAAACACGGCCAGAAGCGGACATGCGCCATATATAGGCACATATGCCACTAACATGGCCATGTGGTACGTTCGTATGGGACACTCTGGAGACAACCAAGATGAGCGCACCGTCGGACTCGCTGCTTGTGCTTACCTTGCTCGATGTGAATCCTAACTCTTACCTTTCGACGACAGCTTGTAGAAACACTTACTGGAGCGAATGTGCTTTTTTTTTTTAAGTGCCAAGAGGGAACGTAATGTACGGTGCAAAAGGAAGAGAAACAATCTGAGAGATACCGCGCACTGTGGGTACCTATGTCATGCGAAGCAGCAGTCAGCAAGGAAATTGCCTCTTCCAAATCATTTGGCATTTGAGGCAAGCGTAACACTAGTAGGATCAACGTCTTTGTGCAAGCTTAGTAGTAGTCCGCGCAAAATGGGGTTACCACGCATGTCTACAGCACTGAGGCGTCTAAAGGGAAGGCAATTAGTTCACCATTGTGAGAATTACTCGACAATAAAACGCAAACGCACCGGACGACAAACGAAGTGAGGAGATGGGCATAACGTATGCCTACTCTTTCGGAAGTAGGGGAATAGAGACAACGAAAATAGATGGAAAGAGAACAAAGCGGGAGAAGAGGAGGAAGAAAAGAAAAAAAGGTGAATACACGGAAGAGCGTCTATAAACAGGAGGTCAAATTAGCCAGTGATAGAGACTGGAGACACTGCAGTGTTGTGGTTAGAACCAACGCTCCGCATTCGATAGCACGTAGCAAGCACCACGCTGAACATTGGAACATTGGCCAGTGCCGGTAGTACGCGCATAAATACGGCAACTATAGCTTTGGAAGCTCCCACACATGTTGATTCGGTCGGAGATTATCCCGGCGAGGTTATCGCGGATTAGCACTAAACGGGTTATCATTTCAGCCCTTTACGTGAAGTGGTCGCAGAAGGTACAATCAGGAAGGGACTGTCCTTGAACGGTTAAACCACACCGAAAATTGTTATCCCGAAGGCGTCAAAGGAACGCACGCTACGTATTCATCTTTCGCTGGGGACTAACGTCGCGAAGCTGTGGGTTGTTGCAAGAAGGGTTCAGTGTAACGGGGTTGCGGTCTCTATTCGTGTTCGGGCATCGAACCGGCAACATCGTGGCAACGGAACGCTCGAGATATAGAGGCGGTTGGAGACCTGTGTACACAGCTGAAAGACGGTGCAATGTTTAGGCTTCAACGAACAAACCGTTACGCTCCCCCCGCCCCCTTCACCCCGCACACACAAACTTAGTACGTACGCAGGGTCCTTCTGAGTACACGGTAGTATATGTACGGGTGACCGCGCAACGGAAAGTGAGGCGCGGGGTTAAAGGTCACGCCGGAGGAAGAGTCCACATCTTCGCTAATCGTCTGCAGTCACGAATGAGAAGACAACGCTTAGGTGATTAGGAGAAAGTGAGGCGAACAGGCGGAGACAGACAGTCTTCCGGACGAGATATATATCTACAGGCAATTAACGTCTGTTGCGCGTTCGGGCAAAGCGGGTCGAATCACGCGCTTACGAATATGGGTGATGCAACGTTGCATCAGACGACTATGAGCTCCTGAACCAACGCTTGGACCAATGCCGGCGCGAGGACACCGCGAGTGATGAGGTAGATCTATAAAGGGTGCTTTTATAAACCGGACTAAGAGAGGCGTTCTTGGGTTGCAAATTCCGTCACGTCTGTTAGTTGTCGATTAACGCTTCTCGTCAAACGAACACAGGAGAGAGACGCACAAGAAGACAGGGGGGGTTAGCCAAATGGTAGTCACCTGTTTGACACCATGCATGCACGAGGGTGCGGATATCGATGCTGGAAAGAGGAAAAAGAGACGGGAGAGAAAGACATGGGAAGGGCACTCCAGGAGTCGTTAATTCACAAATGCTCGCTGATTGTCGGAAGCGAAGGAACGCTTGAACAGCCTTATTATGTGACGTTAACGCCAGTTGAAGGCTTAGAATGCCTTGTTCCTGTAGAAGTCGGTTGTCAGACCGGTTGAATGCAGTGCAAAGCGACCCTGTCTCCTCCGGGCAGCCGCTCAGGGTGTGTCCGGTGTGTCCGTGGTCACCGCAACGACCACGGTGTCCGGTACCGGCCATCCAATGTGAACTCCTGCGCGGAACGCACAGGAGTTGGCAAATGCCGCGGCCAGGTACGGTCGAAGCGAAAGGGCAGGATCTCCACGGCGAAGTCCTGGGAGAACTCGAACGGTGCAGCAAGGAAGTATAGTCAGCTGGAAGTGAGCTTCATTGCAATGCGGAGTGGTGCGTTAAAGGTAATCAACTAATTCATTAACCTAAATAAATAAAAGTCGACTGCTACGACGACAGAATATGGACGATGGCGGCGCGAAAGACCACGATACAAGGCAGGTTTAGATTGTGATGAATGAGTGAATGAAGGAATTAAAGGGAAAAAGAAAAGAGGTAAATATGAACACAAGCTCCTGTCTCCGTGTGCCTGCAGACCATTTGACTCACAAAATTTTCACGCCGAATATCTTAGTGCAATCGATCTAACTATGTAAACCGCCTACAAGGCAACAGAACTGAGGAGTCCGATGCGGAAGCAAGCGAATCAGTAACGGGACAAACAAGGATTATTAACCCTCAATCAGTCTTGTTAACCTTAGACAATGCATAGCGCATTCAGATAAACATTGCGCCATTATGAGACCACGTGAGACTTTCCTTACAAAACTGCCATATATGGTCATACTGATATACGGGCACCTGCCATATACAGCCCGGTATAACCTGATATGTAGTCTCTCAATAATTTCATTCGGCGCCAAAGGACCGCTGAGGTACGTTACTTCTACTTTCTGAATCGTCGCACACATAGCTTTCAGTTAACCGACTACGGCAATGTTAAAACACACATCTCTGAAAACCCATGAAATAGTGTTTGACGTTTCCGTATCTACACACAATGTTACAGTTCCCGCGTCACCGAAAGGGTAGCAAGAACCGAATTATCTTCGTGAGCGTCGGTGCGTGTCCTCATTCTACAGAACTTGAAGGATACATCGAAAAAAAATAAAGAAAAGGAAGCGGCGGAGCGCCAACTAAGGCCGCTTAATGTATACGCTTGGCTGAAGAATGAAACAAGGTATTGTAGAACAGGATATACAACAGACGACAGATAACTGTGCTGTAACAATAACAGACGACACATCAGAACTGGGCGTCTTAGAGTAAAACAAAAAACAGTAGGCGATATACATATACAGCGCTCCGTCTGTCGTCTTCCGCAGGTCGTGGTTCCTTAAAACTGTTCCTTCCTGTACTCCGCGAAAGTCATTTCCTCATTTCCGGTGATTCTGCGCTATATAGTCGTCTCGCCGACAGGAAAAGGCTTGCCACGCAGTTCGTAATCAGGCAATCAATATACAGCCGATTATCTGTTAGGGAGGGGGCTTAGTGACAACTGAACTGTATGACGTACCGTTATACGAATGATGCACCATGTATCAAGGAGTCTTAAGATTCGTGTTGTCGTGTGTCGTGTTAGTGCTGCTTAATCCACTTCATCCAAACCGAACATACATTGACTTATGTGCCAAATGTGCATTAGCATACGTGCATTGACTAACCTGTCGACTATCCGACTAAAATCAGAAGGAGACGCCGCGATCGCCCTTAGCACATTAATGTCGTATGACTTACATAGCTCTCGCGATTCATATTTTATAAATGCAAAAGGCAATAGAGTATACATCGCGAATGCACAGTAAGTAAGCGTTGTCGCGTCTGTGAGGTACATTGTTCAAAATGCGAAACTAATCCGTCGACGTCGTCACGAATGGTACAACGTCGTCTAGGTCACTCGGTGCATGCTAAAATTGGCATGGTTGGGTACGAAAGTATGACCAATATGACTGATATAGGTCGTGACATCAATAACATGACATGCTCGTCATCTACCACAGGATTAATGATCGTACAACATGCAGCTCCTGCGTGGCGCGTGGAAGTTTCCTTTGCGTGCAAGAAACGCCTTACAGGAAAGACAGCGTCCGTTCAGGGAAAAAAACAGAACAACGCCAAAGAAGAGCATTGGGAACAGACAGAGAGGATGGCCGGACGGAGGGTGAAGGGAAATCCCCGCATTCTCGGTGGCTGCCGCCGCCAACGGCTCGCCTATTAGGCGCAGCACTCGAAGAAACCCACGCGACGTTAAAACAAAAACAACGTCCGAACGACGCGCGGCAAATCGCGCAGTGATGCCGAAAAAAAAAAAAGACAATAATAATAGATGAAGCGTTGTGGGTGTACACGAGGCAATGGGAGTGGCGCGACTGGATGTGCTTTACAAAGGGCGCGCTTTTGCTTATGCACTTGTCGCGTATACGTCGTCCTATAGGCGTTCTTCGTTTTCTGACGTCACGTTTCCATGGCCGTCTTGTGGTAAAGTACCCACACGTTACGTGAACTTGCTGCGGTTATGTATAAGGTTTCCCGGTGTCTATATAGCCACCACCTAAGACACGCGAAGGCGAAATCCCTACGACATCTCCTGAACGTCTTGATCCGATCCTTAATCCGCCTTCATTCACTTTAATCCACTTTGATCCACCTTGGTCAATATCAATCCACCTGAATCCAAGCAAGGCCTTGGTATTGAATCCTAGCGTCCCTTGGTCCAAATCTTATAAGATCATCGTTCGACTCCAATCAAGTTCTGAGGTTCGAGTCCCACAAGGTATTCAACCCATATCCACTAACTTTAGTAGTTCATCAACCATTTCTTAAACTATCAGGTATCTCCTTTGGTCACTTGATGCTTTCTCTACTACGTCATCTACCGTCATCGTTCGTGTCGAAGTGGTTCTAGAATACTGCCAAACGGCGCTTCTTGCAAACCGGGACTTATCCCTTGACTTATTCCAAGGCCGGTGGCACACTCTCGCCTCTACCAGGACTTATCTGCAGAGAAATGTAAGTTATGGCAAAACAGAGCGGATCTTATATCACTCCAGCATTCCCAAGAGGAACTAAGAGAAAATACAAAGACAACGAGCAGTCGGTGACCGCTATACGCAGCGCAGATCCAGAACAACAGTCACAAGCCATATAGCAGGCCTGCAAGCAGCCGGCCGAAGATGCCGCCGGGGACCCAAGGGCCTGGCCGTCATCTATTAAAAGGGTATGCAAAGCGGATAACTGCTGCTTAAGACGAAGACCCTTAATGCCTTCGTCTTGAGAATACATTTGCAGGAAGTCAGAAAACAAAAAAAACCCAAAAGACCCGAGCAGACACGCTAACATGGCGCCCAGTTAGTACTTCGTTTCATTGCGACAAGCGCACGAAGTATCAAACGAAAAAAATTTCTGATAAGTGTACGGAGTTTCATACACAGCATAACTAAACCTCTAGCAACAAACGTGCTATGTAGGAGGACCTCTTGATCGATGCCGACTGGCTCGGTTCCCCAACGGGCATGAACCACATGTAAGTGCAAAAGCGTTTATGCTGAAAAAAAAAATGAAAAAAAAGAGCGTCGTTGAAGTCGAAGGTAAAAAAAACCGGAGTACTACTACTAGTACTCCGTAGTGCAACTTCATTTTCAACATTTTTTTTTATTCCACTGCATAGGAACGTCTTCATACTTAGATTGCTTCCGAAACCTCTCATACTTCAAACTTCGCACGCATTTGCCATTCTGTTTTCTTCCCCTCCCTCATGCATTGTGGAACAGAAATAATAATAATAATGATAAAGGGAAGAGGACCTGCTTATGGGTAACGGGAAACTATGTGTATTTATTGAGTCGAAATTCACCCGGGCCTGTTTTGAATAATGGCTCGCGTGATAAGTTATTCCCTAAGAAAGAAAGAAAGAAAGAAAGAAAGAAAGAAAGAAAGAAAGAAAGAGAACATGACTCTGCCAAGGAAATCGCATCTGTTTCACGCTATATGAGAGCTGGTAGATTGAAGGCGCAATGGAAAACAAAATTCGCTTTGAAATCCAGCCACTTCTTTTTTAATTTACCTTACTGTAGAGTTAACCGCAGCGGTTAACTATTCGCTGCTTAGCTCTAGTAGGCCGCGGGTTAGGCTTGAGGTCTCGCCGGCCTTGCTACTACGAACGAAAAATTCCGGGCGTTTCGCTTTCCAGAGCTGCGTTACGAGTATTAAGGCGATGACCCTATATGTCTAGTGAGAAGGCAACCCTGACAGAACGGCGGAGAAAAATGGCGTTGCAAAAGGTACCCGCACTAAATATATCGGTATGGGCCACACGTAATTGGTGTCACATTCTACGTCAGGATTGAATGTTACAACCTTCGCAACCCATGCTGAATTACAACTTCATGAGATGTTCGACAGCCAAAGGTCCCGGGTTCAGGCCCCATTCACCCCCCCCCCCCCCCTTCCATCCCCATCTAGGTTTCGGTTTCAACTACCAAAGGTCTTGGCTTTCACTTTTACATCCGTTCAGCTATAGCTAAGGGCTCCTAAGCATTTGCGACTCCTAGGATAACGAGGACACCCAAGGACTCCTAGGCACTCGGGATAATTCTGAGGCGGGGCTAGTGGACAACGGTAGGAGGACGGGATGCACGGGTACAACTAAATCCTACCACTAACCACGTCATGCCTCGAAATTCGCAACAGTACCCTAGGCCATGTTTCCCATGAATCAGCGCGCATACAGGCATAGGCAGCATCGAGGCGGCGTCAGAGAAGGTTGGCTTTTGGAAAGTTACAAGCCTGACGTCACGGTTCGTCCCACAGATTTCCTTCTTTATGGCAGTACATTACCTACAGCTACAGTCTAGTTTCCACGGAACCAAACAACTGCTTTTCTTTCTTCTTCTGCTTACATTTCCTTTCCACTCCGTTTTTGCTGTGCAGTAGTGCGTGAAGATGACGAAACGAAGGCAAACTGCCTCAAGGTGAAATATTGTGCACCATATACTGGACGGGAAAAAGCCCAACCGAGCGTTACAGTCTTACGTACACCTTCATGCACGTTCCCAAGAAACGTAGATGATCCCAGAGAGAAACCCATTGATACATGGGGGGCTTTGAGGACGCTGCACCGAACTGGGGCGTCTCGTGAGCGTCCGGTCGAGACCGCTCGTTTAACGGGAAAAGATGCAGGGTTCGTGTCACTGCAATACCAGAGCGTGCGGTGGCCCGCCCGCGCATGCTCACTGGCTAGTCCCTTTGTTCCTTGGGACTGACGCACAGAGGAGGCAACAACGTAAAGCATCTACGATTGTAGAGAAGGGGAATTCCCGCTATTTTTCTTGTAGTACGAAGAAAGAAAGAAAGAAAGAAAGAAAGAAAGAAAGAAAGAAAGAAAGAAAGAAAGAAGAAAGAAAGAAAGAAAGAAGAAAGAAAGAAGAAAGTCTCCCGCTACGCCGTAACTGGAACTGTTGTAGGTCCTAGTACATCTCGTGCGCTAAACCCCTAGGTGTCGGGCTCAGCCTTTACATAACGTAGTTCGCAGTTGATTTTAATCCGCAGTTGCTTTTAGTCACTAACGCTAAACAACGCGCACAAGAGGGACAGAATCTCGCTAACAATGTCCCAACAGCTATCTATTATTTCAATGCTACTCGAAAACTAATACCGATATTCGATCCGATTGGATTGGATTCGCTTGCGACACTACATGACTCGATAGCACCTTTTCACACTACCTGGTCCTTCTAACGGAACTATAGTGTACCTCAATATCTTACCGTTCTGGAACCAAGAGTCGGCGACAAACACTTCGTGTCACACTTGACCTACATTGGAAGAACGAAAGATTCCTTCGTGTGGAACCAGGACTTCCTCCGAGAAATAAACACAGGCTACCGCACAACACCGATCAGTTCCAGCCATTATCGTCCCGAGAATCCCTTCACGATGTTCGTATCGCGCTCCACTCCCTACACACGGGAAACTTACAAGCTCACTAAAAAATAAAAATAAAAAAGATGAAGGAGGAAACGAAACAGTGAAGCAATCAAACAATCTGAGAGCTGGCCTTGACCGTGACCTTGTTTTCTGCGTCTTCGCAGACGCAAACAAGTAAACAAAGGATCAAGAAGAGAGAAGAAAGGCTCTGTCGAGGAGTTCCGAGCCTGTCCGGTTTCCGGATTGACAACCACTCCACGTCTGGCCGCGGCCTTCTCAAGTTGGCCAGCTTGTTTATTCGCGAGCAGTTCCAGCACACTGCATACCCAGCAGGCCTGCATCCTCAGCGAACTGCGCATTAGCGGCTCGTCGGTGCACTTAGTGACGTGACCGCACTACGCCGTCCTCGTTCGCTCGGACCCATTCTCTCCCAGTTCAGTCTGCGCTAAACTGTCCGCCTGGTAGGCAAGGTATTGGGAAGAGCTAAATGCATGCCGAGACCCTAACCGGATTTGGTAGTCCAAGGAAGCCACAAAAACAGGAAATTTAGTGAAATAAAATTATCCTAACCTGAACAAAAGCGAAGGCAAAGCCGAGCCATCCAGACATACACGCACAAAAAAAAAAATGAATTTACCGGCCCACTGAAGCGTTTCAGCACTGTCATAAAGATTATTTGACGAGGACTTCCCTAATTTGTATCTAACTTTATTCGACATCATGTGAACGTATTTCGACATACGCTGTAAATGTTAGTAAATTCCGCATTGATTTATCAGCGTGATATTATCATCGTCATACATTGCGTAAATGGATATCATATGAAGTTATAAATGTCACAACCTTATAGATGTCACGACCTATCAGTCACGTTAGTGGCATGTTCGTACCCTTCCATGCCAGTATTGGTATACATGGAGTGAACGAGACGCGAGTATTCAATGCTTGGTACCATATCAGTTGTCGACCTCGGATGCTTACATTCCGCGTTCCATGAGGCGCTTTAGGCTTCTTAGAAACAAAAAAGAAAAAAAAAGGACATTTCATCGCTGTTACGTACTCCTCCCATGAGCCGCTGGTGCTGCTTTTACCTTTACTATACACGGCAACATCAGTGAAGAACTAGACGCAAATGCATAGCTATCTTACTGAAAATGTCATGCGATACACGAAATGTAACGCTTGCGCGCAAAGGTTTCACTTGTTCTGTGCACCTAAATATATGTGAGGACTCCTCGGATCTCGGAGTACGCGTGGAACCAAGAGTACTGCACCAAACGCCGTGTAGAGTTGTTGTGGCACACTGCGCCCGGGCTTTAGCTCACACAGAACTGAAATGAAACAGCACGAAACAGGTGCCCTAAACGTAGCCACGGAGCTCGCGGTAGTTTGCTTGGACCCAAAGTATTCGTAACGTTATCAGCTTCAACACCTACGAGTTGCATTTCATTCATTCATTCATTCATTAGCTGAACTGAACCATCCAAACACCCGGAGTTGCACGGGAACACCTTAACTTACACGCTTCACACGAACGCAAGGTATTCGCAATGTTATCGGCACTAACGCTTGCGAGTTGGATTGGCTGTAATTCATTCATTCATTCATTCATTCATTCATTTGCTCAGCTGAAGCGTCAAAACGTCTAGTGTTTTCCATGGGAACACCCTATCTTAGTTGACACATCAATACTAGTACCAGCCTGTAAATTATAGGCGAGCTTCACGTCATTAAGCCTGTTTCTGAGGAGAAGCACGGTTTAAAGGAAGTGAACGCTACGTCCGTGCAGACACCTCCTTTAGAGCGTCCTTCTCCACAGACAAAGGCATAATGAGGAGAAGTCATCTCCCTCCACTCACCACGTTTTACAGGCTGGAGCTGCTGAACAAAACCTGGAATCCCGATGGGCCTAAAGATGCCCTAGGGACATCGCGCCTTTGCGTTTATTTCTCTACTGCATTACGCTGCCTTAGCGCATGATGTCGTGTGTTCGATCGCAGGCTGCGCAGACCGTGAATTGGCGGGTAAAGCACAAAAACACTCGAGTAACCTCCACGAGACATGATTACATTCTGCCGTGAAAGCACTTGAATCAATCGATTACTTCGCTAAATGCGTGATTCACGGTACCAATACAGCTGACTTTGTACTAAAATGCCGTTACAATGGGTGTACTACGTTTGTTTAATTTAAAGTGATGACACTCGAAGGCCACTTTCACTGCAAAGTACAGTGTTGGAAGTGAATCGGTGTTTCAAAAGCAGTTCTTTTATAGTTTCTTTTCAGCTGTGTCCCTCCACACAACAGCAAACAAAAAGCATTTTGCTAGCTGCAACTTGAGTAACCGTCTAGTGATCCAACATACGAACGATCCAACAAAACAATCGTGAATATATGTACAAAACAATATCAACACAGACAGAAGTTGTGTGTAGCTTGTTTGCTAATTAGCATACTACCAATAACGACTAGACCTCGGCAACAGTTCGTTTATGTCTGATAGATGCTTGTATGGCAAAGCCGCGATATAACACACGTACACTATACCGCCTCTGCCTCGCACCACTAAGTGCACTGCGCAATGCGACAGTTCTCACGTGACTAAGTGATGACGTCAATACTTACGCTTTGTCATAATGTAACGTGACGTGGTCGTCAAAATAGCGTGGACCGCGATATAGTCGCGAAATACACACACGCATCACACACTCATTTTGTATTCAATGCACGTAACGAGACATAGGTTCCCCTTTTCGCTAGTCAAGGAAACAGTGATCTCTGAGTCACACAACACCTTTTTGGCGATGTAAGCAAGGATAAAGAGTATAGTAACACGACGGAAATGATAATTTCTTACTCCTCTCAATTGCCACTAATGAATCTGGCGGCCACCTGTCAGACCATATACTAGCGAGCTTTCCAATGCGCTAATGCGCGTAGCAAAAGAAAGAAGGAAAGAAAGAAAGAAAGAAAGAAAGAAAGAAAGAAAGAAAGAAAGAAAGAAAGAAGAAAGAAAGAAAGAAAGAAAGAAAGAAAGAAAGAAAGTACCTTGGAGCTTTGAATGTCCTCCGCTCAAAGGCAATTCCCTCGTGAAGATGTTATGCCCTTAAATCATCTGACAGCACCTTTTCGCGACAAATTAAGCACAAGGACCATTGGCCCGTAATGGACTAACTTGACATTTGCAAAGTTAGGCGTTTCCGACGAAACGTCTGGCGTTGCTGCGACAGACGCCGTACTGGAACCGACTTCAATTTCATTTCGATCACATCAGGTCACGCAGCTGAAACTTAACGCTTAGTACACGCGCCACGCCTGCACTTTGGCTCCCAAGGCAATGAGGCCGCCTGGTTTGGAGTCGAACCCGCATCTTAAGCCCCGACCAGCTGTAGAGCAAGTAGTGGGTCACTGCTTTTGAGTAAAAAAATGGCGAGGGGGTGGGGGGGGGGCTTTCATGAAAACATAAATTTTCTTATCGAGTCGAATAAGGACATACAATAAACGTTACCTCCGAACACCGAATATACTGTGAGTATACACCGCAATATATATCGAATAACTTATCTGTATTTATTATGGACACCACGACAATATCAGTAGTGGAACAAGAGAAGAAGTGCGCGTCACCAAACGCCTGTCCAGGAACAAGCTTTTCCAGTAACGCGCCTCGCAGGAACAGCCTTTCCACTTCCTTCGGCGCTGAACGCTAACAAGCAAGCTATCTATGCTAACTAACTGAATCAATCAACGAACAATCAGAAATAAAAGAGATCCACAATCCACAGTTAAAATTCATTAAAATTCACAGGCAGTTCTCGAATGGTTACCGAGCAAAGGAGTGATAATCCGGCATAACCTCTGGGTGTCTTCCCATACAGGGCGTTATCTATGCAAAAGCTTCTACGCGGTAAAAAGCATTCCAACATTTATCGCCGACGAGAGCTGCGGAAACAGACATGCACACTGATGGAATAAGGAATGCACAGTGCCCACTCAGCAAGGATGTGTGCATGCATACACACTGAAACCGGCAGGCCTAATCTCCTCCAAAAAGCGGCTGCATCTCTATGCTCTCATCAATTTCTGAGCAGCATCCCGCTTTCGGAACAACGTTCCTGACGATTGTGTTAGCATGCTTCGGTAATAGTTTTGCTTGGTGCGGTTCCCTTCCCGTAATGTCTTATTCAACGCCTCCGGAGAGAGACAAGACGTCCGTGCTAAATAGTGAATATTTGGATTAAGCGTCCGCAGTGCGCAGGGCACGTGCGACTTCGCTGTGACGAGCCCAAGGTCGCGTTTGCGTTCATGGTAAAGAATTACAGCGTGCATATAAATTAATGCGCTACGCAGCTTATAGAATACCGAAACATTTTATGGAACAGTGCAATAAGAGTATGTGGAATACCCAAACTGCAGCTTGCAAAACATCTAAAAGGCGCGGTTTATACAATAAAGAAACAGTTTACATTAATACTGAACCTTCGGTTAATGGAGTAGCCGGATTAAACGTTTTCTGCTGTCTCTGCCTTTCAGCAGGGACAGCAACAGCAAGCACACATCATCATCGTCATGTCTACACTGGTCTCCCCAATATGGCAATGGTCTCCCCCATATATCTCCAATTATCCCTGGACAAACTGTGCCGCCACGGTGGTCTGGTGGCGATGGCACTCGGCTCGGCTACACATCCGAAGTTCAGAATAATCGTTCAGAAAGTGATTTGGCAATGTGCTACTGTTTTTACAGAAGGAAAAAAAAAAGAAATTAAGGGGAAATCAAGTCACTGCACCCTGGCCTATTATTGACGCAATCCGAGTTACCAGACAGTACAAGATCACTGCAATTATTGTTATGAGAGCCCTAGTAGGCTTTACATAGCTGTGAAGCTAAATAATGCGTGGGATTTTTCGTGCCAGAACCAGCTATGATTATAAGAGACGTGCCGTAGTTGGAGACTACGGTGTAATTTCGACCACCTGGGGTTCCTTAACGTGGACTTCAATCTAAAACGACACAGGTCTTCTTTCGCATATCGCCCCCTGCCCACCTCCCCCATATCGAAGTGCCGAAGCCGTGCATTGTTACTAAGCTAGCACAATTGTAAGATACATCAATTCATAACCTCGTCAACAGACTTAATACAAGGGAAACGAGATGTCCCTGCTTGATGTATCCCTCCCTTCACTGACTATTAACAAACTAAATGTAAGTTCTACGAACTCGGCCACGTCCGTTAATCTCGCTTGCCTGCCCAGCAAATTCGCACCAGCAAGCAAGTTGAAAACGTTTCTTTCTCCCATACGTCTATACGCAGAATGTGACGTCACGTTTTACAGTTTAGCTATATAGTGTTACTGGTCGTTCGCTGTCGTCTGCCTGACGTATAAACTTCGGCGATTCGTCTTGTGAGAAGGAGTTCGTTTTATAGGGGTGCCTTGCTCAAATCGTATCACATTCTGAGCGAAGTGTCTCCCCCGAGAAGTTTGATCAATGCCCATTTTTTTGCTTCTTAGCGGTCTCTTGGCGCGGTTATATATTGTAACAGTACCGGAGCGGGTTTTTGCTTTCAATCGCCTCCATCGCTCTACCACAGCGTGATTTGGAAGTCGATTTCGTGAGAGAAGACGATTCTGAGAACCTTTGATCTGACCTCTATGCAAACAATCCACCACTCGCTCAAGGGTCACAATGCTAGGGGAAAAAAAAGAAAAAGAAAAAAAAAGAGCATTGGCCACCCAAGGGGTCCCCCGACTTTCCGTTCGTCTCAAAGCTCGATCGTCTGCTACTGCAGACGACAAAACAAAGGTCGTCTTCTATAGCATACAATAAAATAAGAGAGTATGGAGGATGCAACGACCATGTTACGCAATGCAAAAGAATAGAGTACAGCGGCGATCCCTAGATTTGATACCTCCATAGCTGGAGAAGACGTTTTATTAATATTATTTTTTGTTATTACCCTTGCTCCTTTTCGTGTGCACACACTAAGGCAGAAACTCAGGACTGTAAGTTTTACACGTTAACCCCTAAAGAATACTCTAGACTGATTTCATTGCTGCGGTAGACGGCATCTCGCTTTAAGATATACGTCACACCTTCTTATAAGAAACATTGGGAGCTGTTAACCCTAACCACAACGTTACAGTCATGTAGCGTCCAAAGAAAGAACAAAAATAATGAAGCAAGGGTGAGTGCCCGGGCACCTTCTTATTACTGATAATGTCATGAGAAAGTTCAATAAGTAATCTAAACTTTTGTAAACAAACATCCTCAATATGCATGCAAGAACATTCGACCAAGTTGAACTTTATTTTCAGCTTCACTGCCCGTGGCTTCGAAATAACTACTGCGAAGTGACTTTCAATATCAGTCCATTTACAGTGTTGCGAAAATTGGGCGCGCAAGCCCATAGGAACAGATACCGCACAGTTGCGTAATCTGAGTCTGCCAGATAGTCCAAGGCGAATAAACATGACGTATTAGTTTACAGACTATGAGCAACGTTGCTGCAATGCTTTCCACAACATTTCGCCTCCATCTAAATGCAGCCGCCGCGGCCAGGATTCGACCCCGCGACCCTCGGATCAGCAGCCGAGTACCATAGCCACTAGACAACCGCGGCGGGACCGGGGGGGATTCTCGGAGTCTTGAAACCATGTAAATCCACACTACACATATAAAAACACGGTGCACAACATGAACACTTTCATGGAGTTTAATTACCCACTTCGGGAAAGCGGCTCTTTGCACTAATTTCAATGCGCTTGAGTGGCGTGTCCCCCACCCCCCTGCGCCCAATTTTCTCCCCATCCCTGATATTGGTGTCTCTCGATACGCGGTCACGGCAATTGTTAATTATTCTTCGCCAACTAGGTCTGGGTCGCGTAACTTACTTACCGCTGTACACAAGCCTACGTCAAACTGACTCATTTAGGCTCTAAATTAGAGCCCCTGGTCGTTTATAAATCTCTTGCGAACTTCATTTAATCACGGCATTCTCTTAACCCCCCCCCCCCCCCCCCAAAAAAAAAAAAAATAGAAGGGAAACTAATTTTCCCTTGACATAAATGAGATTCTTTTCCTCTCGACGAGGCTATTTAAGCAGCACACAAGTTGGACAAAGAATTTGCCGAGGGATATTCGAGGGAGATCTTAAATTCCCCGTTGAACATTTTGGGGTCGCTCGGGTTAAAAAGGGGAGGGGGGTTAATTTTCCCCTGAATCTCGAAGGATAATTTTCCTTGAACTTTCGCGAGTGCATGCGCATGTCGCTAAGACAAATACGCTCCTTCAAGACAAAGAGTGATTGATCAGAAGCGGAAGACTCCTTTTTCTGCGTCATTTCCTTTATTTGTTCCGACGAAGCTGCGAGCAGCCTCAATTGACCGATCCCTTTGTTTTCATACAAGGGACCAACTAATCCTTAAAACCACTATTGTCCTTCTAGCGGAGGCCGAACAACCATTACAGGGAGGCTAAATTATTAACTGCGCTGGTATTCGTTTTTTTTTTTTATCCTTCTTATTCTTCAAAAATTGACACTACACCCACCCTTTCGTCTTATACGTCACTCATTCTGGGTGATGAGCCTAGAGCGAGTGACGTTCACGGACGACGCAAGATAGACTGATCTAATTTGCACGTCACGCTGACGTCACGGAAAGCTCCCGTTTTAACGGGGGCTTGATACAACGCTTGAGCGTTGTATCACGAAATTCAATTAGGAGACCTATTTAGCGAGGTCTAAGACGAAGCGATAGTTCAAATGGAAGCGCGGGGGCAAGTTAATTATCCCGCAAAATGCGGTGACCCCTTTAATTTTTATTTAAAAAAACAATTCCAACGACTGACGAAGAAATTTTTGCGCGGCACGATATGACCACGATGATACCGTCGGTGTCCCACAAAAAATTTCACCGGTTCATTATCGCTTGCTAAGACGACTTCATGATGAAAGCCTTTCTGTATTGACATAGGCTGTAAATGTTGACATTTAATCCCGTGGCCCGCCACTGTGATGTATTGGCTATAACGTTCGGCCTCTGATCCGAAGGTCGTGGGTTCGAATCCCGGCCGTGGTGGCTCCATTTAGATGGCGGCGAAATGTTGAGGGCCTGTGAGTGCTTTGCGTTTTCAGTGCACGTTAATGAACTCCCCAGGTGGTCGAAATTTCCGGACCCCTCTACTACGGCGTCTCTCACTATCATGTCATGGCATGGGGACGTAAAAACCTGACAAATCAATCAATCACGTGTTGTTCACACCCGCCTACCCCTGCCCGAAGGATTCGGGTATGCGCCTGATTTGATGATGTTTTATCGTCAATGACTAAATGGCAAGCATGTCACGTCACTGATGTCACGACCAAACAGTCATGTCAGTTATATGTTCGTACCAGGTCCTGTCAATTTGTGTATACCAAGCGAACGAGACATCGTTTGACGTCGCCCTGTTTTAGGTGCCACTCGCGTAGACGCCGACGGTTACTTTTCGGGTCTTGATGCGGTTTATAAGGCTTTCGACTTTTAAAGTTCATTCAATAAAAACACGCTACGAACCCTGAGGCACAATTAGGGTATAGATTTAATACACCAGGTTACAACCTAAGATGTAAGCTCCGTCCAGAGCCATGGCCACCATGGCCACCAGAGCTAAAGGGAATTTGCGCAGATGCTCCATCCAATCACCCGTGCGCATTTTTGGGACGTCAAACATTTTACTGCTGATTTTACCACAAACTCGGTAGCGCAAAAAAACACGAACGAAGAAAAGAAGGAAACACAGACAGGCGCCTGTCTGTGTGCCTGTCTGTGTTTCCTTCTTTTCTTCGTCCGTGTTTTTTTGCGCTACCGAGTTTGTGTCAAGAATGTACCAACTAGCCCAAACAAGAGTGATTTTACCATACGGTTGCATGTTTGAGTAGCTGGTTTCGGCTCGGTAACTCGGTATATTCTGGCACATTTTGACACACATTCTGACATCGTAGTCAACCAAACTTAATATCTCGCAAGCCGTTTGGAATCGATAACGCAGCGAACAGCTTTTAAATGTCACGCAGGCATGCTATGTGTAAGCGTTTTCTTCTATCAAATAGACCGCCAGGATTAATAAGCTAGTTTTACACTTGCTTCCATCAAACAAGACGACCTTTACTTGCGCGTTCAAGACAAGGAACTAACTTCCCTGACTAAAAAGAAAGCTTTCCTCTTTGGCAAACATATAGTAGTTAACACAGACCAATGCAGCAGTTTCATTGTTGCTGGATGAAACTGCTGATGACAGTTTCCGCCGCTGACAAGCTTATTAGCTTTTATTAGCTTGTTATTAGCTGGTACCAAACTTTGGAGCGCTTTGGTTGTTCATGCATTTGAATGACCGTGTTTCTGGCAAAGTGGAAAAGGTCGCGGGCACCCCGCTGTGAAGGAATCGTTGTTCATATGTACGAAATAACGCTTCAATTGCGAAGTTCGTTCGTCCCTGCTGTTCTTGGTTATAGTTAACCGCTTCTTAAGAAGCAGTTAAGAAACAGCAAGTCACTTAACTACGTGTTTCGATCTCATTTTTTACGGGTTACGCAGATGGGGATGACAGAGAAAATGTGATTCGTTCCGAAGCTTAGCGTTTGCTCGAACAAGCAGGAAGTATATAGTGTTCAGGAAACAAGATTCTTGAGACGCGCAATCATCTTGTTGTCCGTGAGCATAAGTTAAGCGCTGTGTTTTCTCAGATGCTATGCGACGTGCCTGGCGCAGCAGGTATTGGCAATGCCACATCATATGTTACCTGTGGATGGTAGCCTTCTAACTTTTGCTTGCACTGCCGATACTGTGAGTGCGCGCCCAAGTCGGATATATGGGCGAGACAGGAATGAAGAAGCGAGTATCAGAGTCGAGGCTTGGCGTATGAATAGCAGCGAAAACGCACGCGTCGTTCAAATCAAATGCCTTAAAGGGCAACAACGGCGGTTTTTTTCACCATGTTCTGATAGAGATGTTTTCGTATGGTACTGACAGAGTCCTGTCGCAGCCAGGGTGGTTCAGTTTGCTCAGAAACGCACCAATAATTTTTAAATAACCAAATGAAAGGCGTGTTCAAACCGAAACCGAAACGGGTAGACGCTCCATACGCGCAATGAATAAGCGGGTATGGGCAACACGTGATTGAGTTTACCGGCAACTACCAATTGGAAGGTGCCTCTGTGATTCGGGTAGACCCTACGCTTCCTAATCTCAAAAGCTAGCCTCGAAATCTCACTTTAGTGAACATTAAGGACACCTTCACTATTTCGTTTGTTTGTTTGTTTGTTTTTTTGTAAGCAAAGCTCGTCGCTGCACATAAGCTATCAGGCAAAGCAAAGTAAACTCGAAACCTCAAAATAAAAGAAAGAAAGAAAGAAAGAAAGAAAGAAAGAAAGAAAGAAAGAAAGAAAGAAAGAAAGAAAGAAAGAAAGAAAGAAAGAAAGTCCCATTTTACTCGTCCTATATGGACCCGTAACATTCGAACGGACGCTGCCAAAACAAAATGAACGTGGGAGATTGTTTACGTGTTGTACACTAACTTGTCTCTCCAGTTCCTCCTCCGTGCTGAATTTTTAAAAACAATAAGAAGAAAATGGGAGAGTCCTACAACAGAACAAAGCGCCCTGTAAGAAGCAACAGACGCGGTAGCGTTCTCGACTTCCAGGAACAGTCGCGTAGAGTTACAACTCCGAACGCGCGCAGGGCTAGACTACCGTTTCCGGCAGCGACATCTGTCAAAGGCAGGTTTACTTCCGCGCCGCGTAGCGGCGCGCTTTTGTTTTCTCTTAATATTTATTGTCCTTCCTTCTCCCCTGCCCAGAAGAGTCAGTGTTCCGAGTTGGACGAATGCGAGCGAAATACAATGTAGTTTTGCGCCGACAAAACTACCACAAAAACTGCTACTACAACCTGCCGGTTTCGCTCCTGACACTTATGGAATCGAGCACACGTCATCTAGCATAGGCTCAGAGAAAGATGAAGGTTACAATGACTTTACCGATGTGCAGTTCGGGCTTGTTATGCTCGTTTGTTCGGAATGCCAGTCGGTCACGATTTGGTTCAAACGTGAAGTTTAAAGACAATAGCATGTTTTCTTTGACGAATTAAAGGCAGGATAGAACGACAAAATACGGGCGCAACAGAAGTGTGCACAAGGCATGTATAGGTTTAGATTACAATGACATAGTTAAGCAATCAAACAATTAACAAACGAATGCTGAAAAATATAACAATGAACCTTCCTGAACAAGATTATTAATTTCTGTGCTTTTACGTCCATAAACCACATCATCACGAGAGACTCCGTGGTTGAGGACTCCAGAAATTTCGAACGCCTGGGGTTCTTTAACGCGCGCTGACAACGCACAGTATACATCCACAGGCCTCAGCATTTCGCCTTCATCGAAATGCAGCCGCCGCGGCCGGGATTCGATCCCGCGACCCTCGGATCAGCAGCCGAGTACCAGACACAAGACCACCGTGGCAGGGCGCTGAGGAAGATGTGGAGACGACGAGACATAAGTTCGTAATCTTTCGCACAGAGTCATTAATCAATGAAGCTTTCGCTTGACAACCAATGCTTCGAAATATCAAGTGTTCCTGTTGCCTACAATCATTTCGATGTAGTGGAGGTAAACTTGGATAACGCCCAGCAAACAAGCGAACAAGTTAACAAATTGAATGAATGAATGAATGAATGAATGAATGAATGAATGAATGAATGAATGAATGAATGAATGAACACACCGTAGTGCCGCCTTTTCATGTACAATAGTTTTCACGAACAGTGATAGCAGAGAGTCACCCAAAATTATTTTACATTAAACTGAGTAAATATTTACAAGACAATATATATTAATGGAGCCCTAACCCTGACCCGCGATCGCTCCAGAGAAGACCACGCGGAGAAAGAATAAAGCAGATTAGATACTCTCGAATGAACGAAAGAGTGTCACTTGAGTTATTAGAAAGTATAACAGCAACCCCGTCTCTGGACTTGCAATTGCCTTTCGTAAAGGACAACGCCGAAGCGCTCAAGGTTCGAGATTCCGGTGTCGATGATAGCGGCAGCTTCATCGGGCCACGATGCTCCTCGCAGGACTTCAGCGAAGACAAACAAGACTGGAGATGCCCGGGCCACACGTGTGCAAGCAGCCGACGGCGAATAAGCAGCCTACGCGGAGGAAGCGAAGTGTCATTCAACTTGCGACCGGACACTCCGCTCTCGGCTCTATACTGTGGCACCATGGAATGGAGCCATTTAATAAAGCTTTTTCTTCTGCGCCTTCGTCTTCGTCCATTGTTCGTCGACTGTTTTCTTTCGTCTCTTCGGTCGACTTCATCTCCTTCTTTCGTTTTCCATTAGTTCGTCTCGCCAGTTGCGAGCAGTGCAGTTGAAGACTATAGCATCAGCAAATCTGCAACGGCTTGCCGCTCAGTGTTCCAAGGGTCGCGCGATAAACTTAACAGACTTTATTGAAATCATGGAGATCGTGATTCGTTACGGAGCCGACTGCTTCCTACCTAGGGACCGACAGGCTAAGCCCCGAGTTGCATTATGGTCGTCCTATGCCCATTCATTCCGACACGCCCATGGTGTGTCATACTATAGTGCATCATTGTAACGCTAAAACAGGAGTAACTCGGAAAAGGGTTGATAAGACAAACCGTAGAACTTCTGCTTCGTTTATACAACTTTTCTTCCACAATGGCAGAGCGAGATGCAGAGACATGTATAGAGAGGAAAAGTAGGGAAACGTGCAGAGAAGTCAAGCCTGCAAGCGTCCGGTTCGACAGTTCATTATAAATAGAGACAGGAGTTATTGTGAGAGGAAAGCTGAGAGGTCGGCCCGAATCAACGTTCTGACCTGGTACTCGGCGTTGGTAGGGATGACCAACGGGTGTAGAAAGAAAGAAGTGGAGAGGGCGTTGACTATGACAATGAAAGCGGTAGTGGAAAAACTCGCACGGACCAAGACTTCAAGTTCTCTCATCTATATTGCGCTATGACGCAAACATTTCACGGCAATCTTCACACTAGTCAGGTTGATGACGAACACCAGGCGAAGGTCCCAATATGACCTCGTCAGTCAATGGTGCAACGACAAACTTGGAAAAGGAAAGATGATGACTGCACGCGTACACAGGACGCAGAACACTACTGCAATCAGTCATCGAGGCTGCGGCGTTCCTCGAAACTTGTATAAAGGCAGGGATGGCATTCCGCATCGTCCAACGTATGCGTTCCCAGCGTTCAATAACATTCGCAGCAGAAAATACTCCGCTAGAATCGGGTTAACGAAGATGTTTAAGTAAGGAGACACACTGGACTTCGCATCGGGTGCAAGTGTGAAAAAAGATGCTCGACAATTTCGTGACACACGCATAGTTTCCATAGGAAAACATAGGAAAACTCCTAACGCAAACGCGATCCGCAGCCTCCACTGCACTGCACCGAATTTCAGCGCAGATGCGTAAGCACTCGCATCCACACACCCGCTTCCTATAGGCTTACCCTTAAAGCAATTGTTGCTCTCCTCGCGGCTTGCTTGTGTACGCGCGCATCAATCACGTGACGCAATATCCCAGATCCCTCGCTGGGCCCGTCCATACTTGTGGGTCGTCCGTTGCTCTTAGCCGCGGGATTCTCTCCGCCAATTGTCGCTTCGTTCGTCTCAATTACGGTCCGGGCTTCGGCACTCTTCACAGACAGCGCAGCGGGGCTTGGATGCTCTTCGGGCCGAAGACTCGTATTCGCTCGCCGAGTTCTCGGGGGTTCTCGAGCCGTCAGCGATGGGAACAGTATACCGGCTTGACCGGCGGTTGACCGCATGCATCGGCATTGTTGGAGATGGACATGCGCGCAATTAGAGCGCGGACCCCCTCTCTGTCAAAAGTTTGTCCTTGACCGCCGGACATCTCCTGGAATTGCCTATTGGGGTCCCAGCTTTACGGTCTTCGTGTTATTGCTAAAACTAATTGCCAGTTATTCGTGCAGATTGCTATCGTTTAAGAAAGCCATGGTAGCGATCACAAGTGAATTGTTTGCAACTCCGCGAACGTTACTGTACTTCTAGTAGTGCACAGTATCATGTTGTTGTCTAGAAATTTGACTGATTGATTGATTGATTCGTCTCAATTACGAGCAGGGCTCTTAAGAGACGGCGCTTGGATGTGTTCGGACCAAGGGCTCGCATCCGCTAGTTGGGGTTATTCAGCTCGCATCCGAGTAGTTGGGGTTATTCAGCTGTCAGCGACGGTGACAGTGCACCGACTTGACCAGAGCTTGACCACCGGCATTGATCTAGCCAGCGATGGACACATGCACAAACAGAACGCGTCCCCTCCGTAAAAAGCTTGTCCTTGACCCGTGGACGTGTCCTGGAAACGCTTATTTGGGCCTCATCACTCCACCTCCACGTTCCCGTGAAAACAAACTACCAGTTACTGTTGCACATTGTTATTGCTCAAGGAAACTAATGCAGCAATTACATATGAAATCGCGGATCTCTGCGAACGTTATTGTACCTATCGAAGTGCACTGTATCACGTTTGTTGTCTCGAAGCTCATTCATTCATTCATTCATTCGTCTCAATTACGGCCTCGGCACTCAGAGTGCGCAGCGTAGCTTGGACGGTGTTCGGGCTAGGGACTCTCATTCGCTGTCGAGCGCTAGGCGATCTTGAGCTGTCAGCGAAGGAAATAGTATGCAGGCTTTAACAGCTGTTGACCTGTCCTGGAATCGCTTACTGAGGGCCTCCGTTGAGAATGCTACTGTCGGCTTGAAGCTCAGGTGGTTGAGAGATAACAGTATGCCTGTATCTTTCGTATAGCTCCCGAGGTACGGCCCGTTAAGCTAGTTAATCTTGCATTTAAGCTTAACTCTGTTCAGTATAATAAGTGAAACAGCGAAAGGACTGACAAGTAGAAGCGACCATCCTCCTTAGTTTGCTGTTTATGGTCCTTCCTCCGACTGTCCGCTGAACTGTCACAGTCCGTATAGCTAGAGATTTTTTTTTTAATGTCATGTGCTACTTGTTATAAAGAAACAAAGTACCAGTAATTTGTCCTGACTTCAAATGATAAAAGTGTGGCCAAGTATATCGCAGTAGCGAATTAATGAATCAAGAGTCCTTACCCTTATGAGCTTTAGATCAACAGCGCACCTCGAAAACGTAATCATCTTCAGCCTGGCAAAGGGAAGGCCTCCGCCACTGAAGGGCAAACGCCTCTCACATAGATCAATGATAATCACGGTCCTGTGCTAACTGCGACCACCCGTGTAACCGTGGGTCATTAAGGGTTACAGAATGAGTTAAGGAGCTGCAAACTGTACGAGTTCTCTTATATTAAAATAGCGCGCCATTACTGACGGTGATTCGCTTCGAACGACGGTACCCTAACACTGAGATGACAGCCACGCCTGAAGTCAAGGTCAACCGGAGCAAAATTGTACGGAGTTAATGATGATAACGACACGAACAGTGTGTACGAACAGTGGAAGCTACGGACCTGACAGCCTCGCTTGGAAAATAACGCCCCCTTGTCCCTTCAAATGAAAAATGGCGGCAGCCAATAGAACTTTGTTCCTCGTTTTTTTTTTTTTTTTTGAAAACTATACAGCTTCTGGCGCGTACCAACGTGACCGTGACAGGCGACATTTTATCGCACTGCGCTTTTCGCCCACGGTTTTTCAAAGTAACACACGCTCCATGGCATGCTTCAGAGAAAAGCGAAAGATCAGACAAGGGACACATATAAGAGAGTCAGGCACTAGCCCTGCTTGTATGCGTCCCCTGCTTAATCTTTCGTGTTGCCACGACGCACAGGTGTTCTAATGACCAACAAAAAGCCGTACTTCTTTCCCAAGTGACAGAACACAGAAGAACTGACAAATGTACAATTCCGACAGAGAGATATTATGAGAATGAATGTCCACATGTCTGGATCATTGACAAAAGAGTGACTGTTCCTTTACCGAACGGGGGTGAACACAAAAGCCCCATGGAACAAGATTTTACTTAAATAAAGTGTCTTCCTGGACGTCTAAGACCCACGCTACGCAGGAAGGTTCATTAAGTATGTCTAAATAAATCCAGCTGCCGTACTTAGCGGCACTTAGTGCTAGTTAGTACTTAGTACTAGTCATTGTTGAGCAAATGATGGATTACGTCGGCTAGATTTGGCTAATTGTCGCTAAACGATTGTTAGTGTTCGCTGGTACTCGCCGCCTGCAGACAAGCGCACCGAGTGAAGCCATAGGCTGTCTATGCATCGCCTAGTGCTAGTTGAACAGCAATAAGTGTTCGTTAGTCGTGGATAATATGGGTTATCCGCTGCGACATCACAGCGACATCGTCTTCACTTCTAGAGGCTCCGAAAGCTTCGCTAGTAAGACTCTAACATTAATGCACACGCAACAGCAATTTGCAAGCGTATTTAATAAAAGATGAACGCGGAAGCGAAAGACATACTAGGGAGGTGGCTAACTCACGAACTAACACGGCTAATAATCGTTAAAAATTGACGAACATAACCGGGACACCTGCACTGAGAATGTTACGGCTGAACTTATGTAACGTTGAAATCAGGCCATTGTTTTATTTCTTAGTTTTCTTTGTTTATTATTCAACTTCCCCGTGATTAACGAGCGACGCGGGATTTCCACTAGCCTTTGACAGCATTGTAAAGAATAAAAATAGTGTTATGGAATAAAACAGAAGTTGAAATCGGATGAAGAAAATCTTTTAAAAAACGTGCTAAGCTGAAAAGCTCCTGAAAAACGCGAGCTAATCCAGGATTAACACCAGGCCAAAACGCTAGTCAACGCGGCGCCATAGCTCCGACCTTCATTTTCCCCCTTTGCTCATCCTTTAATCCATCATTACCCATTTTATTATTTCTTACATGCGTGCCCTTGAACTTAGGGATTTCTGATTAAATCTGCGCGCTCTGAACGTCCGCGTTCCTGTCGCATCTTAAGTTGACTGTCTACAAAACTGAGTTGTCGATGTCCGCTAAATTTATGAAGCGAGCGCAACACGCTGGACTCGTGAAACTCTCAATCTTTCTCTCAGAAACCGTTGCAGACGTGCAGCAATCAGACACGGCGCATCCAAAGTTTCGATATGAGCCCGCATAGCTGGGCGTGGCGCTGGTTAACACCCCCAAAGCAACAAGAGAGATACTCGCAGACTAGTGTGTCAAAAGGCTGAAAGCTGCAACAGTAGCTCAGCCGTCGTGCGGGCCCTGTCTGCTTACGTTTTATCTCTACAATTGTTTGTTTTTTAAAGGGACACTAAAATGATTTATGATTTTTATCGCATAAGTTTAATTACTCTTTAACGTTACCAAAATCACCACTCTCGTGCGCAGAAGACCGATGGTTAAGCTAGAAAATGCACAAGAAAATTCAATACAAGTGGCGACGCCTGCTCGGAGGCTCCTGCACTAATATGAGTGACGCCATGCTTTTTTGACGTAGTCTAACAAGCCCTACATAACTATTTATGGGTAAAAGAGATATACATTGCGTTCTAAGGAAGCCGGAGACTTAACATGGCGTATTTCAGAAAACCTGCGTCAGCCGATGTGGCGAGAAGAGACAAAGAAGGAATGGTGTTCATGACGTCACCTCCTGAAGCTTCTGGCGCGGGATTCGAAAAAATTAACCTAAGATGAAACTTGATTTTCTCTCCCAATGTTGAACAGGAAATGGCGAAATTAACGACAATGGAGGTCTTCAATAATACCACTTCAGTCTAAATGACATTGGTGTTTCCCTTCAGTGCCCCTTTAACGAATAGATGAAGCTCGCATTTTCAAGGAAAGATTGCGATTTCTCGTGTTCGACAGCAGAAAGAGATATCCAGTGAAACATCATTCACATCATAGTACTTCTACTCTGGGACGTTCGCAATTCACAGTCTCACTAATGGAAAAAAAAAAAGAAAAGATCTCGTCACACAGAATCTGACCTCCTAAAACACCATTCCGTAGGCGCGCTTTCCCGTAAGGATACTCTTCTTGCGGCGAAGCGTGCTTTACAGGGTCACACCAGAATGCTGCGGCTAGTTGCTCGCTGCTGTTTTACTGAAAGTTCAGTTGACAAACGTGTGTCGATTCATTACGGAGAAGAGATGCTACCAGAGGAGTAATGCCCGAGGACGGGCAACGTGTCGTACCCTGTCCCACATCTCGCTTAATGCATAGCGCACAATACAGTGCAGGCTGCGTAACGAAGTCACCAATAGGCGTGCCTACGCAAGCTTCGTGGTATACCTCAGTGTTCGCATACGTTCACGCGCGCCCTGTGAAAGCCGGCGTTCGAGGCACTGCGTTGGGTGGCGAATGAAATAGCGAAAAAGTAGAATCAACAAAATGCGAAAAAGTGAGATGAAGAGGAAAGGCAGGATGTCAGAAATGCAGATTCGTATAAAACAACGTACTCAAGACGCCGTTTGCCATGGTTTGCTAGTCTCCCGAGTTACAGAATCACTTATTACTCAACTTAGATAACGAATATTTTTAAGAAACACTGCTGAGAACATCGAGCTACTTTCTGGTGCGAACGTAGCCACTGCATGAAATTAAGTCGTAAAATATAGGGGTACGTTGCCCCCCCCCCCCTTCCCCTCCACATTTCCAGAATGTTGATCAGCAATGGACACACGCGCGCGCGCACACACACACACACACACACACACACACACACACACACACACACACACACGCACATTTCTGCAATTAACCCGGTACTGTGGTAACTGTGGTCAAGTTATTCCCGCACGCGGCAGCTGCATTTCGATGGAGACGAAATGTTGAGGCCCGTGTGCTGTGCGACGTCAGTGCACGTTAAAGAACCCCAGGTGGTCGAAATTTCCGGAGACCTCCACTACGGCGTCTCTCGTAATCAGAGCTGGTTTTGGGACGTTAAACCCCACAAATCAATCAAGTTATTCCCGCAAATTTCTTGATCTGTACACCTTCCAGCTGCCCCCTGCCTTCTGCATGAATCAAGCCTGTCAGAACTGATGAACAACGGTTATCTAGCCTTCTCATCTGCATGCCTTACACATGCCCATTTCTCCATGATATCCACTAAGATATACCTTCACAAACCATCTAAAACCGCCCATGTTCTCTTGCGTAGTATTGCTTCATATGGCACCTACTGCGTTATCTTCATAAACCATCTAAAACCGCCCATGTTCTCTTGCGTAGTATTGCTTCATATGACACCTACTGCGTTGCTCCCACCATCGTCGTGATCACAATGACGTGGCTCTATTTATGCCTACCGTAGGACTGCTGATCTTCCAAGCGATCTCCAATTACCCAGCTCTTACGTCAGTTGTCCCCAATGTTACGTCAGGTCCCGCGCCTGCGTGTTCCTCCATCTCGCTAATAACAATCCGATCAACCCGCAGTAGTCGACTTCCCTTCCTTGCACACAGGAGCCTATCCCTTACATGTGCAAGCAGCTACCTCCCCTACGCATTACGTGAGAAGCAGAAGCAGGCAGGCAGGCACAGAACTTTATTTTGGTCCTGAGAAACTGCAGTTGGACGTGAGAAGCAGAAGGAAGGACCGACTTTATGGTGACCTAAACAGGAATATCAGGTGATCGCGTTACATCACTAACCAATGTCACAGCGTTCCTATCGATCAGCGTTATACCGAATGCTATCCGTTCCATTACTACTTGCGAGACCCTTGTTCTTCAGTCACATCTCCTGCTTATCTTTCGCGAATCGACTCCATAACATATGATGGTTAGGTCCGGCAGAAAGCGATGCTTATCTACGGTACTCCTTGAGGATATCTCTAATCTGACATCATAACACTTTACCCTGGTACACCATGGGCTACGTCTCCTATGCATGCGTTATCTGCTACGCTACCTAAAAGATAGCGTTCGTGACGAATTACACCATACAGGATCAGTTATTACGTCTTCTTGTCGATTAAAGTAACGTCCTCCTGTCCATCGCTTATCTGCGAGATCTTTAGCTGTCTGCCACATTTCTTCGTTGTTTTTCCAACTTTCGAACCGATAACAGGTTGGTTAGCACCTGCAGAAAGCGTTATTACTTGCGTAGTGCTTAAAAATATGGCTTCACGATGCTGTAGACGAGTCTGCCACCAATCCTTTTAGCTGCTTATCCATGCCCTCAAAGTCTGAGGAAATCACGTTGTACCTGTTCATTCTATCTGCAACATGGCTTTTATGATATCTGATGCTGCTAGCTGGAACACGGGTAAACTGTGTGATCCGTGTCTTTGCTGCTTGCAAGTTGGCATCCGGAAGGTAATACTATATCACACTAACTAGTTTTCCATGGTAAACGTTGTCTGTGCGACTGGTAAGCTCGCGTGCACGATTTATTACGCTACTAGACCGTTCATTATTTATATACATTTCGATGGAAGCGAAATGTTGAGGTCCGTGTGCTGTGCGATGTCAGTACACGTTAAGGAACTTCAGACCGAAATTTCCGGAGCCCTTCACAACGGCGTCTCTTATAATCATACCGTGGTTTTGGGACCTAAACCCGCACAAAATCAATCAACTTATATACTTCGTGTACCTACGCTATTTGTAAGCCACTGTTCAGGTTGTGTTACCCTAGTATGTTAAGCGTACCCTGCTATCCCTAAGACCCGCCATTCATGATGCCTTTCTCTTACAGACCACGTCTGACAGGCTCTTCACATCAACCAGCCAGCCAAGGGCGCTTCGTTGCTCCCTGAACTCCCTAGCGACGCTGCCCATATACCACCGCTCGACCAACAAAAGGAAGCTGCGAGGCCAATAAAAGAGCACTAAATGATTGTGCCATGACGTTGCGTAACAATGGCGCGGCAATGGCGTCCAGGATGACCATCTCCGGGGTCTCCTCTTTTCATTATTCCATCGTGAACGGAGAAGACCTTTTTTTTTCTTTTTCCTTATTCATGGTGTTATGAGCCCCGACGAAGCTTGCATTTATGTTTTTGATCCAATGCTCATCCTGCAAAGGATGAAAGACCGAGGATCCCCCCCCCCCTCACCTCCCCCTCCCCAAACAATCCTTTTTATTATCGTTCTCCTACTCTACCATACGCTGCGTAGCTCTAGTTATGTGCAGTGCGGATAATGTTTCGTGACTCGTGGAAACCTTTTTAACGTAAAAGTCTTTCATGTTTCTTTTTAAGCTGACCTTCAGTACAAGTGGTTTCAAAAGTGGGGGAAACTGATGCACAAAACGTCCGCAGCACATTAAAGTAATTAATTACCCCACATAATTATATATAAACCGATAGGTAAGATTATGAAAATCAAAGATCTCGAAAAATGATCATTCAACTATGATAACGACAAAGCTGAAAGCGCGTGACTGAATGTTAACCTTTACAGCCTATGCTAAATAACAGTCATGTCACGCTGAAATATGCCAAAGGTTCAGGGTTCAGATCCCTAGATCCTGGGTTTGACAACGAAAGGTCAAAAGTTTCGCAGTTACATCTCTTAAACAATAGTTAAGGACACCTACGACCTTTCTTCTCTGTCGCCTTTGCCGTAAGGCATAAGCGTTTGGAAAAATAGACGGACATAGATGTAGGCGCAGAATAGTTATAGCTACACAAAGTTTTAAAAATAAGGCTATAAGGAGTTTTATAGTTCACCGTCATAATAGTTCGTCATGGTTGGCCTATTTTATGTCCACTACATGGCGGAGGCCCCTCCCAATGATCTCCACCATACGTTCCCCTACGCGAACTGATTCCACTTTATGCCTGCATTTCTTTAAAATTCGTCATAAACTCGTGTGTGCGAACAGCAAAGGGGCGAGGGAAATTCGAAGTGGAAGGGAATCTGTGGGCGCCAAAGAAGCCGTGCTGACAAATAGGCCCGTCGCGGTGGTCTTGTGGTTATGGCGCTTGAATGGGGAACCACAGAAGACACCTGCTTCAAATCCGGCCGCGGCGGTCGCATTTTCGATGGAACCGAAAAATGCCGGAGGCCCGTGCACTCTGCATTGTCAGTGCACGTTAAAGAACCCCAAGTGGTCGAATTTTCCAGAACCTTCCATTACGGCTTTTTAGATGCGAAGCAGCTTATGGTCGGGCTATGTCACTGTCTCCCTCCCTCCCTCCATCCATCCGCCGTGCGGCGTCCACACCCGCACTGCGCATGCGCATCCTCCTCCCCATCCTCTCCTTGTCTCATCTCCTGTCGGCATTCCTCGTCTCCTCTCCAACGCTCCTCTCCTCTCCGGATTGCGCAACGAATGGCAACACCTGCGGCTCCGCGCGCGATAATGCGAAGCAGCTAAGGTTAGAGGCGCGATGGTACACCACCACATTCTCTCTCTTTATCTTATACATTCTCATTCGTCCTCTCAATAAAATTGCACCATCTCCCACTCAAGCTAACCATCTCCCTGCTGCTTCGCATCGACACATATGGTTCCCTTTAGAGGGAGTAATTTTTTTCTCTTTTCAATCTCTTTCAGTCCCCTTTCCCCTACCCAGACGGACGCTGAGCCGGGCTCCCAACATGGGCTGCCAAACATAGCGTCCTTTCTTCAACCGTACCACAATTATTTACAAATAGCCGTTCGGCCAGTTAACTAAGCATTCCGCGTCTAATGGAACGGTGCAAACCATTTTCATCTGAGGGGCGACAAGTTGTTGACTCCAAGGGCGCAGTCGCACCCGCCCTTGAACGTCGAGTACGTTTATGACTTATACCTCTCTCCTCAGAGAACGTCTTCGTTTGACGCAGAAAGCCATCACTTTCCCGACGCCACGTTCATATGCACTCGTGCATGGAACGCCGAAAACTGTGCCATCACAAAGCGACCAGTGGAAATCAAGGACACAGACACAGCCCCTGGAAGACCCATTCTATTCATAACTGTCTCGTCACAGATGGGTCGTCGCTTTGCGCAGAAAGCTGTCCTTTTCCCCAACATCTTCGCAGTCTATGCGAGTTCTCACGAAACCAGAGTACCGGGCCATGTGAAATCACAAGCCTTTTCGGAGTCGATAAAGAGCCCTTTTCGGAGCCCTTTACATTACGCCCTGTACATCGCGGATGCATTAGCGTGCGCAATGGCTCCCCTAACAAGACGGACAATAGCCAAGCCGATGTCGAAGTCGGAACGAGTGCGTTAGCGAGTCTTGCTCGGAGACCGCCTTAGAGCATCGTAACCTGAACGTGCACAGTTCTCAATCCTGACCTACCGAAAAAATTGCTTTCGTGAATAACGTCATTGAATTCGTTCGTTCGTTCGTTCGTTCGTTCGTTCGTTCGTTCGTTCGTTCGTTCGTTCGTTCTGTGCTGTTAAATTCAATCAACTTACTTACTAAACGATTGCGCGATTCTTTCACTGATGTACACGGTACCATTCTACCATGTACTATATACAGGACACCAAAGAGTAACTTGGAGTAATTCAAGAGACCCAAAGAAGATTTACGAGTAATATAAGAGACCCAAAGTGTAATTAGAAATAATTACGAGTAACCGAACGTACCGAAACAGTAACTACGAGTAATCCAAAAGACCTGGAGCAGTCGGGAGTAATCTCCACGAGAACGCGTAACGGCTCTCGGCGCCAAGTCGTCTTAGTATGCGATGACGGACCCTGAGAATTTTTTTTCGTCACCAGTCGGCTCAGTAACGAAGCCAAATCGTCCATTGGCCGGGCACGCGAAAGAAGCCATTCCGTAGCCGAAATCTGCGTGAAGCTGCGACGGTTTCGCAAGCCTGTGCGCGCCAGCCCGTCCATTTCGTTGCCACCCAACCACGGTGCTTGGAAGTGAGCCAGGAAGACATTGGAGGCACTCTTTAACATTTATCTTTCTCCCTCTGATCGCGTCGATAGAAAAAAAAATAAAGAAAAGAAAAACGTGGATAGAAGTGACTATACTCAACTCTTTTTGCGCCACGTCATCAATCACTTCAGTTATTCGGACCACAACTTAAAAGGCCTTGCACGAACAGGATCACACGAACTATCCCTTTTCACTCTCGACTGGTCATGCATCGCGTGGTACGGTATGGTACAAAGTGATCACGAGGCAAAGGTCCTAAGATAGCCAGCGTTCGAAATAACGAGTTTTAGTAGGTCGCCCTAGAAACACCGCTGAGATGAAAGGATACGAAATGACCAGAACACAAAAGCGGGTGATTACCGAAACTCAAAAGAAGACTCAAATAAAGACGACGCGTAGGTTCTCTCACGACTACTTGCGTAAATGTTCCGAATACTGAAGATACGAACCCCCCCCCTCCACACACATACACCCCTGCAAACATAGTAATAGCACATATCCATGCAGAAAGGAAGTGGAATGATGAAATTACTAGTGCGCGACCAAATGAGAAGGAGGAGCGTGACAGTCGATTGGCCAACGCGAGAACACGCGTAAGTGTTGACGTCACTGATGACGCCAACGCGCATCCGGTGACGTTCTTGCACGGTAGGCGGAGCTATGCAGGAGTCGTCTTAAGCAAGCCACCGTCCATTCCGTCGCACATACGTGACGTCCCTTCAACTGTTAGCTTCCACCGCTACGTTAAGAACTAGCGAGCTGAAGTGAAACACTGGCGCTGTCTGTAACGCTTACAGTCTGTTCATCCCGTACAAGTCTGTGACGTCGTGACGACCATGATGCTGGAATTTTTCAATTCAAGGACGATGATGTTGCCACGTGCGTTTTCTCCCTTACCAGGCGTCCTCTCGGCAGCAGTAACCCGTAGTAATTTGCCAGCTGCTAGGTAAATAGGATTCTTCTCCTGATTATTGCCTCATTATATACTATCACCTAGCCTAAACCACCAACTACGTCTCCCTTTTCCTGCTACAGAGCCCAGTATTGTATGCTAAACATTCCTAATAACCTGTTGTTTTGGCCCGTACGCTCTCTCGGCACATCTATAGACGAACTCGTGGCCTGCGAGTATCTTCCATCTACGATATTGACTTCTTAGCGCAGTGACAATTTAACTAGGTCGCTTCATTTATTGAAACAAAAAAATAAACAAAGGAGTTGTCACCATTTCTTTACGCTAGTTACCAACTGTCGCCTCATTAACATCATAAATAAAGAAAATAGAAAGGGAAAAAGATATCGGTGAGTTCAAAAGTTTTCGTTTCAATACAACCCGCGGATGCACGACACATTGCGGACGCTTCACAGCCACGATGTGGTTTCGGTCAATTCACACCGCAAATACCAGTGTCTCCTAAGAAACGTTGCAGCGCTTTCATCGCCTTGTGATGGATATCTAATAGTCATGGGCCTAATACTTTGGCTAGTTGGCCCCTGAATGCAGTAACCACTGATCCTGCTCGAGCCACTCTCTCAAGTTTGACGTGCTTGGAATTGTCGGGCAAAACGTAATGCGCCAGTCCTCTTTGTCAAAGTAGCACGAACATGTTTTAAATGTATCGAACGATGAATTCAGAATAAAGAAAGAAAGTGTTTCGTGGGAGCCGTTCCGTGCTGGTGAGGATGTTACATTGCGCGTCTTGACATGAAAACGGCTCGCTTACTTCATTCTATTCCCTATAGCCACAAAGTGACGCTCTTAACGACTCATGCTCCGTATAATGTAGTCCCACCGATGTACCAGAACGCGGCTGTGAACAAGGCACTTTTGGTGGCGTTATTCCTTTTCGTGAATAGTTACTCTATTGATTGGTGCACCTACAAGCGAATTTACGATATTGATGGTGCTTATGCATTAGATTTTTTATACAGAATCCTTGCACATCGTATTCGGTGCGATATTTCTCGTCATTGCTCTATGTTGCTTCCTTTGAAGGTTTTGTGAATTAGTGAACCGTCTTCTGAGCTAAAAGGATTACAGTATTGGCAATCTGGAGGGTAAGATAAAACTGCGGGAACCTCACAACACACTTGAGGTGACGTAAGCGGTAGCACCCTGGTGGGCGCAGTTGCCGAAATAATAATTATTTATTTATTCAATGCATAATAAGTAAATATTATTTAGGCAGTAGCGCCCACCGTTACGCGGCGTTGGCCTAGCACTCCAAGTGGTCTGGTCCACGCTACCGAGTTATAACACATCGCGCTGTCATATGAACGCTTTATAAATACGCACGAACCCCCTTCCTCGCAAGTTGCGACCTCTTTTTATGGAAAAACTAACAAAGATGACGCAGTTATCAGTTAAAATTCTTGCAGGCACGTGACCATCGGTATCAGAAGATAACTGCTCCCTCCAGCGATGCCAAATCGTGGCGATCTCGTTAAAGACTGCTCGCTGGTGAACCGGATGGTGGCATCTTACATCGTATGCCACTGTGGCCCGATAGGAGCTGTGTCCTGCGTTTCTTTATCATTATATTTATCCGCATTCGTTGGCACCATCTCACGGTGGCCGATTTGACCGAGGCAATGATCTTATTCTCCCGAGTCTCCGTTCGGTGGTGTATTTCAACGTTAATCAAGTTTGTGGTATATGTGACAAATAGGGTAACGTGTTTGCTGAACGGCAATTGAAGGACCTCTACCAATTCTGCAAGCGCTGCACACCGAACGCGGTACACCACGAAACTTTGTCCGAGACAGAAACAAAAAATTAAAGAGGAGATTTGTTATTCCTAGGTAGTTATTCCGAGTAAAGGCTTCCTTTATGAACAGTTATGCATTTCTTCCGCGTAAAACCGAAAACTAACTGAGCGGGAGACGCCCGAAAATAGCGGAGTGCACCGGAAACGCGGTGACAGGAATCGACAGTGTCGTCATAAACAGAAACAGTGCTATCGCCACAGCCGTTAGCCGTATTCTACCTCTGTTGGATTCCACGCAGATATGAAAGCCTATAAAAGTTCGACGTTGCGGTGTTTTTTTTGTTTGTTTGTTTTTTTGCGAGCACCTTAGCACTAAGTTCGCGTCGTCAGTATCGTTTGGAGCGAAGTGTTGTGACACACAACAAGACCGAATGAACAGCGATTAATTATCGTACGATTTGCGAAGCAGCCCAACGAATAACGCAGAATTACCGATCCGCGTGCTATCAGCGAATTATCAAACTGCATGCGTACTATTAGCAAATAGACAAAACAGTTAATCTCAAAGCATCTAGTCTAATTTCGTTATCTTATTTTCTACCCCCCTCTCTCTCTCTCTCTCTACATCGAAGAAGAAGAAGAAGAGGAAGAAGAAGAACAAGCAATAGAAATGAGTCCATACTGCGGTGAAGATGAATCTATAGATTATTATTTCCTAAAATGCAGCCGTTTTCCCTCATTACGAAAACGAACGTTGCAAGACTGTTCATTAAATTGGGTTGGTCTTCTCTGTTTCCAGTATTCCTTTCTTGGGAGCCTCCTCATTAGGACATTGGCACCGGGATGTACCTTCAACTGTTACAAAATATATAATTGATTCAGGGTGGTTTTATTAATAAATTCGTACTCTTTACTATTAAATTCATTCAGATTATTCCACTCCGATTGGCATCTCAAAGTACTTCGTACGTAACCCTTTACACTTCCCGCATCTTGGCCAATACCCCAGGGCGGGCATGTGCCATAGTAAAGACTACAACAACAACGATAGAAATGATCGGTACAGCTTTTGTCGTCAACGTACCTTTGGTGTCGGGGAAGTCGTCCGGCGACGAGACGTCGGGAAGAAGAGGGATGCGATGCGGGAGCAAGCCGAGAACGTTCGGCCGCGGGACGTCCCTTGTAGGGAAGAGATCGGGGCACACGGGTCAAAAAACACGGGAGACAGGGAGAGCCCGGGCCCGAGTCGTGTTGCGCGTGTCTCCGGAGAATTGCTCCCGAGTCTCCCTGGGGCAACCGGAGGCCACTTTTGTACTCCACCGGGACCGGAGGGAAGAGGAAGGGGAAAGAGGGGAGAAGCGGCCGAGTCACGTGGTCCTTTCCTCCAGTTATTCCCCCTCTCTCCCCGTTTCCCTATTCGCTTCTCTACCCCTCCCGGCGAGAAACCGCCCGCGGCGTCGGTCATCCCCCAACTTTTTCCCTCCATCCTTGTCCAGCCCTTTATTTTTGTTGTTTTCGGGAAGTCCTTTCTTTCTCCGTTTCTTTTAAGCGCCTGTCCCCATTCCACACTCTTTGCTTCTCTTCTCCTAACACGAGACCTCTACGTTTAAACGCCTACAGATTGCAAACAGCCTTTCCATTCGCACGCACGCTTATTATGCCTGTTTTATTTCCCTAAATCTGTGCAGACCTTTCCAGCTGCGTCGCTCTTGTTCTGCCTTTTTTTTTTTTTTAGGAGTTTGGGGCTTATGCTGCGGGAGTGACGTGGAATAGCCACTTTCTTCATAGGTTTGCAGGCAATGAAGATATGGGAATATATGCTTACGTTAAAAGAAATGGATAAATATATCATGAAACAATTAAGGAATACGGCTACAGAGAATTCCTGTACGTTGCCATGTTCCCTTGGTTGTTTCGACTTTCGAAGCTTTCTGACTACGCCAATATTAATGGCGGTAGATTCGATACGGTACACATATGTGACTCGTGCATTTTGCATGTTTCTCGGTGTAGCAATAACGTTTAGGTGCAAATTGTATTGTGCGAATATTTATCGAACCTCGAAAAAGTGGGAAAAGTTGCTTTTGGGGGGCGCCCCATGTGGATGATTTCAAATTGGTCTTAAAACTTCTGTTGCGTACGCATAAATATCGGTACGCGAGCATTTTACAACCCTGCTCCTGCCCCCCCCCCCCCCTTTCCCATCGTAGTTGTTTGCGGTCACAACGCGCGGAACAGAACCTGTGACATCGTCACGCTACAGCCAATGAGCAAGCTCGCCAGGTTTGACGTGCTAAGCACCCTGCCTTTCCCCCATCATCTCTGTCTTTCTTGCGAACCGTCTTCGACCCACTGGATGGTTTTCACGTTGCTGCAATAAAGAAAAAAGATAACGCATTTCATATTAGTCAAATTTTTTAAAATAATAAAAGAAGAGAAGGAGCGCTCGATATTATCAGCGGCAACCTGCGTTGTTGCTCCAGCTGACTCGTCTCAGAAACTGCGAAAAAAAGAAAGAATAGTAGATTAAAATTTTAACATTAGAACAACGTTAAGCATTTCACACGACACATTGAGCCCTAGCCCTCTTTCAGGACTGCTTGCTGAGAAACTGGGTCACATTTTTTTATGCAAAGCTAATCCTGAACCCTCACGACGCAACCACAATGCGCATTTGACAAAAGATGCTAAATACTGGACAAAAGGCTCACCGAGCGAAGTACCAAATTGCCAAGTTCCAAAAGCGCTTGAATAGAGCAAACCAACACAGCAAAAATTATTTCCTTATATGCTGAACCTTGTTCTGCACGAATTTAGGCCCAAAGATGACGAAGTGAGTTATTCAGTTTTCACTAGTAGATCAACCTAACACAATTGCACAACACAAACGATAAAACATAACTCACACCGTTAGAGGTTTGGCAAAACAGAAAAGAGCGCAGAAAGCAAGAAATGACGGCGCTGCTGCCAGAGGGTGTACCCGCACCATCTTGCCATAATCGTGGCCTCTGAGATTTGGCTTCATTCATTCATTCATTCATTCATTCATTCAATTAAACAAACATGCACTCATTCATTTCTGAAGGGCGCCATGACCGCACCTACGGCTCAGTAATAGCGTACCTTTGGTACATAAAGAACGGAAGAAGACACAAAACTGCGATGCAAAAAAAAAAGAAAATCGTTCAAAACAATGAAAACACCGGGAACGTCGCTATATTTTACGTTCCGGCAAGTGGACTTGTCTTCGTCAGGCCTTCAACAGACTTGACGAACGACAGTCACGCAAAATTGAGCGCGAACAGTGGCACAGGTTGGAACGAGAAATTGAAATTAACCAAGAACACGTATCGGACAAAGATGAAACAGGAGAAGCGAAAATGTGAAGACGATAACGCGAGCTATTTCGTTACGTTGCAATGCGTGGTATAGCGTGAACAGTTACAAATTGAATTTGCGTAGAAAATGCTGTAATTACGCAAATGAGATTGAGGCACGCAGGACGGCACAGCCGGCAGTGAGCTACGGACATCAGCAGTTGCGAGCGATTTCATAAAAGAGTAAGTAGCGGCGATATGTTCGCAGAAATCTGAAAAGTTTCATACTAAACGTGCCCAGCACAAGTCCGCAGTCATAAGATGCACAGCGTCCGAGAAACCAAATTTAGTAAGCGTCACAGAAAACAAGACGCCGGCGTTTGGGTTCTTTGTTATCGCCGATTGGTCACAATGAAATATATCCCGATCCAAAAAAACACAATAAAGCCATTATCGAACACGACAAGTTTCGCGAACAGCCGAGGCGGCACAAGCGTAAATAAATATTTCCCAATCCGTCGTGACGACACGCCATAGCGTCGTTTGGCATTATACCCTAGGAGAACTTCCTGTTGTGCTCGTTCGTAGAGCTCATTCGTACAGTATATTCGTACAGCTATTCACTATACAGCTCATTCGTACAGTTCGTACAGTATATGGCTAAACATAAAATCGAGAGCAAATATGGACAATTAACACATTCACACGTGCACACACGCACATACAGTGTGGGGTGTTTGCCTGTATGCGTGCACGCTTGTGTAAATGCGCCACATTTGCACTTCGCTGTTTTGCGTTATGGTCTTAGAATATGGTACATCTATATTCCATTATATTCCATGATGTGTGTATCATGCGTTGATAAGCTCATGTGTTGATATGCTCTTGCGTTGATAGCTCATGCGTTGATATGTGGCACAGGCAATAGCTCCAATCTCGCTGTTCAAATAGCGCGCGAAACGTGCCTTATACGCTCTGATTACGGGCAACTGCGTGAAAAGCAATCAAATCCAATTCGCCCCATTCGAAATAAGTCTACAGTTTAATGACTGTTTAATGAAGCGCGTATTTGCTTATTAGTGACGTAAAGCACCCGGATGAAAAAGAAAATAGCTGGGCGAATTAGCATAGAAGAAAATATTTCGCAATTACAAAACTCCCACCCATTGTTTTTATGCAGAGGGCAAGTAATTCGGGACAGTCGCGGTTTTTCCTCGCAAATCTGTGACATAACTTTTGACAGATATTCCAGGTCAGTACCTATAATACAGAAAGTCCGCCATCACGACAAGTCATAATGCATCTGTTTTGTCAAAGACGTTATGGCATCTGTTTGTATTGCCGAATTGCATATTTTAACTCCGTGAGCGGGCTTGTACTCCTTTCGTTCTTTTCCGTTAGTTTTACACTCGTAATTAATAAAGAATATGACACACTTACATAAAAGGCACACAATCAACAGGACTTAGTGCTCCAATTTAAATGCAACAGAACGCTTTTGAATCGATTAAGCGGTCTCCTAAACATATTATACTTATGGCATTCACAAATACATAGGAAGGGCGCGAAGTAGCTTCGTAAATACGCAACGAGCAACGGTGTCTTGCCTTTCGTCGTGCCGGTGTTATTCCGCAGCCTTTCTGTTTTTCATTATCATCGTATCAAGCAAACAAAACGGCGAACTAATCATCGACCATATAATCAAATTTTATTCACTTCCGTCCCTACATTCCGCGCTAAACAAACACACCGATTCCACCCCCCCCCCCCCCCGCCTTTTATTTTTTGTATTTTCGCTCAGACCACTTCGTTATTTACGTAACATCTGTCATTTGGCGAAGTTAACGCGCATGAATTCAACCCCGATTCCAAAGTGAATGAATTCATTGTTCATGCGTATAAGCCGAAAAACAGCAGCTCAAAACTACACTAAAATTCAGAAGGAGGGGGCGGTGCCGTATCTGACGTCAGATATGACACGCCAGATAAATACCAACGTCAGATACGACACACGTGCAGGTTTTTAGTCTTTCAAATATGTGCTGTGTTTGCGTTCGAGATTTCGTACCTCCTTGCGCTTATGCGTACGCTTGTGCGGGTGTGTGGCACATATGCATTTGCGCATGCGCAGGACACTCGAGCAAATTAGTGGTTCGTTGCGCCGCATATTTACGTGCGAACGTTTGTATGTCAGTGTAGGCACTGCGCTCCGAATGAAAGAAAAATGTTCGGGCTGTGAACTCCTAAGCGTTTACGAACTATATCGGAAATGTACACGCGAACTGCCGGTACAGTTTAAACTCGTTGATACAATCCCGATTAATAAGTTTTCCGCGATATTACGATTTTTTTTCCACAAGCCAACACCCCACAGGCGCAACGCATTTTCAAACGCGTGATAAGTTTTTCAGATGATACATTTTGTGCTCCGGTTCCCGGGAAGATAGTGTCGATCCGATTCTACTGCACAGAGGTGAATCGGGAAAACACGGAATTTTGCAGCGCTAGCGATTGTATGGACACACCAAGCGCATTTCGCCGTCGGCGTCATGTTCCGAATATACACAAGAGCGTACATATGTAAAGAAGCCACTAAGTGCAATGGGCCTCAAGAAAACTTTCAGTGAAGCTCTCGGTGGAAGATTTGAACCACTGCTCTCTAGGTGTTTTAACGCAGTAACCAAGCCATCTTATGTCTCTGCTAGCGTACATTTCAGGCGCAACGGTGCGCATTTACACAAAGCGTCGCACGGTATCGTTACCATCGTCGGTACCTCGGTATTACGCAAAACGTCGCTGCACACAGCCGCGCAGCACCAGACAAGACAAAGCTCTGTATTAACTGCACGATTTGAAATAGAATTTATATAAAGCTGAACGATTTGTTCAGCTGTTCCATGGACGGTACGCGGCTTATTTTCCTGGGCAGTTACCGAAAGTGGTATCGAAGGTCACTACTGTGATGCCGTGCATAACTGAACACATAACTGAACTAACGCACGCGCTATTGGTATAACTACCGCGGACAGCACACAGTTCATGACTGATTTTCGTTCACGTGTTACGCAACGTGTAATGGAACAACTTGCATGTTTGTTTTATAGCCTCTTTTTCCAAAACGTACTTCTATCAAGTCACATTTTAAGAATACAGTGCGCCACTTATGTTTCTGCTATTTGACAAGTTCGTGACGTTACCATAAGACACCGCGAACGTCAACACAAAAACAACGTATTATAGAGGCGCCGTTCGCTATACACATCGCTCTTCTCATTGACTACAGTCGCTTAGTCTCACGATGACGTCCGCAATGACGTCAAAGCAGTCCCATAATCCAGTACTGTGTTCTACTTTTGTGCCTCGTACTTAAAGACCGAAGTTAATGACGTTGCCGAAAAACATCGTGGAGGCGACGTCTTTTACACAAAACACTTATCATTGGTTACAAGACGGGTCTTCTCACGATGACGTCGGATATGACGTCAGGATAGTCCCCCCCCCCCCCCACCGGACCGGCAAGATCTACAGCAAAATAAGAAAGCTAGCCCAAAAAAGAAGCGAGGTCTTGGAGACTGCAGCAGTTCCTAAAATCACGTGCTGATCCTAGGTTGGCCAACGTTCCCGCGCTTTTGCCTTCAGTGACGTCGACTAAGAATTAATGGGCTTTTATTCTATTAATGTTTATTCGATGGCCCTACTTAGCGGCAGACTTTATCGGCTTGTCTGTCAAGGGAGACTTCCTTCTTTATTAAAGGAAAAAGGAGAGGAGGTAGTAGCGACAACTGTCAAAACATGTGCCGTGATCGACAAAAATGCATAATTTGTATAGCGCCATTTAAGAACGTTAAGTTTTCCGACGACGTACTTGCATCTGCTAACGTGTTTTAAGCGCAGGCGCCTAGAGTTAGCAAACTTCCGTCTTCCGTACTGTGAGGTGTCGGAACTTTGCTATTACTTCGACTTATTACTTCGACGAAACAGTCCGTTTTAAAAATCTTTCGTAACGATGCCGGTTGTATGATCTCTGATTTCGTTATAATACTGCTTATTACTTCGCTGAAACAGTCTGTTTTAAAAATGTTTCGTAACGGACCCCCCGTTGGATGATCTCTCATTTCGCCATAACACTGCTCAGTGCTGTCTGTCTCGCCTTGCACTTACTTAAAAGGAAAAAAAAGAACACAAAACCATTTCTGAACAGTCTAAAACACTAAGTCAAAGAACACAAAAAGATTTCTGAACAGTCTAATTCTGACAAAAACATTCTTGCACGACACTTCTCGCAACTATCAACACTCGTTAGCACAGGCCAATATTGACTAGTGTTAGCTAATTAATCGCTAATGTGTGCTAGAGTATTGACCACCCATGTTGTCCTTGTCTTACTTTAGCAGCAAAAATGCATAGCAAAAACCAACTACGCCAATTTCAGCTTCTTCTGTGCCGTGGTGTTGGCTAAAAACGGCTAAACTATTAGCAATGTTGGGCACTACTACCTGAACGATGAGTGATGTTGGTTAAACTATGGGAAACCGTGGCTAACGCCAGATACTGTTGGCTATTCGCTTTTATGAATGCAAAAGCGCCTTAATTCAGTTTCAATCCAATGATCCAGTCATACCTTACGTGTAGTTTTCAAAGAATGCTTCATCACTCCAAACTCTGTTAGCTTACACAGCATTCCATTAAGATCGGGCAAGAAACAGAAAGATCTCCAGAAAGTAAAAAAAATTACAGCATATCCACGGAGTGAATGATGAGTGGGCGAAGCTCGGGAGGTTCAATCGTAGATCGTGCCGAGTTCCGGATTAATTTAGTTAACGCGCACGCTACGAATCCTCATGGTTCAACTATGCACAAGTGAAATCTCCCACCGGCACTTCATTGCAAGTCAAGATCCAGTGCCTATATATATGTATGGGTGGCCGGTGAACGATTCTCCAACGCGAGCAGTCGGTATTTCTCAATCAAGAAACTCGCTAGGAGACGCTGCCTGCGCCAACGTTGTCTCTCGCGGGTGAGGGCGCGTTCTCCTTCTTTGCGATCTGGTAGAGCGTTCATCTAAGAAAGAGCGTTTCCATAGTCAACGCGCGCCTTTCTCTCTCTCTCTCTCTCTCTCTCTCACACAAGACAGCAGATGGAAGAGTGAGAGAGAGAGAGGCACGCGCCGGGAGGCACGCGCCGAGGGTGAGCGCGTGCCTCCCGGCACGCCGGTAACGCCTGACGCAGGACAAGTTTAGACTAAGGGGAGCTTCGCCCCTAAAAGCGACAGTACAACTTAGCGTCAATGACACCCACATGGGGCAGCGAACTTCGCATGTTACGCATCATCAAACGTAAACAAGGAACGTTCACGATCTACTTTGCCTTACGAACAGTCGCGACTCATCCACGCATACAGCGTTGCACCGAAGAGAAAAGCGCCCTGGCCGCAAGGTCACTCTGGCAAGTGACCTTGCGGCGCTTGAACGCCGAGAGGAAAAAAGAGGTCAAAGCTCTCGGTTACGAAAACGTGCGTCAATAATAGTGCCGCCAGTGTTGCACTCAAGAGACGCCATGACGCCTCCATCTCAAAAGTGGCGCCACTACATACAGTCGCGACTGTTGTCACCATTGTGCCATTTCTTGTGACGCATATCCAGTTTCCTTTCGAGAGGCATCAGTTTCCACCAAAGACATTCGTTTCTTGTTTACCGAGAAGCTGTCGTCTCACAAAACGTCTCGTCAATGTGCGCCGATTTCGCAGAAGAACCAAACAACGACAAAAAGAAGGAGGTTTTTGATCTTACGTACGAAGGAGAGAAAGCCGCGATGTCTGTAATAATAAAAAAAAAAAGAAACAGCAGACGATACCGTGCATTTCTAGGCAGACGACAGCCGAACGGGGTTATCGTCTGCTTAGAAACCCGTTCCTGCGCTAAGAAACGACATCCGACGCCTGATGAAACAAGTTTGTTGTTTGTTCTAGCAATCTACTCACTAAAGGATCGTTGTTTCTGCTGCTTACGCCAGGTATCACATTAGCCGAAGCTTCCGGTACAACCCGATATATATATATATATAGGTGTTGAGTATCGGTCGAAAGCACTTGGGAACTTGTCGCTTGCAACTCGTACTTTGATGCCCTAAGGCCACTGAAGTGCCTGTAGTCTGCGGGAGGCATACGAACCTTTTCATATCTTTTCACCATTGCAAGAGTGTCGCATATCATTTCTCAACTTAATCCAGCAAAATCTCTCGTTTCTTTAGTTCGCAAATACAAAAGCACTGCCGTATCATTTTCGACGGTCGTTCAACTGCTCGGAGAGCAATATCAGGCTGTCTCCTTTTTTTTTTTGTATTTGTTTTTCACGCTAAAACGCCCGCGCAATTTCGTACGAGAACTGTTAGTTGATGAACACTTATACCAAAACGAGTTTTGCTTTTACTCAAAGGCGCGCAGAAGACCACTACCACCGCCAAAGGACAACAAACAACGCTTTCATACCGACGCAATCTCGATCAGCCATTGTTTTTTCGGTCAACACCGAGATGATATCAGATTACGGCCGTCTTTCTCCTCATCGTCGTCTGCAAACTATAAGGTCGTCTGCTACAACAAAATAGTAGCAGTGGTCTACAATATATCGTCTGCTCCCGTAAGCGGAACCCCGGGTCTGAAGGCATATTCTGTTTACTAGTGCAACATGCGTCCTTGGCCCAGATTTCCTTATTATTTCTTTTTCTTATTATTTCGTGGCCTTCCCGGCGGCGTCAGCGACAACAGCAGCGTCAGTGGCATCAACCTCTTAGCACATTTGGCAACGAGCAGGAAGTTGGCACTAAGAAACCTGATCCGCGTCCTTTGTGGTGCCTGGCGTACCCACAGTGCTTCTGCAAAGAGCAGACGACATTAAAGGCAGTGGCTCCCTTTCAATTACGTAGGTGTCCTTGTCGTAGAATTGATCTCGTCTACGCTAAACTAACTCGCGTTTGTGGGCACATCTGTCTGTCTTCTGCTGTTTATTGCCATTTTCGGTTAGCTACCCATTGCTGCATGTTTCTATCCAAGCAAAAAATTACTCCATCTCCCGCTAAAGGGGACCATGAGGCGATGCGAAGCAGCACGGCGGGTGCACACAGCGTTTGCATCGGTTTGACGCTAGCAGACGCTGCCTGCGTCAGCGTTGTCTCTCGCGGGCGAGGGCGCGTTCTCGTTCCCTGCGAGCTGGTAAAGCGTTCATCGAACAAAGAGCGTTTCTATAGTCAACGCGCGCCGTTCGGAGAGGAGGAATGCCGAGAGGAGAGATGAGACAAGGAGAGGAGGGGGAGGAGGATGCGCATGCGCAGTGTGGGTGTGGACACCACACGGCGGAGGGAGGGACGGACAAAGCCACCGCCATAAGCTGCTTCGCCATCTAAAAACTGCCAAATTGTTGATCTCAACTGTGTTCTTTTACTGTTCATTCTCTTCCTCTACTTCAATCGCACTGGGCCATCATAATCATCATGCAACGGACGGACGGACGCTTTTCGTCGAAATCTCTTATGAAGAGACGCAACTGCCATGATGTACATTCAACAGCAAATGTTTACGGGACGCGAAACTCTCTAAAAGTCTACATTACCGCTTGGACTCGGAGCATAGCCTCGAATTAAATGTTGCAGCCTTTACATCGCAAAAACCCCGACCCACTGAAACGCTCAACTCTAGGCTATGTTCCCAGGATAAGCGGTAATGCAGGTTTCTCGAGAGTTTCGCGACCCGCAAACTTTCGCAGATGAGTGTAGTACATAAAAGCTTATAAATTATGCCCGATTTCGTTTCGCTTTCATGTGCAAGCGTTTATGTGAAACTGGTACGACCTGTGGTTGGAGGCCAAATAACCACTACAATAATGCTTCACGATAACGAACTGTGAAGCTGCAGTTCTTATCAGTCAGCGACCCGAACTAAAATTCCTATGCGAATCAATTTATACAATATAATCGACTCGGTCGACAAAAACCAAACCAAGAACCATTAACAGGCCAATTCCAGTTAAAGCGGCAATGTTATAATCGCTGCTTAAACCTAGCGAGCTTGCCGTTCGCTTGTGTTCCCTCGTCTGTTTTCGCGCCAGGATGATAACATGCCCCATTTTTTGAAAGGAAGATACTATACGTATCTGTATAGATATTCCAAAATACTGTGCGTCTTGCAACATTTACCGCTTTTGACTGCAATGCGTGTCATCTCCATATCGTTATTTTACGCTAAAGCTGCATAAAATAGTGGATACCAAGCGAGATTAAGAGATTAGCGACTTCGATTCAGTGTAATCACATTCTTTCCAGTCCGAACGTGCTTTAGCACGTTCGATGCCGCACTCTATTTGAAAGTGTCTGACCTCGACGAGTGTGTTGATAACCAGCATTCAATGTTTAGGCTTAACGCATTGCGCAGTTCCCGACGGTGTTCCTCTCCCCCCCCCCCCTTTTTTTTTTCTTTTTCTTTTTTTTTGCATTTGGAAACAATATCTGCAAAGCAATCATGGTTGCTAGTCTTTACTCTCCTGCACGCCAGATCGTATAATGCGACCATTACAGCTTTTGCTGGCCGCTTTACGGCCGTGCAGGCTTCAGTTCGTCGCTTCATTAAATGTCATTTTGTCTTACCCCCAGAGGTCACTCTGGCAGTTTAATTTACTGCAATCGCATCGTAAAATGAAAGCAACCCGCGAACTCCAACCGAAACGGCTGCTGAACTGCGAGCCCTTTTGATCCGGCTACACACACACTGGTAATCCGGTGGCTTAGCAAACGGCGATTTCGGTCCTCAATATCCTCGCGCTCAGATTTTTTTTTTTTTTTTTTTGGTAAAGCGGCAAGCGCGTGCGACCGCTTTAAACCGGTGTTTTCTGCTTGGAAGCGATGATCGTTTTAAGGCCGGCGCGGAGTGCAGGGAGTTTGCTCCTCATCAGATGCGTGCAGTTCTGCAGATGGCACAGCCATAGCGATTCAGGGAGGACTTCTATAGCCTTATCGTCGCTTGGACAGCACTGTACGGTACTATTCATAAAACAAGCGACAACAGCGCTTGAAAGACAGAAGCGCGCGCGTTTAGCCCATGGCAGAAATCATCGACATCGTGAAAAGCAGAAGTATAGCAGACGACGTGACACACACAGAGATAGAGAAAAGCAAACGGGAAACGCATGAAGGCCACTGCGGCAGACGACAAACGTAGCAGACGAACTTCATTTCCGGCGTATTCAAGCGTCCGCCAATGACGTCCGAGAGGTTTACTTCGAAAAGCGCTTTTACATTTTCTTTCTTTTGAGCAGAAGACGACATGGCGCGAGTTCTTACGCACGGCCACACGAGCGTAACGTAAAAGTGAGCTTCAGCTCTTTCATTTATTTTCTTATTGTGGCGCTATTGTTCCGATTTCTTTACGGGCAGCCCTTTCGGCTCTACAGGATCTAGAAGAAGCGTCTCGCACCCACGCAGTACTTCTTTTGTCCAGCACGCCTAAACACCCTCCACGCGCTCACCTCCTCACAATCGGAGCTGATTAGGCTTAGCTGCACGCGCGCCATCTCGGATTCGTGAATTAAAGAGGACGTGGGTGCGCAGACGCGGTAAATGCGTCGGTTTGGACGTTATTCGCGTCGTGTGAATGCCTCGTTATTAAGAAAGCTCTCTCTCCACCCCTCAACTTCATTCCTAAGACGCCGTTTTACTATTTCTACCAACATTAAGGAGCTATTCGATTGTAGCGGCACGCATTTGCTTCTTCGCTAGGTCTTTGTTTTGTTTTTTAATCGTGTCGACGTCCCAGCATGTGCAAGTTCTGAACCACATGCACACCCGAAGAAGGAAACATACAGATACACTGAAACACTGCATATGCGCAAAATCAGCGGAAGGCAAATTTCCAACGTCATTACATACATACATACATACATACATACATACATACATACATACATACATACATACATACATACATACATACATACATACATACATACATACATACATACATACATGCATACATACATACATACACGCGCACTCTCAGATTAAGACCGCGAAGTGTGGATTAGATTAGCAACAGCTGACATTCTCGACTAGTGATCACCTGAAGCAGTTTAGCTGCTCTTGTATAACAAGCTAACGTCCTTGGGATTCTGTGGAATTTACGCTTCCGGGACTGAAACAATACGGCTAACGACAGGGCAGCAGCAAAACTAACGAGGCCGGTTTATATAGTTACATAACGGCTTTAGCACGCGCTTGAACACTACCTTTCTTCCTTTCTTTTATTTTTAATACCATTGACTGCGTTTTACCACAACGGCCCCCCATGGGCAATGTATTCGGTTATTTATACATTTTCAGACACGTCCATAAAAAGGAAAACAGTGTTTCTGTCATGAACCTTATATGTAAGTCTTCGTAACTATTGAGACGACGCTTCCGAAAGGTTTTGTCACAGGAAGTGTTACGACATTCTCCACTGATTACTGGGGTTTAACGGGCCAAAACTACGATCTGATTATGAGAGACGCCGTAGTGGAGGGCTCCGGAAATTTCGACCACCTGGGGTTCTTTAACGTGCACTGACATCGCAGAGCACACGGGCCTCAACATTTCGCCTCCATCGAAATGCGGCCGCCGCGTACGACATTCTCCAAAGATAATGCGAACAAGAGAAAGAGAGAAAACCACGAAACGTACGTAGATAAGACGTGTATGTATGCTAAAACACGGGTCTAACTACGTCCGATGGAAAAAGAAAAAGGAAAACCTGTACGAGTCCTTAATGTTCCCTTAAGTGACGTTACGGTGCCAGCATGTGACACTTCAGGCTAGGTCCACACGCAGGGCTCAGCTTGAATCCAAAGCAGCACCTTTCCACCACTAGTTACAGCGGAGTTACGGCCACTCAGAGCGGACCGCCGCCCTATATTTTGGGAAGGTAGCGGGTTCTTGTCCAACCGGTTATATGGTTTAGCTTGCAGACTTACGATCTGCCTGCATGAAGAACGTCATCTTGCTAGCTCTACTCACGGAGGAGCTACGAATACCTTTCCTAGAAGCATTTAAAACTGTCGCTCAAGAGACGCAAATGGGAAAGCTAATACTTTTGGTAGTCGAGCCTGCAGGACTACGGGTTCGAACCCGGAACTTTCAGCAATGGAACATAACGTTAGTGTAACTTGGCATGGACCGGAAAGGTAAACGTAAATCACGTGTACCTCACAACCGCGTATCCAACGCAAGTATTAATGACGTGTGATTTTATTACCATTTTATTATCGTGAAATTACTGACGAACACCTCATTAGCTATCTATGATGTTAGTCACACATCCGCACCTCTCCGTGCTAATTTTGCTGTGTACCAAGCGAACGAGACGCTAGCTTTCGATTTTTTTTTTTTGCACCATATTTTTTGTACAATACCTTCCTGCCTACCATTTTTTATGCAAGGTCACCTTCGTATGAAACCTATAGAAGTACAAAGCTAGACTTGTGGTGTTTGAACACCCTAAGTACCCTCGGAGTCGACTGGTTCATCTCGCCATATAAACTCTATACAGTCTGCATGCTCACGTAGTCCTAAATGCCTGCAGAGTACGTGCATGTATTGACTGCATACAGTCAATAAACGCGGAAGAATGAGTCCCAATTGACTTTGTAACGTCTTGCACACTGTGCCTTGTTATGTATGCGTGCGCATGGACCTATATTGCAGGTCTGCAGACTATTTTGTTCAGTTCGTCTTGCTTACGGAACAGCGCGAGTTCTTCCCGTGACTAAAAATTTTTACACGTGCGCGAATATTACCAAATGTTGCGAACTGCCTCCAACGCTTTTCGATCTCGTCCATCATTCTTTTTTTGTGCTTCTAGTTTTGTTTGTAGCGAGAAAAGCAGCAACCGACCCCAATGGAATCACCATGACCTCCCTATCAACACGTTAAGGGGAAAAAAAATACAAACGTAGACACATAAAACGAACCTAGTGCAGACCCTATTTGGAATGCAGCACGTTTAATGATGCTCCACGTGGGGTTACTGGGACACTTCCGAGGCGTTTCGTAAAGCGCTCTAAGTTACGAAATGGAGGCGGCGGTGGCGGCGGCTTGATGCGATTTCACTACAGCACAGACAACAAAGTGCTCGAAAAGGTATTTCGTAATTATCGTTTTTACACAACCAAGGTCTCTCGGCTCCTAGGTTTCTCGGATACCGACGCCGATTTTTAGCTTAGTGAAGTGCCGAAACAAAAGACACCTCCCCTCTGTCTCTCTCTCTCTCTCTCTCTAACAACGCTTGCCGTTCAATGACACTTCCGTCAAGTGGCGCCACGTTTAAACAACCTTGAACGTCACGTGCCTGGTGCGTCACATGGCCACGTGCCACGTGTTCTCGATGACGTCAACCTTGCAAATGACCGAATGAGTTTTTGAACTCCTAGAACGTTATAGAACGTTATCCTAGAACGTTATAGAAGGTGCTGCGTGGGGAAGCCAATTTCGGCCATTCCTTTTGATTTTGGAGCTAGTTCTGTAAGCGACGTTCTGATGCAATTGCAGGCGATGGAGTTGCATTCAAAACCTCCCAGCATATCTATCACTGCACGATAAAGGTGCTGGATATCGGTAGCTGATTGATTATCATCGGCTATTGAACCAAAAGCCACGGGTTCAATCCTGGCCGTGGCGGTCACATTTTGGTAGATGCGAAGTGACAGAGACCTCTGTACTGTACGATGTCAGCTTAGGAGGTCGAACTTTTCAGGAGCCCTCCAACCAGGCGTCCCTAATAATCATCAAGTGGTTTTGGCACGTAAAAACTCCTGAATATTATTCCTAGTTGAACGCTAGTTTATGAGGAAACCTTATACTACGGAAGGCCAACAATACGCGTGTTACCTCTTTCGTTACCGTGGGAAAATGGGCAACTTTTCGTAGGTTTTTGTTGGTATTTTTTTGTAATAAGTAATAAAATCGTTATACTGTAATGCAATACATCAAGCGAAAGCTAAGTAAATGTACTTTTGACGTGTGTAAGTTTAAAAAACTGAACTTGGAAACTAATATGCAGAAAAAATCGTTAAAGGTAACATTTCTTGCAAATTTGAAAGAACATTTGCAATTGTATGTTTACTACATAAAAGAACTAAATCTGGAAAATATTCTGAAATATACAAATTGTTTAGATAGGAGACATCTACCTAACAGAAAAGCTTCACTGACCTAGCTCAACAACTGCACGAGTTACACTTGTTTACTTGTTACCCAGTAGAAAGTGTCTTGTTCAGCCAGGTTGCACAGTTTTTTCTTTTTATTGCACAGATTTCTCACACACAGAAGCACAGTATATATTAGTAAAAAGGGAAAGAAATGGGCTATTGAACCATGTATATATGGACATATTGCGCTCTATGGTTGCAAAAAGAAATGGCAACCCGTCTTGTGCCATAAAACAAAACATACCGACGGACAGCTGATGTAGGTCCGGGCTGATTCTGCACGTCCTCGTCGTCAGAACTAAAATCCGATGATGCGGGATCATCATCTGAATCACTGCTGCTAGAAGCAGCCAAATGATCGCTTCCAGATGCAACAGAATCGCCAGAAAGGCGTCGTTCGCGCGAGGGACAAAAGCGTCTGCCATCTTCGTAAACAGACGGAGCGAACCGCACAATTGGAACCGCCGCTTAAATCGCTGCCGCACGGGAAAAATACAAACTACGCAAAAAATGAAAGATTGGTGCCTGGAGAATACGACTGATGGCGGTGCAAGTCCATAGGAGCGCTCATATTTTAAAAATAGCTTGTGGCGCGTATGGGTCACCGGTGACCCATGTCCTATGGACACGGTAACGAAAGAGTTAATGATGCTCCACGTGGGGTTACTGGGACACTTCCGAGGCGTTTCGTAAAGCGCTCTAAGTTACGAAATGGAGCCGGCGGTGGCGGCGGCTTGATGCGATTTCACTATAGCACAGACAACAAAGTGCTCGAAAAGGTATTTTGTAATTATCGTTTTTACACAACCAAGGTCTCTCGGCTCCTAGGTTTCTCGGATACCGACGCCCATTTTTAGCTTAGTGAAGTGCCGAAACAAAAGACACCTCCCCCGTCTCTCTCTATCTCTCTCTCTCTAACAACGCTTGCCGTTAAATGACACTTCCGTCAAGTGGCGCCACGTTTAAACAACCTTGACGTCACGTGCCTGGTGCGTCACATGGCCACGTGCCACGTGTTCTCGATGACGTCAACCTTGCAAATGACCGAATGAGTTTTTGAACTCCTAGAACGTTATTCTCAAAATCGCGTTTTCAAAACATGAGACATGAATTTTCAAAACATGAACACCGCGATTCTGAAAGCTGGCTTATCCACATTGCTAGGTGCTGCGTGGGGAAGCCAATTTCGGCCATTCCTTTTGATTTTGGAGCTAGTTCTGTAAGCGACGTTCTGATGCAATTGCAGGCGATGGAGTTGCATTCAAAACCTCCCAGCATATCTATCACTGCACGATAAAGGTGCTGGATATCGGTAGCTGATTGATTATCATCGGCTATTGAACCAAAAGCCACGGGTTCAATCCTGGCCGTGGCGGTCACATTTTGGTAGATGCGAAGTGACAGAGACCTCTGTACTGTACGATGTCAGCTTAGGAGGTCGAACTTTTCAGGAGCCCTCCAACCAGGCGTCCCTAATAATCATCAAGTGGTTTTGGCACGTAAAAGCTCCTGAATATTATTCCTAGTTGAACGCTAGTTTATGAGGATACCTTATACTACAGAAGGCCAACAACACGCGTGTTTGGTGTTAAAATCCAAACATGTTACACGCAACTAAATGTCCACATCAAGCAAACACTAAGCCTATTTTAATTTTTAACAGCGGAGCAGTTTAATACCCCTGTCACACTGGACGTTTTAATGTCATTCGAACACAATGACATTCGCACCGAATGACATTATTCCGCTGCTACACGGCGACATTTAACATCATTCGAATCGAATGACTTCTGGAATCGAATGAGTTCGAAGAACTCATTCGCATTCGCACTGGGACCGAATGCGTACTCTCTACCCCAGAGACAACGAAAACGTGCGGAACTGAGCATTCCTAATTTGTGAAAACATCACATGAAAATGGTATTACTTTAGCGCATTTGCCGATATTCATCATTTTAAAAAGAAAACAGCCAGGCAGGTTGCAACAAAATGTGTTTACTCTCGACATCAGCGGCGTCTGACCGGCTTCGCTATTTTACCACAGGGTGCAATCGCGAACGCCGTTTGCTTGAGTGCTGAGCTTATACACAACGTTTTAATTTAATGTCTGTGTTTCTCACTGACGCGCTTTGCTTATAAAAACGGTAAATGAATGGTTCGTCTGCTGCAAGTCAGCGCCCCCTTTGACCGCTGCCGTATCAGCTGCAAATTATTCTGTTGGTGTAATTCAGTGAAGCAAAGCCCTGCGTTTCTTTTAAATGAAATAGGGCGACTTTTCAGCCACTCTGCGTTTACGCTGTGCATCTTTTATGTCCAGTTCTTTTGGAACTTTGGAACTATTGTCACTGATATCGTAAACGAATGACATTACTTCTTCGTGTGTAGCACAACCACGGGTCGAATGACATTCGCTGCACCGAATGTCATTTGAATCGAATGACGTTAAAACGTCTAGTGTGACAGGGGTATAAGCTCGGCACACCACCGGGGGGCGTTCGCGAAAATATGGGCCGATACCGGAGGAAGTGCACCGAGTGAGGTGCAGAAAGCTTCAGGGCGCGCAACCCGCAGCCGCGGCTCCATTTGCACGCACGCACGCACGCACGCACGCGCACACACACACACACACACACAGAGAGAGAGAGAGAGAGAGAGAGAGAGAGAGAGGAACACAAAGAAAGAGAAACACCTGCCACAGCTGCACTTCGCCTCGTCTAGCTCAGATAATGCTTTACACGACCACGTAAAAGCTAGTCACGTGGTCGAGAGGACGTACAATCACGTAAGGGCTAATCACGTGCTCGAAACCACGCAGAATGACGTAACAGCTAGTCACGCGACGTGTTCCCGTCAAAACCAAGCGGTTTCTAGGTTAAGCTACGCCCATCAGAATATGCTAGATCGAACACTATAGCTCCGCTGTTGCTTCCAGCTTCGCACTTCTTGTGCAAGCTTCGCTAATTTCTCTCGCTTCGCATTTGAAATATCGGGTTAAAAAACAACCAACTTTCGAACAAAAAAGCTCTTATAGCATCATCTTCAGAGTTTCTGTACGAAAACTGCCAGAAAGTGGTAAACAGCGCGATGACACTAGTCATGATCAGAATACCGATGATAATGTCACGACGTCGTCGTACCAACTTCTCGAGTTTTTAAGACATCCTCATGCTAACTTCTCCAGATTTTTTTTTTTAAAGCCACGTTCTGTCCTTTTAGTTTGCTGTATAACCTAACACTGCTCCTGTTCAAACGACCCACACGAACGGCACAATAAAGTGGTTACAGTTTTTTTTTTTTTTTGTCGTTGTCCTTCCCTGAACGTTAGAAAGAAAAACCAAAGCATGAAAAGCCAGCACTAAACTCGCCACGTGCGCTAGCTGGAGGCAGGAGAAAAACAGAAAGGCTTAACATCCTCACGTTGGAATTCCCTTCTAGACGTGCAACGAATCCCACATTATTTTAACAAAGTTCACCCCCTTTACCACACCCTCACCACCGTGTAAACTGAACGCAAGTGCAAGCTCCCGTTCTGTACTGTTGCGTTTATCACATTTAAGAAAAAAAAAGCAAAACAGCGCAACAGCGCCGTCCATGACGCGAATGGCATACGTCGCGCCACCTGACGGTAACTGGGAAAGTCGTAAAGCAGACGACTATACGTCGCCTGTCCCAGTTTCAGGCTGCTTTTTAGGAGGTGTACGAATTGTGACTTTTTGAGGCCGAAACGAATGCTAAAACAACAGAATAGAGCCAGCAGCAAATCGAATCCACTACTTCGCGAATGTTGATTTATTGATTGATTTCCAGGGTTATACGGCTTAGAACAAGGGTACGATTATGAGAAACGACATAGTAGCCTACCTTCTAATGTTTTTTACGGATCTCAAGTTCGACCACCTGGGGTTCTGTACCGACATCGCACAGTAAAGGGGCCTCAAACATTTCGCCTCTATGGAAATGCAGTCGCCGCTGCCAGATTCGATACCGCGACCTTCGGATCGGCACTCGAGTGCCACAGCTAATAGACAAACGTGGCGGGGCACTCATCTGGAGCAGCCATCGTCACAGTTAACGCAAAAAACACTCGCGTCTCGGCATTGATGATATTAAGCGCTATAAGCACAAATCTATTATCATAAGGGAAAAAAAAAAGCAAAGTTGGCAGACAAGTAAGAATGCTTACGTGTTAGAATGCGAAAGCACCGGCGGTCAGTCACGTGACTGCAACGTGCCGCGATCAATCATGAATACGTTCACATACCGACATCCAAAAGCAGCACAGGGAAAACAAACAAACAAATAAAGAAACACGCAGCACCTTTCCTTCTTGGGAACCTGAACGACCGTACTGACGTCTATTGAATGTGTGTAAGAACCTATGCCTCATAAAGCAAAACTTATTTCCGCGCTATTGCTAATAGTGACACCAAATAGGAAGGGAGGAGGAGGGGGGGGGAGGAGGAAATGACACGGCGCACACGCACAAACGATGATATCTCGACCTACCGAATTCATTCCCACTAGTCAAATCAGGTTAACGGTTCTGCGCGAGAACCAGAATTCGCTTAGTGAGCCGGAATTCTTACGTGCATTTCTGTCCATTTCTTTTTCTTTTGTGTGCACAACTGTCAGCCACCACCGCCTCACCCTAAACACATTTCACCGTGCTCCTAAACACGAGCACAGCTCATCTGTTTTTTCACTTTCTTCCGAGCATTCCCCACGTCCCAAAATTCTGTTTTTTTTCGACAGGCTCCACGCGACCAGTGAAATTCGTGCTTTAGCAGACGCCTATAACGTCATTAAATCTTGATCTCATCTTGCTTATGTCTTAGAAATGACCTTGCTTGCGGCATGACTTCTTGGGTTTTTTTTTTCTTCATCTTCCTCTGCGTAAACTTAGTTTCGTTTCGCTAATTCTTTCAAGCTTCCACGGAAGGTCATGAAACATCTTTGTTCTTTCGTTATGGCATGCAGCTCGCAGACAATGACGACTTCCTGTTCCACTCCGCTCCAATAAACCATTTCCTCGTCCGTCTGTCTGTGCCCCTACTCATTAATTTTCGCAATTTTCGCGTCCATTTGTACTATGCATATACACCTATCGACACCTATATATCACTAGCACCACAGTTATGTCATTTTCACAGCCACTGAGTTACATGTTGGGAATCTACAATCAAAAGAATGATCGAGTGACATAATAAAGAAGTCCCCCACTTCTTTTTTTACATTGAGATTATCTTCAAAGGGCCAGCGCGTGTGCCATGCGTTTCGTAAAACTTGTGGGGCCGCGTCCCGCTCGACGCCATGTTTAGCGTGGAATGTCGCCGCATCCCCCTTTCCCGGCTGGACGGAGCGGGGGCCCACCCGCTTCGCCCATGTGGTTTTAACATAGGCTGCCATTGGGCAGCGAGAAATTCCCAGAATGTTTGCGCGTTCTGGCGTTTCTGGTTTTGGAGGTGCCTCGGGAGAACACGCTGGGACTTGGAGAAGTGCGCACGTACTTTTGGGACCCTCCGGCCGACCAGGCCATCGGTCGGATGGCGTGCTTCTGCGAGCCCCAGCGACCACGGCGGCGACCTGCGACCGACGCCCATGTTTGTATGTTCTTCTTCTATTTTCCTTTTCTGAGGGCTCGCGGTCGCGGGTGCGCTAGCCGGGGTTAGGCTCTCCTTCCTTGCATGGTTATTTTTGTGTGTTATTCTGTGTTCGCGTGTTGTTCAGTGTCATTGTCCTTTGTTTGTGTTCGTGTGTGTTCGCGTTCTGTTAATCGTTATTGTCCTTTCGTTTATATTTAATTCGATCTTTATTCGGCCTTGTTACTGTTTGTATTATTTTAACGCGTTTATTAAATTACCATGCACGGAGTGTGACGCCTAATGTTCTCCTCTTTAGCCGCGTGCGACGGTTCGCGCTGCCCTGCCTCGAGTCGGGCCGCGGGCCGAAGCGCGCGGCAGCGCGGCGGTGGCATGGCTGAGATGGCTAGCGCGCGAGCGCGACTCCCTCATTCTCTGCTCGTTGAGTGCTCGAACCCACTGCAAGGGGTTGCTAGCGGCGATGCCGCTGCTAGCAGTAGTAAGAAGTAGAAGTAACCCCTACAAACTTTATTTTAAAAAAAAAACATTTTTTAAACGGATTGCGAGAACGGTGCTTTAGAGCACGAGGCAATCTGAATTCAAACAGTAGGAGAAAAAGATGTTCATCAAATATTCTGCTAAGAAGATCAATTGCCACGAGGACGATTTCTTTTGAGGTGCAGAGCGTAAGAGAATCTTGCGTCGAGAATTTCCCGGGAGAGAGAAGGAAACCTTTTGTTATTGTTGTTAAAGCGCCTGCACACGCTTTAGCTACCCAGCCTTGGCGCAACGAAGTCATATTTCGTTGCCTGAAGTGTACGCTACAACCGTGTCACTATGCTGCTTGCAGCACTGTTCTCACTACACGGTTCTCATCTGTGAATGTGCACTTGTAAAGCTAACCCGAAAACAAAAATAATAAACTAACGCGAATTCCAGCTTGGTTCTGCGAAAGACCCGATTGATTGATTGATTGATTGATTGATTGATTGATTGATTGATTACTGGGGTTTAACGTCCCAAAACCACGATACGATACGAGAGACGCCGTAGTGGCGGGCTCCGGAAATTTTGACCACCTGGGGTTCTTTAACGTGCACTGACATCGCACAGTACAGGAGCCTCAAGGATTTCGCCTCTATCGAAATGCAGTCCGCCGCGGCCGGGATTCGATCCCGCGACCTCGGATCAGCAGCCGAGTACCATAGACACTAGACCAGCGTGGTGGGGCTGCGGAAGACCCGTATGTGTCCCCGATTATATCTTGTAAAACAGTGCCAGACTTTTAATGCACCCCCCCCCCCCCTCCTTTCTGGCCCGAATTTTTCAAGATATAAAGCCCGAGTACGAACAACCTTAGGCATAATGAACCACTCATACCTTCACGACGAGAACAACCACTACAGGACAATTCACATGCGACTTAACAGAAGTCGAGCAGACGACCGTCACGGTAACGCCATAGTCCCTAGCGCAACGTACAGGTCTTCCATGACCACCTTGGCCACCCAAGGCAGTCGCCGCCCTGACGAAGACAAGTCCACTTGTCGATACGTTGGCTCCTGCGACATTCCCTGTTCTGAATCGTATCTTGCGATCTGTTCATCGATTCAAGCATCCATCTTCCCCTAAGCTTCTCTTCTAGTCTGGATTTCGACCACCTATACCCGTTTGATGAAACAGCATTGACTCGCGGAATTCTGAAGACAACTGTAAGCGGACAAGCAATCATTATAACGGATGCTTGGGGAATAACGAAAGCTGTTAGGCGAGCACTGCCACTACAACTGAACATTTGCAAAAATACAAATAACTGTAAGTTAACTGTTTAAGTTGGCTTACCCGCAAGGACGTTTTCTAACCAGGAGCTCTAGTGTACAGATTGCTTTCCTGCTCAAAGCGCGTTCACACCTGCACGTTAAATCCGAGGTGCACTAGCACTACAGAAACTTCTCAAAAGTTTTGCGGGGAGTAAGCCGTTTTACAGTGAGTTCGACGACTTACGACAAAGAGAGCGGCAGAAGCGAAAGTAAAGGAAAAAAAGCTGGGACGGGCGATGAACGGGATGAACGGTGCGATGAATGTGCAGATGTGCACGCGCTTAGAGCAGGAAAGCAATCTGCTGACGAGTTATTGGTTGGGAGATTTCCTTTATTCTATTTATTTCTATTTATTTATGCAGGTGCCTTCAGCGCCACGCAGTCATTATCGCAGAGGGAAAGGGGGGGGGGGGAGGGCAGCTCGAGAAGAAGATATTCACAAAACAAAATATGTGTACACACAACATAAAAAATGAAATATAAGCTAATTACAAAGCGGTAGAATAGCATAAAAAAGTGATAACACATACGTACGAAAAAAAATAATAATAGTCGACTTGCAAAGTGCCAAGGTTCTTTTGCAGGAAAGCCGACTTACAAACATTTTGCAAAAATCCGTAAGACCTCAGACGAATGGCACAACCTTAGACGAATGGCACAACAACATCTGACGTCATAGAGCTATTAACGATCTGCGCAGCATGCTTGCGCGTTGCGTAGGTTGATAACTATACAACATCCATAGCGTTAAATTCAAAAGAAAGAAAAAGAAAGAAAGAAAGAAAGAAAGAAAGAAAGAAAGAAAGAAAGAAAGAAAGAAAGAAAGAAAGAAAGAAAGAAAAATGATTACGTACGGTCAGCAGATAATGACGGCGGGTGATATGCTTAACGTAATAGATAGTGACACCACTAGCCAGTTACGTCACGGTTACCAATAAAAGGACAGCTAATGATTACGTACGGTCAGCAGATAATGATGAAGGGTGATATACTTAACGTAATAGGTAGTGACAGCCCTGCCAGTTACGTCACGGTTACCAATAAAAGGACAGCTAGGCCGTCGAGACGGTTCTCACGGCGTGGAAACTACATGGAATTTGTTGTACGTAGCAGCATATAGCCACTACGCTATTTTGAAAATGATCTCTAACGTGCCGTTTCACAATGCTCACGACAGCACAGCCGTACGCCCAGTTAGGAAGAACACGCGTGAGCAATGTGAAACGGTACATCAGAGCTCATTTTAAAGTGGCGTAGCGGCCATACGTGGCTAGGCACGCATTAAGGCGTAGCCGCATTACGCTGAGCGCCAGCGTAGCAAGCGTGGTTGCTCTCATCGAAGCAAACTTGCGCATGCGCAAGGACGACCTCATGGGTGATTTGGCGTCGCCTACTGCGTGCTATAGCCAAAGCTGTACTTTCCCTTGAATCTACAAGCGCCTGACACGAGGCCACGAAATGGATCACTGCGCAAGCGCAGGCTTGCTTCCGTGGGCGGCGCAGTGTTCATTAGCCGCCGACATTATTTTGATTGCTACGTAATCTACGCCGTCTTACAGTGAACACTGTTTGGGCCAGCATGCAGCCGCGTCATGCGCGCCACTCTTATCCGTTTTTTGATCACGGAGATCATTGCCAGCTTATATTCGATATTTTAATATGTATTGTACTTTGCGCCATGTTACAATGGCCAATTGATTTTTTTATTTTTTAGGCCTCTATGCAGCTCCACCATGCGTCCGATTGGCTGCTACGTCAGTAGCAGCCAATCGGACGCATAGCGCACTGACGCATGGCGCACTGACGTAGCAGCCAAATGGCTGCTATGTCAGTGCACGTTAAGGAACCCCAGTGTGCTGAAATTTCCTGAACTCTCCACTACGGAGTCTCTCATAATCATATCGTAGTTTTGAAACGTAAAGCCCCAATCAATCAATCAATCAATCAATCAATCAATCACCAAATGACATGGCGTTCTTCAACCATCGCTGGCACGTGCGCCAATAAATATCCATCATCACCGACATCATGGACACGCCACGGTGGCTATACATAATACCACACACCGACGTTTCACGGAGAATGCCCCAGAGCTCGCGTGTGCACCCCTGCTTGTGTTGACGGCTGTACACAACACGGCTGCGACACGCATACTACAAGCCCCTTCCTCGATGAGATGCAACGAAAAGCGAAGCAGACCGTAAGCGCGAAACCGACAAGGAAAACACGTGATATACAGTATACACGTAAACGTACTCCCATACAAGTCGACGAATGCGCTCTGCACAGCTTTCGTCACACTGCCACCAATTATCCAACACCTACACGCAGGCGCCTGATGAGATTAACGCGAAGTAAGTTCTACACCGCACGCGGGAGCGTGCGCAATCTGTTACCGTGGCCTAACGCGACTACCGATCGCCACTCGGCACTGCAGTTAGCTACGACGAAACTACGGTGGCGCGATGGGGCTGAAGGCGAAGACAGAGAGAAGACAAAAGAATGGCGGTTCGTGGTTCGAATTTGGGTCAACCAAATGCGACGGGCGTCCGAAGGATCGCGCGGTTGGGCCGATAAACTGATTACGGGCCACCGCACGATCGGTGGCTCAGAGAAGGCGCGCCGGCGACGCGTTCTTTTTGTCCTTGGAACGCTGTCGCAAGAAGGTTTTCTCCCATAGGTTATCACGTCAACCAGCCCTCGTTGTGGATCAGTGGATGATATGAAGACAAAGCTAACAATATGCTCCCCAAATTTTTTCAGTTTTTCTGTAGAAAAGAAAGACACAGCTGGGCTTAGTGGTGTGGGCTATATTAACACCTTGATACTCGGAGAACATAGCACACATTACAGCGCTTACGCGCAACAAAACTTTATTTTACAGCGTAAGCTGTTATTTTCAAAAGTAAATGCACAGTTAAAACACCGACAACCTATCGCCCGTGTGACCGCTCTTACAAAAAAAAAAAAAAAAAACGTCGTAGTATTAGCAGGAAGTAGTAGTAGTGGGCAACAGTAGTTAGCGGTGATGGTGGTTGTGGCAGTAGTAGTAGTAGTAGTAGTAGTAGTAGTAGTAGTAGTAGTAGTAGCTGTGGAATTGATAGTGTTGCTTCCGTTGCAGTAGCAGCACCATAAGCAGTCATATTTCCAGGTCACTCCTAAGGTTATCCACCGTACACCGATATGTAGGTACACGTAGGTTTCTGCATACTGCAGCAATAATAATAATAATAATAATAATAATAATAATAATAATAATAATAATAATAATAATAATAATAATAATAGGACGCCGCAAACGGGAACCAAGCCGGCTACCTCAGCAACACGACTCCATAGCAATATATCCACTGATCTATTGAGGATGTAAGGGGGTGGGTAGTCATAAGGACAACAACAATATCTCGAAGCAAAAACTCCGGTAGAAGACCGGCAATCAAGCTTTCCCTCACGGGCGCCTTATGCGAGGGGAAGCCATCACGCAGGTTCTGGCGCGGCGAGTGATTATGGTTCCTCGCTACCTTGCCTTGCAAGTCTGCCGATTTATCTCCCGATTTATACGATGTGCAACGTTGTACACGTACGTACATCCTCGCAAAATTTCGCAAGTGCGGCTTGTGTCTCGCATACCTCTTTAACAAGCAGGATTGACTTATTTATCTATACGGCTTTACGTCCCTAAACCACGCTATGATAAATAACAGTTTTCTGGTATTTACGTGCCTGCAGGAAGCGGAAGCCGTACGTAACTACTTTCCGTTTCCCCACAGAACTTGTGATGATTAATCTAGAAGTTTTATACTCAAGGATACCGCAAGAAAGAAAGAACGAAAGACCACACTACTTTCAAAGCCTCGAAAATGTTCGTTTAACGAGCGCTTAGGGAGCCACGAAATGACAGGGTGCTTGATGTTTTGCTGCACATCGCTCAAAAGCCTAACTGCAGAGGATGAATACGTAGTACAACGAAAGAGATGCGAGCTTTAATGTTATACTGTGGATCTTAGCCTGGCTAATCGCCTCCCCTCTTGGGACGTTCTAGGATCATAATTATGGTACACAGAGGCACACGCGAAGAACCCACAAACATGCAAGTACAAAATACAGATATCGTGGAATACTGTAAACGCATTCTTCAAAATGGACACGTATAGAGGAATAAAAAAAAATTGCGAATCTCTTCCACCTCCGAAACATAGTATCGCGCCTACCGCTTCAGCTCAAAACGAACGCAAAGTTTTTGAACTGAACGAGAATTTTTTTTCTTCGTTCTTACGATAATTCGACCATACCAACTTTCGGAGGCCAGCGCTGCTCTAAAGCTGCCTCCTTTCAGAGAACTCGAACACAATCTTTGATGAAGCTGGGTTACAGGAACCTCACGGAAACTTGCACGGAATTTTCAGATCAAGCTCCATCTTGTACGTGATCATAGAACGCTGCGGATTTTTTTTTAATAGCAGTAGCGCTAGGAGTATCAAAGCGAAAGAAAAGTGCAAGGATTTAAGCGAATCACTGCACTTCGGGCGAATCGCGCAACGCTGGATAATGTATCCACTAGCAAATTAGCAGCACTGTTAGCTAACCTTGATTATTAAGGCGATATAGTAGATAACTTGAGGTTATTAAATGTAACATTAACGCACTTCCCTAGCATTCATCGCTATTGCACGACGAATTTTTTTTTTTTCGCGATGAATTGCGACTGCGCTGTTTAAAATTCAGTTTCCCTCAACGTTCTTACTTTAAAAATTTTGCGTGTTCTCAGGTCACGTGTTATTCCACGACGGTGGGCGATTACGCCCACGGTTACGACCACAATTACGCCCACATAACCACCAACAGCGCAAGAAATAACTTTCTCTAAAAGAATTCGTTGCAGAATGAACTCAATACTGATTCTAGTATAATCACATCTCTGCATGGCGTTTGGCCTCGCTGAACACTCAAACTCTGGAAAATAATTTCATTTAATATCCCCAGTCGTACAGAACATTTCAGCCACAACAGAATTGACTGAGCAGTCGTCGCGAAAAAAAAAAAAAGAAAACAACGGCACGCTTGACAGATAATTAACGTTAAAGTAGCGCTACTGTTCCCTCCTCATGAAAGGCTCGCCATAGCTACGTAATCCTCCGTGGACAGCTTTTTAAATAAAGCAGTTCCCCCCTGTTCCCAGGCGCGTTGATCTCTGTATGCTTCAAGACAGCACAGTTACTACACCCCTTCCAATGTTTTCTTCCATTTCAGTCTCATTCCACTGCCGACTTCATTCATTCACTTCCTTTCTTGACTGCCAAACTTCTTTCATTGCCTTTTTTTTTTCATTGCTTCTTAGCTTACATGTCAACCTACTTTCATTTCATTCGTAAAACATTATTACGCTGCTTACTTCCTCAGTTCACTGACTCCTTCCTTCATTCCTAGCTGCTACATATATATATATATATATATATATATATATATATATATATATATATATTATATATATATATATATATATATATATATATATATATATATATTGTAACGGAAAGAATAGGAGATGGGAGATGAAGAAGAGGACGACGAAAAGTAGGAGGCAGAGTGCAGACAGTCTATCACATCGTCAATTCGCGGGAGCGGGTACACGTCCTTCTTTGTTACCGCATTTAGGCGTCTGTAGTCGACGCAAAATCTCCATGAGCCATCTTTTTTCTTCACCAGAATAACTGGTGCGGCCCACGGACTTGACGACTCTTGTATTACGTTTTTCATAAGCATTTCTTGTACTTGCTCCGCGATAACCTTGCGCTCCGAGGACGACACTCGGTAAGGCTTCTGCCGGATGGGATGAGCCGATCCGGTGTCAATTCGATGACGGGCACGCGAGGATGGAATAGTCGTGCGGCGCTGGTCTTGGGAGAAGTCAAACACAGAAGTATGCTTGGACAGCACTTGTACTAACGTGTTACGTTCACGAGATGACAACGACTTGCTGACCATGCCTATAATTTCCTCTTCGAAGGCGCCGGTGGCTCGCACTTTAATGGAAGTCTTCTCGTCCCCTGTGGCCATAGTTGAACTGCTCGTGACGTCATCAAATACAGCAATCTTCATGTGTTTAGGAACATGCACAGGCACAGCAGAGCAGTTTAGTGCCCACAACGATGTGAAGCCATTAATCACCGATACAATGCTGCTAGGCACCAGTAGGTCTTTCTTCCGACAAGAATCACTAAGTGGTTGCACAAAGGCGTCAAATGAAACATCAGTATAGGAAGAAGCGACTACCGATACCGATGCGAATGACCATGGAGGTAGCCTCACGTCATCAGCTACAGCAAATGTCTTCTGTTCTTCATGTGGTTCGTCCACAAATCCTGGCAGTAGCTGTTCTGGGCATGCAACGATTCCTGGACTCCCGCTGTTTACCGAAAGCTCACCGGCACCGCAATTAACAGAGGCCCCGCAGGTTTGTAGAAAGTCTATGCCCAGGATAACGTCATGTGTGCACCGTTCCAAAATAACAAATTCGGTCAAATAACACTTATCCGCCAACAGAACGTTCACAACACAAACACCAAGGGGGCGCAGTATTTCGCCGCCTACTCCACGGAATCTAGTAGGCTTGTCGAGGGAGAACATCACTTTACGTCTAAGACGGTTCTTGAACGTCAGGCTCATAACCGATATCCGATATAACCGATATAACCGGCCTCGTGGCCGGTTATATCGGCCACGAGGCTCATAACCGATATAACCGGCCTCGTGGTAGAGCGCCCGCCTCGGCTGCGGGAGGCCGTGGGTTCGAATCCCACCGCCGCCGGGCATCCACCGGTTCCGAAATGGGCACAAGCATACCCCCGGCCTGGCGCTCGGCTTCTGTTCAGGGGGGCTAGCTTGGAAAAGGAGCCTGCGCCTTGAAAGCCCGTCGAAACCCTCGCAACTTGGTGGCCAGTTGCGACCAATGCCAACGTCGCAAAAGACCTTCAACCGCTTCCCCAGGCCTTCTGCAACCGCTCATTCCGCCTCATGCACCTTTCGAACAAGTCGGCGTGGACCTGCTGGGCCCATTCCCACGGTCATCAAATAACAACCGATGGATCATCGTTTGTGTGGACCACCTTACACGCTACACAGAGACCGCGGCAGTACCGCCATCTACCGCTGCTTGCGTCGCATCTTTCTTGTTGCGTTATGTCGTCTTACGCCATGGCCCACCTCGCGTGATCATAAGCGACCGTGGTCGTCAGTTCGTGGCAGACACTGTTGAGGAGTTGCTTCGGCTATGTGGAACGCAATTTCGACACTCCACGCCGTATCATCCGCAGAGCAACGGCCTTGTTGAACGTACGAACCGAACCTTGACGAACATGATAGCCATGTACGTGTCATCGGATCACAAGAACTGGGATGATGTGCTACCATTTATAACATACGCCTACAACACTGCGAAGCATGAGACAACAGACTACAGCCCTTTTTATTTGCTCTACGCCAGGTCACCGCGGAGCTTCCTTGACACTATTCTGCCGTTTTCATTAGACACAGAAGATTCAGTAGCCAAGACACTTTGCCTTGCCGAGGAAGCCCGTCGAATAGCACGCATCCGAACGTTGGCATCTCAAAGCCGCTCAAAGCAACGATATGACAGCACCCATGAAGAGGTTTCGTTTGAAAAGGGTGATCTAGTGCTGCTATCGACCCCACAGCGCAGGCGTGGCTTGTGCAGCAAGCTTCTATCACATTATGTCGGCCCGTTCGTTGTGCTTGATCGCCTGAGTGATCTCACGTATGTACTTGCGCGGCTTTTGTCTAAAGACAGGCGCTCCAGGAAAACGCAACTCGCTCACGTTGCACGTCTCAAACGTTACTATCCCACCACAGCACAATGACTCACCCGGTGGGCTTCGTCTGCGAAACGGGGATTGTAACGGAAAGAATAGGAGATGGGAGATGAAGAAGAGGACGACGAAGTGGAGTGCGCCATTGTACCATCTCCGTGGCTATCTACCTTGGCGATCCCTCATCCCCGCTGACCGTCACTTGTAAATAAACATCCTTCATCCGTAACAATATATATATATATATATATATATATATATATATATATATATATATATATATATATATATATAGCTTGGGTTGCCGCTAGTTTATAACAGAATTGACGATGCGCCTCTTAGAAAACGACGGTTTATTAAGTCAACGTTTCGGTCGGAGCCCGACCTTTTTCAAGACAAAGGTCGGTCGGTCGGTCGGAGGTCGGAGCCCGACCTTTTTCTTGAAAAAGGTCGGGCTCCGACCGAAACGTTGACTTAATAAACCGTCGTTTTCTAAGAGGCGCATCGTCAATTCTGTTTATATATATATATATATATATATATATATATATATATATATATATATATATATATATATATTAGTTTGTTCACTCCATTCTCTGATCTTCAATGTTTCCTTCCTTTTTATCTTCTGGACCGCATCTCTTACTTCCATCCTTGTTATTCCCAACATTACTTTATCGCTTACTTGCTTACTTCATTCTGCTGCAACTTCCTTGTTGCTTTGCAATCACCCTTGACTGGTTACTTCCCGCACTGCTTCCTTCCATTCTTATTTACTTCCAACCGTCTTTCAATGCTTACTTCATTTCTTCGCTCCATTCCTTTCTCCTTGCAGCCTTCTTTCAGGACTTATTTCGTTACTTTGTCAAATACGTATCTCCTTCCAACCTTCCATGATTACTGCCTCCCAAGACTCTTTCCTTCTCTCGTCCCTGTGTTTTCCTTTCTCCCTCTCTCTCTCTCGTCCACTCCTTCCTTCCGACCTTATTTCCAACCTTCTTTCGTTGCTTGCTTCGTTCATTCGTTACTTCCTTCCTCAATCGCTGCCTTACCACATTCTTTCATTTCTTCCTGCACGCATTTGGTTCCTTCTGTTCTCGCTGCTTTCCAGCATTCTGTCATTTCTTCTTTCATTCATTGATTAATAATTGACGGGATTTTGAGTATCCAAAAACACGATATATGACTGTGAGGCTATTCGCAAGTGTAAAGCTCCGGGAGGTCTGACCACATGGGGTTCGCTAACATGTATTGGCATTGCACGGCACATCGGCCTCTTCGCACCACTGGCCCCCAACCCCCTTTCCCGAAAACGTGACCGCAGCGTCCGGGATCGAACCCTTCGGGTCACCGCTCGAGCACCATAATCACTACTCCACCCTGGCAGACCTTTCGTTCGTATGATACGTTCTGTCGCGGTTGCCTTCCAATAGCTTTTCATTCCTTCATTCCTTCGTTGATTCCTTCGATCATTATTGCCTTCCGACAGTCTTTCACTTCATTACTGCTTTCTTCCTCTCACTTTTTTCTCTAACGGACCGGACTTGCACGTAGTATTATCGGCTGTACCGCAGTTTCAAAAAAATTCTCAACAATCGTAAAGCCTCCATTGCATTATGTTGCACTAGTGTGCTTCTGTTTTATCCTTGATTGCACAGAGCAAAACCTTTAAAAAAAGAAAGGAATATACGCGTTTTTTTAATGATAATTACAAAACGCGCCAGCGGACTTTGCCACCGTCTCTCTGTCGACATCTGGGGCCGCGGAACTTCGTAGTTTTAATTCGAGGCTTTTCCACCGAAACCATTGCCGCTCCCCATTTCGCATGTTCCTACTCCTAACCAGTTCTAGATGGTATGAAAAAAAAAGAAAGAAAATAAATAAATGGCAGTGCACTTCCACTTGCATAACCAGGTCAGTGTTGTGACACCTACGGCCAGCGTGGGGAGGCCTTCAGTGCTCCGTAGTGCACCCATCTATCTTGTCCTATAAATATTCGCAACTTTATGAGAAGCGATGCGTAAGTATAATGCGATTCTTTATTATTCTATTTTCGTCTGACGTATGGCGTACGCAGAATACGTTCATTTCTTGCTCTCAGCAGCAGACGACGGTATCGCTGACGGACGCCCAGGCTAACTTCCGCCACCGCTGCACGCAATTAGCGAGATTCCCTGGCTCCTATTGTACGAGACCATCATTGCCTTCTGGGAATCACAGGGCCGCCGGAACAAATCTTCCAAATACCCGCGGCCGCGAGCGCGCATATAGTGTCTAAAGAGAGGCGTGTCAGCATTACATAACGAGTTAGAGGCGCATGCATTAAGCTCTTTCTGTTATGTTTCCGTAATGGCCCACTGGAGCATCTTGAGAGAACTGGGTTAACGGCCAACGTCATATACCACTGTTGCCGAGTGGGTGCCAGAGGCCGGCCGTGCTAACTTCGCATTATCGTCTGCTCGGCACGCGTCGTCTGCAGCGTGTCGTCGTCTGCTGTATTTCTGTAGTACTTCTGTTGTACTTCTACTCTACTTCTGCTGTTTGGGAATCACTCTATTTCTTGTTTTCCGTCTGCTTCTGCGAAAGCAACGTATTTTTCTATTGCGGATCTCTCCTCCGTGTACATCGTCGCCGTCCTTATATTATTTCCAGCACTCGAGCAGTGTCTCTATTTTCTGCGAGCCTGCAGAAGATTGATGGATGAGCTTCGGAAGCACTGACCGACTTCTACACATTGCTTTCTTGGTGTCATTTTTTCCCCATCGTTTTCGCAGTAGAGGAAAGTGTGTTAGCTGTACGCAATCGACCGCGGCATGATAAAATACCCGGGAACATATACTACGCTAATGGCGCAATGAGCTGGAACAATACGAAGGACGTCAATGTTGACGCACACGCCGGAGGTGGTATATACAGCAAAATATGCACAATTTCCTTAACTGCAACCACCCACTTCGTCTCAATATCTCAAGCTTTCCGTGATCCTGTGGTTTGTTCTGGCCATCGGTCTTACGCTTGCGCAACGGGGCGCGTACGCATGTGCATGGTATACGTTGTCGTCTGCATTGTTCGGGTTGCTTAAGCCACGGCGTTTGCCAGAAGAACGCCGCCTGCTTCCCTGACGTTAACAGACGAGTTCTCTCTTGCGGTGCTTCTTGAAGGTGCATGACACGCAAGTTAACCGAACAAAGATGTCGCGATGAGAGAACAGCTCCCGCCTAGACGAACAGATGTGCATCGTTAATTATTAGATTAGAAGCAACGAGGAGCGCACTATAACGCTTTTTCTTAACGGAAAAAGAAAAAAAAAGCTTAATACATTGAAAAAAAAAGAAAAGCAGAAATCAGAGGAAGGGCTGATCAGCGCAGAAGATAATGCAGTGGGTAGAAAAAAGGCTGCTACCAAATAGTCCACCAGAACGCACTTTTTCGCTTAGCCTGTACCGGCACTTCTTATAGAGCAGGGAGACACACATACAAATGATGGATGATGACACTGCAACGTAACGTGCGTTCGCCACAAACAACCTCCAAGGACTTTACGACGTCGCCGACGAGACAACATATAAAAAAAGCATGGCGAGCATCATAACATTTCGCCAGAAATTATTTGTGAATAAAGATGTTCAAGGGCGAAGTGAGTTACAGCAAACAGCCACATTAATCAAAACGTGAAGGACGGAGTGTGAGCCAGGATAACATTGAAAAAGCCACCTTTAACACTCGGAACTTCATGGAGCAAGAATGTCTTCTCTTTAGATTATGGTACTATCCTTCAAAATTCTGGTTATTTTGGGCAGCGTGACTGCCTCATCCTTCTCAAGTCTGATTTAGCAGACGGCCCGACGACATAGCAAGTGCCTTCCATTTTTCACACTCCCTATGCACATAACCTTTGAGAGTAAGTCGAGGGACCAACAGTCGGACCGCCTGCTCTAAAAAATTTAGTGCATCATTAGCAACCTATATTTAAGTCCACTGCGGGACGAAGACCTCTCCCAACGATTTCCAAGGATACCGCGGATTGGAAATCGTTGGGAGAGGCCTTCGTCCTGCATTGGACTTAAATCTAGGCTGCTGATGATGCACTAAATTTTTTAGAGCAGGCGGTCCGACTGTTGGTCCCTCGACTTACTCTCTTGTGAATGCTATACCGACGGCATTTCGTTTTGACGTACGATCCCTTTAGCATCGCCTACCAACTCCCATCTGCCTGCACCTTCTGCGCTAACCACTGACCCCCCACTCCGGCCCCTGACTTCATTTTGCGTTCGTCGTCTGCATTTTGTTTCAGCAGACGGTCCATCTAGCATCTTTAACCCTACCGCTCTATTCAACGTCACATGGCTGCAATTCATTTTAGCAGACGATCACCAACTCCAGCACCTTCAATTAACCCACCACCTTTTGCATCGCATTACTCGCATTTGCATTTCACACAAGCAGACAGACCATTCAGCAACACCGCCACCACCATTCGAAAAGAAGGGGAGGGGGTAAGCACCTCCCCTTCATATCTAGCACTGTATCTCTCTAGCACTCTAGGTATCTCTCTCCCTCTTTCTCCACAAACTCCCTTTTGAATTGCATCGTCTGCACTTTGTCTACCAGACGACCTCGCAGAACCATCAGACCACTCTACCACACATTCTGCATACGCATCGTCTGCACTTTGTTACAGCAGACGAAACTTGATCCAAACGATACCTATACACTCATATAGGTCACGGCGACAGACGTCCACGCATTTCAAGAGCGCAGCTTTGCCAAAACTGCCCTGTTTCGGCGAAATACTGCAAAAAAAAAAAAGAAAAACGTATGCCGTATACTGTCCGCGCACTTAGTTCTCTATATGCAGTGGCGCAACTTTTCTTCGAGGAAAACCCACCCGAACAATGAGCCACGGTCGCTTTTCGTTTTATTATTATTATTGCATCCTCTATCCATTCGCATTTCGACAGAGCTTGCGCGAAACTATTCGGTAGTGCGTTTATAGACGTCTTTTTCCTTTAGTCCCATACAAAATGGCGGAAGGCCAAGGCCTTTTATTGCGACCTCCGTGGACCTTGTTTTTTTTTTTCTTGTTTTTTTATGCGTAGGCTTCTTCGCCACCAGAGATCGTTGCATAAGCGGAAAGAGTAAACGGACATTCCACTCTGTGCAAGGAAAAGTAACGACACAAAAAATGACGTAGCTGTCGCGGTTAGACACGGGGAATTGCATTAGGAAAGGCCAGACTTTACATAGAACACACTGCAAAGCTAGTTGTAGTATTAACTGGTTAACCTACACCAGCTTGACGCGTAACAGCGCGAACAGTGCACACAGAGACCCCAAGTTTCTATGATCTCGCTCAATGATAATGTGGACTCACTCCATCCCTTCTTTTTTAGTTAGAATAATTAAAACTGAGGCATTAGAAGCTCCAATAACTTTCCTATAATTTTAAAATTTGATAATTTCCTATTAACCTATTCATCTTTACATCTTCATTTAAAAACTACAAATGACTTCCCGTATACTTTATCTAAAATTCATTTCATGTTAAAAAAATAAGAAAAATACACCCTATGTTCGATTACTTGTCTCATCTAACACCATGTAAAACGGCGTATCTTCCATCTTAGCTTACACATTTTATCTTCGACATATCTCGTATGCGCATGCATATACTTGAAGGATCACATAAGCTCATTTATGTCAGAGAGACAATAAATGACTTCAATGGCGCGGGCGCGCAAGTGAAAATCATGCGTGCGTCGCATACACAGTCAACGCGAGAGGGCTGCTTCATGAATTGCGACGCTCCTTTTGTCATCCTGGCGTCATTTACCCCCACCGTCCACTCTTCCCTCCTGAGTGTATACATCTTGTATTTGAAGGTGACTTCATGAGAAACGCACCTATTTTATTTGTTCCCTCTTTAAAATGGAGGCTATGTTTAAGTGCAACAAAGCGAGCTGGCCCATTCACACACACTGGCCCACATCTGGTTTTGTTGCTGTAATTTGACGCTGAAGTTAGGCTGTCCGAGCGTGAGCAGTGACGGCGTGCATTGATGTTCATATAGCACGCTAGCTCTGAAGCTTAAAGAGGTCGCGTGAGGCAAGTTTTCAAAGGAGACTAACTTCAGCACGTAGAGACGAGAGTAGAAGGGTTATTGCACCCTCCTGAAAGGTCACTGCACCCTCCACGTAGCTTACCCTTTGCTTGAAAGAAAGAAAGGCATAGGCTCCTTTATTTTTTTTTTCTTTGTCCTGTCACCCTGTTCAAGAACGAATTCAGTGCCCAAATAAGCCATACCCAATGAAATAAACAACCTTATGAAATACACGATATTCGCAAAGGGGGAACTCAACCCCTTGCATACCCAACAGAATCGACTCCTCCCCCCCCCCCCCCCTCTCCAACCCTCCGCTCCCCAAAGCCACATCAGCACTACTACCCCCCTTCGCCCACACCACATTGCCGCGACGCATTTGACTCCCTCAAGAAAAATCCTGCCAACGCCCATGACTAGTTCTGACATAAAGGACACCCCTTTCTTAAACCTTGAAAACCGCTGACACGTCCCTAGTTTTACCATACTCTGTTTCAGGAGTTCCTTGCAGTACTGTGGAAGCTACAGGCCCCTTCTGCCAATCAGCAAGGCAAACACGTGTTAAACGTATCCCTCCGCACCATGGCATCTGCAAGTCGCGAACCGTGCAGTGGCAGGAGAAGCCTAGGAAAGGGAAGAGGACGACGGAGTGAGGAGTGGCTCACAGCTGCGTGTCCGAGCAATGACATTTCGTCTCGCTTTGGAAGAATTCGGCGCTCGCGGCCTTGGCTCTGCTTGCTGCACGAAACTCCTGAAACAAACTACGGTACTGTAACGACGCGGACCACGTTATGACCACGGAGACTTTCAAAAAAGCGCGCCACGTTGTCGCTGCAGGTGCCGGAAGTTGCTCCATCGCCCACCAGATGGACCTACCGGTCGAGCGCGCGCGCGCGCAGAACAGAGACCGAAAAAAAAAAAAAAAGCGCTCTTGGCGACGTTCCGGCCCGGGCTCACTGGGGCCTGCGGTACGCCCGACCGCGACCTTTCAGAAAGGCGCAAACATGGGCGCTATTCCACTCGAAAGCAAGCCTAGGAGTCAACAGCCGCATCCCGAACACCACGATCGCACCGCAAGGCCTCACAGGCTACCCGGTGGAACGTCGTCTGCAAGCCGAAATGTCGTCTGTTCAACGTAGCTGCGGCAGCGGCTGTGCCGTTCGCCCGCTTCGACCGAGGGCGATATTTGTTTTCTTATTCCGCCGCCATCACCTCAACGTCGCGAAGCACCTCGACGTAAGTACAAACGCCGTTTTTCACACTTCACTTCCTCGGCAGTTCGAACGCACTCACGCGCTCGAAGGTAACGCTTTCACGCTACGAGCCGCAACGCTCTAACCGAAACGTTAGCGCCGCATTACGACGTCGCAGAACGCCTTGCTTACGTAACTAACCTGTATCTCACTTTCCCGCCCGGCTTCTTATCAATCGAGTGGCCTATCGCATATCTCTCCCAGGCCAGTCTCGAAGCGGCGGGGTCCGAAATAACGGAACACGAGTGCGCCTAAATATGGGCCGGCGGGGCAACCCGTACTTTCGTTTATTTGATCTAGGCCTAGCGGGCGAGGTCGGAAACGTCCAGCTGATTCGCCCTTTCGCTTCTCTCTCTTTATTTGTCTAGTACCTCACGCGCTTTCTCGTTCGCGCTCGCCCTCCTCGCGAGATTTCGAGAGAATGGCGCATAAAGTGCGTTTTATCGAGCTCATTCCGCGCATATTCGATGCGGTTTTCGCCGGCACGTACACGTTGTGCTGCCGAAGTTATCGAAGCGATATTTTCGTTTCCACTTCGTCGCCGCATCTTGCGGTCGCTAGGGGGCCAAGAGTTTGATGCCCTCTTGTCTGCTACGTATTGCGTCCGCGCGTCGTCTGCTAGTAATCGGTTTCCTAGCGGTTGAATGTCCGTGTTACGACTGGCTCAGTGGAGCTTTTTCTTTTAATTCAGATATCTCGTTTCGATTAACAGCTCGTGTTGCCCGACCTCAGCTGTGTGCGATCGCACTTGAGGCCTCTTCACTAGAGCTGCAGATTATACATGCGTTTTCGTTCTCACATACCGCGTGAGCTTGCAAATTGAAAAAGCTCCGTATTTTCACGGAGTCTCTCGTGTTGACGAAATCTATCCAGTTCGACGATCGAGTAAGGGGGCAAAAAAAGTCATCGTATTATCGACAAATCTTTATGTCCTCACGATGGAAAGTGTCTTGAGTGATAATCGATTGGATTCCGCGTACGCGATGATGGTCAGAGCAGCTGGAACAAATCGCGACTGCGTCAAAGTCCTAGCTGCTGCTTGATGGCACAGCGTGCCAATGCCTGAATCTCGAAGAAGCAATAAAAAAAAAAGCTACAGCAATACTGTGCTTACGAGGTGTGCCTGCGATATTTGTTTCACGCGACCCCCATTAGCGTCAGACACATATCCCAGTTCTCAGGAAATTTATTAATTTGCATATATCGATCTTTTGGAACGCGGCATGCGGTCGGTCGCATTGTCTTTCATTCGTCTTCGAATCGGTTTTCTTTCTGCTTTTTGTTGTTGTTGTTGTTGTTATGGCCTCTGGGATCGGAAAGCACAAAGGCCATTTGCTCTCGCACACTTATAGTGGCTACAAACGACATCCCGTGCAATGCGAAGCACACATCCTGTGCGCAAATTGTCGAATCAACGTCACATGTGACGTCAGCAAGCGTCGAAGTCATGTTGTCTCGGCGACCTTAAACGCTTTAGTGCAGCTGCACTCATATTATTATTATTATTTCATCACTATTGTTATGGTGAAGCCATATAAAAAATATAAACTTGAGGAACTTAAAAAAAAAAAGAGGTAGTGACATTTGTTTGCAAGCATAAAGTTTGCGGGCACAAAGTGGAACCAACTCACTCAGGATAGGGTGGATTGGAAATGGTTGGAAGAGGCCTTCGTCCTGCGCTGGACCTAAATAGGCTGCTGCTGCTGATGATGATGAGTGCCATTTAAAATGAGCCAGGTTACACGGAAGCATGTGGGCACTATCCCCTTGTGCAATGCACATAGAATGCTTTAAAATATGGTTTGAGTGTTTGTAACTAGGACAGTTTCTTCAAAAACCTGCAGGAACCCGGGGAACATACTGGTTGATTTGACAATACCTAGCTAATGCTACACAGAGCACTGGCGAAAGGTTATGCTCTTGTGAGCCACTCATTAAGTTACTTTGGCATTCTCACTTAACTGTATTGTTACTTCATGTTTATTTCACATTTCCCTTCAATTCATATTTAATTCAACATTTGATTTACTCAATTCATCTGATATTCATCCTTGACTCAAGTAATTCATGTGCATTCACTTTAATTCGTACCCACCTAGAAGACTGGCACTTGCCACATGTATGTATGCAGGCGTATGCCACATGCGACTAACCTTGGAGATAAATATTATCTCGCCGATTTCACCGAAAAGAGCATATATGCTTCTGTTTAAGTAGTGCGAGTAAGAAAGGAAGCTGAAATATGTTACTAAAGGTCAACATTGCCATGGCCATGTTTCTTTTTTTTTTTTCTGTGTACAATTACTACATCCTGTACAGCATTAAATATGTTGAAGCAAGTGGAGCGTGTCTGATCCTATCGTTAACAGCGCTTTCAACAACACCGCATGAAATTTACTTTACTAAAATGGCCCCGTTTTTCCCACCCTTCCTATGTGCATGCTTGTAATCAGAGGAACCCCCCCCCCCCTCTTTTTGATTTTTTTACCCTCTTGTCATGTTCACCTACATTCTTTCAGGTTAACAATGGACTTGGCCAGCAATCAACAACCACTGCAACCAAACTTCGATGTTGAAATCAAGCAGGAACCAGTATCACCACCCAGCTCTGACGTTGAAGAGGAGGAATGTATGTATATCTGGACACTCATTAAATACCTGCCTCACACCAAACATCTACATGGTATTCAGTAAAATATGCTATAACATAAACAATTTAAAAGTATATTATTCCTACTCATCATTGGGAGAAAAATTTTTCTGATACCACATACACAGTTCAAGGCACCTTTGTGGCCATGTAGATGCACGCTTCATTATAAATGGGACAGCGAAACATCGCTCCTTTAGCACCACGCATTTGGAACAGTACAGCTTAGACTGCCACTGAGACATTGAAGTATTCTAGGTACGTTCCGCCCTTACTGATGGCAGGTGTGTCCTTTCATCCTTTATGTCATAATACACCACAGCTAACCATTACAAGGTTTCCCCTATGCATTCCTTGCTGTCTGTCAGATTCATTTGGCAGTGTCTAACATAAAAACAAGCCCATGATCCATCCCCCTTTCTTTAGTACGGTAACGGCAACACTTCTTTTTGTATGAAGTCACTTCTCTTTCTTTCTTTTTTTGTTCGTGGCACTAGCACCTAGCGACAGTTCACCGTTCTCCTCTAGTGAACCAGAGGATGCGGTTGTCCGTACTGCTACAAAGCACTTTGGTAGAGAACGATGGAGACAACACCGACGGAGACAACGTTCGCTGATGGTCACGTGAATGGGGTTCCATCTTGTATGCCTGTATACTGCCCTTTGTACAAAGCCTGTATGTGTGTGTGTGTGTGTGTGTGTGTATATATATATATATATATATATATATATATATATATATATATATATATATATATATATATATTAACCCGAGAATCTTTCTTCCCCGTAACAATATAATCCCGTAGATGCTGATAAAAAATCCAGGTAGCTTGTACTAGTGGCGCAAGGCTAAAGACACAGCCGAGCTTATCTATTGCTAACTGGTGTCCTGGCTACATAAAGTGATGCTAAGTTATACGAAGTAACACCAAGAGATGCTAAGTTTTACAAAGTGATGCTAAGTTATACTAATTAATGCCAAGTTTTATGTAATGACACAAAGCACAGAAGTGTTTCTTGTGGTCCATGGCATCAAGGAATGTCTCATGAAGCACCTTGCAGTCCAAGCACACACTTGTCGCAGTTATACAAAAAGCTTAACGCCTAGGGGTTCACGGTGAACCAGATACGGTCATGGGCACGGCAAAAATGTCCCAACTTCGAAAGGCAGAAACTTATGTTGAAACCTGCCGTTCACAGCGTCCACCAATCTGTGGGCATGGTAGTTCTCAGTTTCTGGATCGAAGTCATTGCTTCCTCTCCTGTTTTCTCACATTCTCTCGTTGGGCAAACTCAAGATCCTTGGCTCAACGAGCCGAGTCTGCTCATCGTCGATGTTCACGTTTCAGTTAGCTTAGCACGTTGTCACTTAGGTACCATAAATATTGGTTGTCGGTCCCTTTAACCATTACGCTGCTCACTTACGCCTTTCAGACGTGAACATATTTTAGCCATATGGATGCCTTGGCTTTTCTACTGCCTAGCGGGAAAAACAAAGAAAGATGGAAAGGAAGTAAAAACAAAGAAAGAAGGAAAGGAAGTAAAAACAAAGAAAGAAGGAAAGGAAGTAAAGAAATGAAAGTGCTGGGTTAGACACCAATCCCATTTGCTCAAGAGGGGAAGAGCTGTAAATTTTTTACATGAAGCATTTAGCGAGAAGGAAAGTGGGTTTTCATAGGCAGTTGAGTTATCTGACAAGGCCATTTTCAGGGCTGTAATTTGAAGCAGAAAAAGAACTACAAGTGAAAATAATAAAGGAACAATTATCATATCTGTAATCTAAGCATTAAGACACAAACTAAAAGACCAGATAATCTTAAAGAAGTACTGTTCATGTGGAGCCTGCGTCATAGTAACTGGCGTTCGCTAAAACAGGCCTATGTGACCAAGCAGGAGAGGAAAAGAAAGATGGCAAAAAATAAAGAAAAATATAGCAAGAAAGAAAGAAAATTTCTTGCTGTGCTAGGGTTCAAACCTGGGACTCCACAATCTGGAGACAAGTGTCTTGAACACCACACCATGAACCAAGCTTGCGAGATACATATACAATGTGTCCGTAAGGTCATGGTGTGCTTTAGACAGAGGAAATCAACGAAACAAGACAGAAATGTAAAATCTACACCAAATAAAAAGAAAACTCAGACAGATTCGTATCTGTTTGGTTCTGTTTGATGTGGCCAACATGTGTTGCCCTACACACATCTATACCATATTCGAGTTGCCTCTGCAGCCCCGCTCACCACTTGCCGATGGCCTACTAGAATAAGTTTTGTCCACCAAACTTCTAGTGATCTTCAACTGCCTATCCCATGGATTTACATTATTTCTGAAGTCAAGAATTGGATGGAATACCTTCTGGTGGAAGAATAACATGGACGAAAAAACACTGCACATGAGTGCCTTATGTTCCTGGCTTCAGTAAGGCCCTCGCCAGAGTTCTGTGCTCCTATAATGTGCAGGTGGCAAACGTCCCTGTACAAAAATTTTGGAACAGCCTCACTAATGTTAAAGACTTTCCTGGTGTTGTCAACAATGTATTCTGCGCAGAGTGTGACCGAGTTTAGATCGATGAAACACCAGAAATTTTAACAGGAGATCACAGGAGCACTGCACTGACATCAGGAATAAGGCGACATCTAATGCCCTGTCAGAACCCGTGTCCACGCCATGTGATCAGCTGGGAGGACACTTCTGTCATTGTGGAAAAGAGACTGACTGTTTCCACAACTTTATTTGGAATCTCTGATTATCCAGAAGAATGTGCAAATGCTAAACAACAGCAGCAGCAGCAATCTCCCTCCAGTATATGCTCACTGCCTAAACCAAGTGATACGACAACCTTATAACTGATATTGTCATTCTTACTTTAATTGTGAGTAAGGCCTCCGAGTCGGAGCCGAAACATCTTCTTTACAAATACTTTTTTTATACTCTGGTTAGCGCAGTGCATTTTTTCATTCATTATGTTATTTCTCTGCAGAAGCGCTTTGTTGTACTAGCTATGATCTTCACTTTACACTTTGCTTATGGATGCAAATTTGGCAAGTCGCAGAACTCACTGTACCATCCCCTGTATCGTCCACATCTCAATTGGCGCAGCCGTGCAGCTGCTGCATAGTTCGTGGTGCCGCATCACCACCTCTGAGCACACTTTTTCACATCGTACTATGGAAATTTGAAGAGTATTCCTTTTATTTGGTGAACTCTTCACATTTCTGTCTTGCGTTCTTTTCCTGCAACCGGTCAAAAGTGCACCATGACATTACGGACGCACTGTATATGTGAACCATATAATTTACTTGGACCTTCTACTAAAGTGAAGTGAAGCAGCGCAAAAAAATACACATTCACAGACATATAGAAAAGGGCCTACAAACAAGTGCTTGTTTGTGCATCCCTTTTTAAGAAGTGTGCGAACATGTGTTTTGTGTGCTGCTTCCTTCACTTCAATGGCGCACCGCCCAGGCCACCAGCACACATTACCCACCAGCTCCATGGCACAGCTACTGTACATGGAGGGAGCTCTGAATTAATTATATTAATTCAATTGTGGGGCTTTGTATGTATGAACCAGCAGGGGAATTTCATTTTGGCAGGGGGTTCAATTTACCCTACATGAATGTGCATTATATGCATACAAGCTTCAAAAGCTGGGTGGGGTGGGAGAGGGGGGGGAGTAGAGTAAGCTACACCATGACTATGTAATTATCATGGCACCATACCGGGAGCTTCCAGATTAATTTTGACCACTCTGGGGTTCTGGCAGGTGGACCTAAATCTAAGCTGACAGCTAAACACAGCCGCCATGGCCAATAATCAGACCTGCATTGTAGCCACTAAGCCACCGCAGTACACCCAATCAATTTTTGTCCACCTAGAGTTCTCAAGCGTGCATGAAATCACAGACGAGCTGAGGTTCTCACATTCTCTACAATGTGTATATTAACTAAGTCTGTCGGTTAAATCCCTCAAATCTTGATTCTGGGAACTACGGCACCGTGCCCAGCATTTCGACCTCATTCCTAACTTGCTTCCAACGAATTCATCAAGCAGGCATCCTTTTCTTCTTGTGCAGCCTAAACCTGTATCTGGCCTTTGTGTTCACACCATATGTTTATGCGATGCAAATGCTCAAAATAGTGATGCTTGCGAATTGCTGAAGCTGCATTTGGCTATCGTCGTCTTTGCTTCTGTTTTACAGATGTGACACCAGACTTGTACAGGAGCCCCTGTTTCCCCCACCTTGCCATAAAGGTAAACAGTTGCGTATTTTTTCTACTTCAATGTAATCATAAGCGTAGCCCAGACTCATTTACCAAGTGTAAACTGGCTCATGCAGTCATCCTAATTTATGGTTGGTGAGCAGTTGCATATACAGTTGAATCCCTTTATAAGAAATATGCACCAAAGAGCAATTTTCATGTCTTATAAGAGGGGTCTCTTATAAGCAGGTTACAATGCTTTCATCTTCTGATCAATCTGGCTCATGCAGTCATCCTAATTTATGGTTGGTGAGCAGTTGCATATACAGTTGAATCCCTTTATAAGAAATATGCACCAAAGAGCAATTTTCATGTCTTATAAGAGGGGTCTCTTATAAGCAGGTTACAATGCTTTCATCTTCTGATCAATCCTTATTTCATTATGGGCACACTGCAACTAAACTAACCACTAAGGAAGGCTACAGCCTCTTACAAAGGGTACCATTTATCCTTAATGTTAAGCAATCTGCTAGATTCTATGTCACTCAGAACAGAAATTGGTTTTTCTCCATCACAACTTTCTCACATTAGTTTATTTCCCTTCGTTTCCACAGTGAATTAAGTGCAGTTAGCACACAAAAGTACTGGATTTAAAGATAAAATATGCTACAAGCAAGGCTGTTGGCCAAAATTTAGGCATATTATGCCCTTTATAACAAATTGTCCTCAGGAGCGTGTTTGCCCAACTAGTGGTAGAGATAGGGTAGCCAACCATGTGAGTACATGTCTCCTATAACCAGTTGTCTCTTTTAACAGTGTCTCTTATAAAGGGGTTCAACTGTTTAGAGAGTGGTAGAGACTTCCTTTGGTGTCATCCCTTAGGGTAAACTTGGAAAGGTACAAAATCCTTGCCCATACTTCCTGACAACCTGAGAAATGGTTCAAGAGTTCTGCCAGTGGTGCCACCCTTACTCAACCCAGAACACTGACATCACGCTGACTTCTTGACAGACTCTGCATGTGAACCTTTTCTAACAGTACCAGCCTTACATCCTAATGCCACCCCCAATAAAAGATCCACACAAAAATTTTACTTCCCCAAAAACTTTCCCCTCAAGATGCTTGCCAAAGATGCTAAAGAAGCTTGTCTACCAGACATCACGGAAATTAGCAAATGTAATTGACTGAACTGTTCACACCGATCATCTTCGAGACAGACGGGCAACACATATTTTCCATCACATTCAAACTACAGAATCACTAATTGAAGAAGTATTGCAACACGTTGCATGCAGATATGTTCGATGGTGTCATTAGAAACTGCTGTATATAGTTTCATGAAATCTTCATTCCACTGCAAATTTAAACTGAATTGTTTAATTCAAACAGACGATCGACACCAATTTTTTAGTAGCTGTAGAGACTGAATTCACGAGAGGTGTCTGCAGTACACTGTTCTGGGGTCTCTTGTAGACATTGCACATACCTAGCTAGGGTTGTTTGTTTTTGCGGTAAAACCCAACTTAGTCCAGTTCTTACACACCAAACATGATAGAGGAGACTCAGACTAAACCCCAATTCTTCCCAAATTCTCAGTACCACAAACCACCCGATTTCTTATGTTGCACGGAGTTTGCCACGCACAAACGCTAGCTAATCCACTTCAGGACAATGAAATTAGATTCTGTTTGCTTAAGTGAATGCCAATGACATATAGTTCATCTCAAAAGCTGCATACAGCACTATGGACGCTAGACGGCTGTCATTCGTAAATGTAAATTTGAAAATGTCAATTTGTAAATTTGACCTGCACGAACGCGAATTGCAGAACGGTTCCACAAAAAGCCAGACTTCTCCCCCACCAATGTCATAAGAGTTAGTCCAATGTCTGATTGCTGATTGCTGGCACACCATTGAAAGCATGGATGTTGAAAAGCATGCAGTAATGACACAGGCGACACGAAAATGACTATCGTATAGTCACTATGGTCAGGTGTTCACTGCCAGCTACAGGAAAGGCGCGCCGAAAATTTCACTTCAAAAAGAAAACAATTCATAGTGTACAATTCTCGCTTATGATTTGAAAAGGAAAATTATGTAGTACATCCGAGCACATTTTCGCTAGGTTGCCTGAGCTACTATAGTCATTGTCACAGTCTTTCAGCAGCGTAACATCAGCCGAAAAACAGCTCGGAAATGTGATTTGACACAGCATGTGGTGGAGATAGGTGATGCAAGTTAAAACTGTCAACTGAAAGTTGATCAGTCTATCATACGAGTTTTTCTCCCATGACAGTACAACACCATGAGTGCGCAGTTGTCTCCGTTAAGGCTCAACTGCATTTACGTGAAACACCTCATCATTATTCAAGCCTATATAACTACACTGTACATTTCTACTAATTTACAAGAAAAACTTCCATAATCATGGCTTTGAAAAATGAAGGAATTTTTTTTTAAATTTTATGCTGATCAGCTGCTCAGGTGCTAAATGTTTGCTTTAGCAGTGCCCGACCCTGTACGTGCCTGAAAAGACCTCTTGGGAGGCTAGTTCACGCATATGACGTCTCAGAGCGCACAAGAAAAAAAAAAAAAGAAAGAAAAAAGGACTGCACGAAAAAGAATTGTAAGCCATTCCACTCTGTGAATGCAGATGACCAGCAAAGCTATGTAGCACACAACAGTGAGAGAGGTGACAGAATTTCCATGAAACTTATCAAAACTTCTTTAGCGAGATTATTACTGTGTACATAGTACCTGTAATTGCACTGCATATGTAACAGTAGCACATTTCACATAAAGTGCATGCACAGAACTTCCGCATATGCAGTCCATGCAAAATGTGGGACTCCTACAGATGCTATGTCATCATCATCATCATGTCTACGCCCACTGCCGGGCAAGGGCCTCTCCCATAGATCTCCAATTATCCCTGTCCCGTGCTAACTGTGCCCAATTTATCCTCGCAAACTTCCTGATCTGATCTGCCCACCTACCTATCCGCCGCCCCCTACCACTCTTGCCTTCTCAAGGGATCCAGTGTTACCCTTAACGACCAACGGTTGTGTTGTCTGCTCCCTAACCCACTCCGCTCTCTTCTTGCCCCTTAATGTTATGCCTACCATTTTCCATTCCACTGCTCGCTGCGTCGTCCTCAATTTAAGCTGAACCCTCTTAGTTAGCCTCCAAGTTTCTGCCCCGTAGGTGAGCACCGGTAAGATGCAGCTGTTATACACTTTCCTCTCCACAGAAAATGGTAAGCCACCATTCATTATACGAGAGTGCTTGCCGAATGCGCTCCACCCCATTCTTATCCTCCTCATTATCTCAGCCTCATCGTTTGGATCAGGGGTCACTGCCTGGCCTAAGTACGCCTAAGATGCTATGTATGCAGTTTAATAAAACTTGCAACAGTCTAGAGCGGCAATCGCAAACATCATGATAAAAGGCACACCCACCCACTCGCACACCCAACCACCCACACACCCGCCCACTTACCACTTATCACACACACACATGCACACACACGCACACACACACATACACATGCTCATTGCACATCCCCTCTAGCCCTGCAGTGGTGCCCACAAACTGGAAAAATGGATGGACCTTCAGTCATATTCAACTTTTTCGTGGGGGGAAAAAAGAAAAAAGGAAGCTTATCTCTTCCTGTCTTCTTTAAAAGTTTGTATTAGCTGACCTGTGGTACCGCTCGTGCAGTCTATCTCATTAATTTAAAAATAAAGTAGTGAAAGTACTAAAATAAGGCAGACTGAAAATACAAATTGCTCATTGGGCTGCGTAGAGCCACTAACTCTCGGGTTGCTGAGACCGCCACAGTAACTGATTCAGCCACTGTCACTTCATCATACCGTCTGTTCACTGTCAGTCCTTTAATACCCGTCACACTAGACGTTTTAACGTCATTCGATTCGAATGACATTCGGTGCAGCGAATGTCATTAGACCCGCGGTTGTGCTACACACGAAGAAGCAATGTCATTCGTTTACGATATCAGTGACGATAGTTCCAAAGGAACTGGACCTAAAAGCTGCAGAGCGTAAGTGCAGAGTGGCTGAAAAGTCGTCCTATTTTATTTAAAATAAACGCAGGGCTTTGCTTCACTGAATTACACCAACAGAATAATTTGCAGCTGATACGGCAGCGCTCAAAGGGGGCGCTGACTTGCAGCAGCCGAACCATTCACTTACTGTTTTTGCAAGCAAAGCGCGTTAATGACAAACACAGACGCTAAATTAAGACGCAGTGCAATAAGCGCTGCGCTCAAGCAAACGGCGTTCGCGATTGCATCCTGTGGCGAAATACCGAAGCCTGTCAGACGCGCTGCTGATGTCGAGAGTAAACACATTTTGTTACGGCTTGCCTGGCTGTTTTCTTTTTAAAATGATGAATATTGGCAAATGCACTAAAGTAATACCATTTTCACATGACGTTTCACAAATTAGGAATGCTCAGTGCCGCACGTTTACGTTGTCTCTGGGGTAGAGAGTACACATTCGGTCCCACTGCGAATGCGAATGAGTTGCTCCAACTCATTCGATTTCAGAAGTCATTCGATTCGAATGATGTTAAATATCGCCGTGTAGCAGCGGAATAATGTCATTCGATGCGAATGTCATTGCGTTCGAATGACATTAAAACGTCCAGTGTGACAGGGGTATAAGGCAGGGTTTTCTATGCATGGAGAAATGCAAGCCATTACATGCGCACGCTTTCCAGTGCACGCTTGGCAAATGAGGAAGATAACACATCCGAGCTATACGAATAAGGTATGCACGCTCCAAGCTTCACTTGCCCCATTTGTCCAAAAAAGGAAGAGCCTCCCCCTCCCTCCCCTTTCTTTTTTTTTATTCCACTCCTGCGTCCTCTCTTTTTACTGCTCTACTACATCATGGTCTGTAGGTACCATTATGGTCCATTTCTCACAATGTGACTTACTTTTGTGCCGAGTCTGCAGCGTTGCAAAATAAATTAACGTGGCATATTGCCAGCCATTCCTCTTCAGTGTTGTCCAGTGCCGTTGCATTGTAAGCAATGTGAAACTGATTTTCACAACTCCCATTAATACACATGCAGAAAGAGGAACCCACCTCATCGCCCGAGGCATCACCAAAGAGGCCGTCTGCTTTCGACGAGAGAGACGTAGACGATCACGCAGCAACTCTTGCCCATGAAACGCCAAAGAAGACGAGTGCATCACCGCCTCCAGGTGCTCCATTTCTGCATGATGAGATGCACTCACATTGACTTTTCTGTTGGCAGTCTTATTTCTTATGACAAGTGTGCTGTTGTGTGCAGTAACACCTCAATGTGTATGCCGGGTGATCATGAGTTGTAGGTCACGTCAAATGTAGCAATGCTTTAACAAACGTTCATCCCATACAAAAGAAAAATAAAACACACGGCAAGTAAGTGGATAGCAGCACAGCCCACATTCAGAATCCACATGTCATATGTCAGTCCATTAATGTGCTATATATTTAGCATTGCATTACATTGACAATACGGTTGAACTGTGTTAGAACTGTCTAGAGTTTGGTTTTAACCAAGGAGTGTTAAAAAAATTGCTGGAGTGGCAACACCCACCGAACCTTACCATGATTGGTTAAGCCGGCATTTGCCTATGGTTGGAATATTACCACTGACCAATTACAAATGCCTTGACCTTGCATGAAAATTGTCATAACAGTCAAGTTTCATCCAAAAACCAGTAGCGCAAACAGGCACATGAAGCAGTATCTATCTAGCTAAACTGACTGTGTTAATTAAAGGTGTGAGGAAAACGCTTCGCTTCTTGTTTTCTGATATGCGGAAGCCATTAATCAATTCCTATCGTAAGATGGCAGCCGCCGGCTTCACTTTGGCACAGTCTCCACTCCAGCAACCTTTCTAAAACTTCTTTGGTGTTAGCACTTGTTCTTGTAGGGTTAGTTTGATATAACAGGTAGTTCTATACTATAAATTATGCTTGCAATTTCTATATTTGTTTGTACTTACTATGTCGTATTTACATTTGCATATTTTGCAATGTTCACGTGGTTTGGTTTTGTTTTTCACTGCATTTGCTTTTTACGCTATGTATGCACCCTTCCTGCAAGGACTGATTTGTGTACTGTAGTATAACAGACTTTACCATTTGTCAAGTTTTCACTATCAGTGTACTTGCAACACCCGGTGGAGAGCAGAAGCCACAAAGTAATTGACTATTTGAAAACGAAACTACACAATTAAGGCTGGCAGTAATTTGTGACTATGGCATGTACTTAAAGGGGCACTGCGACACCAATTAAGCATGCCCTTCTTATCGCTTATTCTAGAACTACGGCATGTGGTGATGTTGCAGCGAGAGTGGAAGTGCCGAAAGTAAAGTAAAACTACATTTTACTTAAATGAAGGAGCCGGCTTCTGCTTGAACTATAGCAAAACACAACAGCAATTTTTGTTAGAGGAAGTGACGTTTGATTATTAGGTTGCAGTGAGAGAGCGGCCATGCATTCTGATTGGCTTGATGCGCTGAGTCACATGTTACATTCACGCTAGGTCACACAGTTGAGCAAAAAAAATTATTGAAGCTTTCACTAGTGGCGCAAGGCTAGCGAAGCACCAAAGCTGACGGGCACTTGGCTGGTCCGGGTTTGTCTCCGGCACACCCGCATTTTGTCATGGTCCGAGGCTTTAGAAGATGCCTTGTGAAGCACTGCGTGGCCCAGCGAACGCTCCTCAAGGTTTCGCACCTCAGCGTCAAGACGTTCGCACCAAACCAAAGACGGTGGCAGACGTGGCACGCGTGGCCTCGGCTTGACACCGTCCCACCCTTCTGCTATACTACACCATACACAAATGCATAGCTTTGCGAGACGATGTGCACCGGACAAATCGGTGCACTTTATTCATTTTATCCTACTTGAACGCTTGCCAGCGCCAGTCTTGCCAGTGTATTAGTGGGCTGAGCATGTGTGCGCAAGAGAAGAAAGAAGCGCATGTGCGAATGCCACACACTGGGCATTGCATAGAAGTGCATGCGAACTAATGATAGCGATAGTTATGCGATAAACCACACAAATTGCGAGAGCCAGAAATGCTTCGTATTTTAAAAAATGTAAAATATATAATAACTGTTCTGTCCAGGAACGTAACCTTGTTTACTGCCTGGCTTCAGCGGAGGTGGGAGTTGTACTGGCGCAAGACGCCTTTTTTTGAGCCCAGTTGGAAAGGAGTGCAACCATTTCAAAGTGGTTCCCGAAACTGCTCGAGTGCAGTGGTGGCATTCCCGCGCAGTTGAAAGGGTTGGAGCCTCATTCAGGAAACAACAGAAACATTCCTTATAATTCACGAGATCCAAAAGGAAACCTGTTTGAAATAGCATATTTTGAAAACAACTGCATCTCCTGACTGACACACATGGTTCACTGTAACCATAGTGACATTCCATCAAGAAAAGCAATAACAAGATGTTTTGTACTGGCAACTATGAGACGAAACCTGTGGTATCTCTACATAAGAGGTGCACGGTTACTGGAAGAGCAGGTAATTAAGCAACTCGCTCAGTCACACTACACCAGCCAAGTTTATTTCACATTCATGAGAACATGGCGATCGGAAATAACGGCTGCAACAATGTGTGCCCAACGTCGTCGTCGTCTTCCTTTTTCAAGCCGGCAAAACGAAAGTAGTAGATGTGCATAGGTGCTACAGGGCCCTCCCCCTAGTGAGGAAGCCATGAGGCTACTGAGAGGCAAGGCTGCTTGCTGTGTGGTGCTAAAAGAGCAAGTGAAAGCCATATCCATAGTAAAACGCACCCTAGGATGGCGATGTGTAAGTTCAAAGGAGCTTGCAGCAGCGTGTGTGCTTGTGTGCAACAGCGTGTGTGCAATTCATTGTCTGGAAGTGCCGCTACGACTCTGGTCACCCTTTTTCTCCTGGCGATGAGGTGCTTCTTTGGACTCCCGTGCACGCTACAGGCTTATGTGAAAAAATTAACACCATCTTCCCAAAGGGAACCCTGATGGGATATGAAGCAGCAACGTTGCGCACGGGTGGCGTCACGGGTTGAACGGCGCTAACGCGGGTGCTGCGGTGAGCGCTGGAAGATTCGTTTGAAGCGATGGCTGGCGTAGGTCTTGTCGTTTCTGGACCGGAGCTGGCGCGCGTTAGCGCCGTTCAACCCGTGACGCCACCCGTGTGCAACACTGCTGCTTCGCATCCCATCAGGGTTCCCTTTGTGAAGATGGTGTTAATTTTTTGCGCGTTAACCGACGAGTCGGCGGTGTAGCGAGCGGCGGTAGTGGCAGGTGTTGCGGGCGAACGGACGAGGCGGCAGCTGCGGCGAGCGAGCGGCAGGCGAGGGAGAGGGTGACCAGCGCGCACTGCGAGGGGAGCGTGACGTCAACGCGCAGCTGCGGCGTGACCTACTTGGCACCGTTCCAACACCTGCGGCGAGGGGAGCGTGTTGCGGCGCGTTCATACAGAGGCACGGAGGGACAGCGTTACACAGGCTAGTCAAAGAGCTGCTTCGCATCTAAAATTAACCAGTCGTTTTATTGGACCATACACAGTCAATGAACAGATGTCACCGGTGAATTACCACGTCTCGCCCCTTACGCCCCCATCTGACCACCGTTGCCGAGGGACGGAAATCGTGCACGTTTCTCGCTTGAAACCATATATTCAGCGAGATTCCTAATTACTCAGTGCGGCCAGGCGGCCACTTCCACCGCGGGAGGGAATTAGTGTGAGCTCAACATACGACTGGCTTTTCATCTCTGCACATCATCATCACTTGCACATATTCCCCATCTACATGGATCATCGTCAGCTGCTTGACTAGCTCTCCATCTTGGTCTCCATAGATCGAGGCTCGACTACAATAAAAGCAGTTTCTCAGTCTAAATGAGCTGGTTTAAGACGGCCGAAGGAGATGGCATCTTCCCATCCATTGATCATCACTGTAAAACGCTGCAATTTAAACCTTGAAGGGGAGCATAAACTGCGTCGCGGCGTGTGAAGGCGTGTTTGCAGTCCGAGTCACCGCTTGTAGGTAATTTAGCGACTCACTCAGTCACACTACAGTCATAATTTCTGGGGTTCTATGTTTAAAAACCACGATAACATTACGAGAGATGCCGTAGTGCATGGCTCTGGAAATTTTGACCATCTGGGGCTCTCTTACCTGCACCGACACCGCACAGTACAGTGCCATCACCTCAGTGTTTCGCCGCCATCAAAATGCAACCGCCGCGGACAGGATTCAATCCCATAACCTTCCGATGAGCAGCTGAGTGCTACAGGCACCAGGCCACCATGGCAGGGCCACATTACATAGTCGAATGCATTTCAGATTCGGAAAAAAGAAAATTACAGCATATCCACGGAGTGAATGATGATGAGTGGGCGAAGCTCGGGAGGTTCATCGTAGATCGTGCCGAGTTCGGGATTAATTTAGTTAACGCGCACGCTACGAATCCTCATGGTTCAACTATGCACAAGTGAAATCTCCCACCGGCACTTCATTGCAAGTCAAGATCCAGTGCCTATATATATATATGGTTGCCGGTGAACGCTTCTCCAATGCGAGCAGTCGGTATTTCTCAATCAAGAAACTCGCTAGGAGACGCTGCCTGCGCCAACGTTGTCTCTCGCGGGTGAGGGCGTGTTCTCCTTCTTTGCGAGCTGGTACAGCGTTCCTCTAAGAAAGAGCGTTTCCATAGCCAACGTGCACCTTTCGCTCTCTCTCTCTCTCTCACAAGACAGCAGAGGCACGCGCCGGGAGAGAGAGAGAGAGGCACGCGCCGGGAGGCATGCGCCGAGGCGAACGCCGAGGGCGAGCGCGTGCCTCCCGGCACGCGGGTTACGCCTTACGACTGACACCTGATGCGTGACAAGGTTAGCCTAAGAGGAGCTTCACCCCTAAAATGGTACTAATAGCACATCTCATGTCATCATCTTCTTTCTTCAAGCCAGCACATAGTAGAGGCAAGTGGACGCTACAGAAACAAGCAGTGACACCAGGTGGAGAGTAAAATGCGAAAAGGACATGCTTTCAAGTTGTCTACTCGAGTTTGGAACTTCGAGGACTAATAATTACACTTTGCATTCATACCAGCATTGAATACCACACACACTACGGTGGTTCAGGAGATTGTCAAGAAACTGTCGCAGGGCCCCTTTACGGAGGAGGCTCTGTGACACTTTTACGACTGCCTTCTGGAACTCGCACTGACATCGATGGTTGCTTCCACAACCAGCGTGCACCTCTTATGTAGACAAACTGGAAGTTTCGGCACCGTGGTGGCCTGTACAAGGTACCTTGCCACCGCTCTTTTTGACATCAACACGGGCAGGGGACAATGTTACAATGAACCACGTGTGCCAATCAGGAAAGGTACTTGTTTTTAATATATCACACCTAAAACATGTTTCTTTTTTGTGTGTGTGTGTGTGTCAAGAATGAGCCTCCAACATTTTGAAACTGCACCCGCGTACCTCAACACAGCATTATGCAATAGCACCACTGCTGCTCTCAACCGGTTTTTGACACCCATTTCCCTCCCGGGTACAACAAAAACAAAACAAAAAATTCACAGCATATCCACGGAGTGAATGATGCATGAGTTAGCGAAGCTCCGGAGGTTCATCGTAGATCGTGCCGAGTTCCGGATTAATTTAGTTAACGCGCACGCTACAAATCCTTATGGTTCAACTACGCACAAGTGAAATCTCCCACCGGCACTTCATTGCAAGTCAAGATCCAGTGCCTATATATATATATATATATGGGTGGCCGGTGAACGGTTCTCCAGCGCGAGCAGTCGGTATTTTTCAATCAAGAAACTCGCTAGGAGACGCTGCCTGCGCCAACGTTGTCTCTTGCGGCTGAGGGCGCGTTTTCCTTCTTTGCGAGCTGGTAGCGCGTTCATCAAAGAAAGAGCGTTTCCATAGTCAACGCGCGCCTTTCGCTCTCTCTCTCTCTCTCTCACACACAAGACAGCAGATGGAAGAGTGAGAGAGCTCGCGTGCCGGGAGGCAAGTGCCGAGGGTGCGCCTCCCACACGCGCCCTCCTAGTAGCGCGTTCCTAGTAGGTAACACGCTACTACAACGGACGGACAGACCTAAACCTTAAGGAGCTTCGCCCCTAAAAAAAAAGACAACAATCACCTAACCGCACCAGTTCAGCTGCCACTCTTGTTGAATGCAGACAATAGACAAGTTTCACTTCATCGAGGCTATGACTTTTAAACCACCACAACTAACACGTTTTTATGGGCCGAGGACATCTTAAGTTTCTACATTCAACAGTGGTGCCTAGCAGATATCAATGAATGTCAAATGTGGAGCACTGGCCTGTCAAGCCAATCACAATGCACAGCCACTGTCGTCACTGCCATGTGATCGAACATCACTTCCTGTAACAAAATTCACCGGCAGTGTCATCACAGTTCAAGCAGAACTCCGCAGAAAGTGGTTTCTTTGTTGGTAAATTATAACCACTTTACTTTTGGCACTTCCCCTCTCTCTGCAACATCCCTGCATGCCACAGTTCCTACAATAAGTGATAAAAACAGCATGCTCAGTTGGCGTCACAAAGCCCCTAAGCTGCTCCTGAGAACCACCAGGAATAGGGTGTGTCCTGTGCGACTGCTTTTCGTCCCCGTGCTTTCTCGTGCGCCATTTATCGTCCTTTTTATTACTGCATTGACTAGCCACATGGTGTTACATAAATCTGAGAGGACTAACTGCGTATTTGAATGCCATCTTAGCATTTCCATGTAAGCATATTCGTGGCATCTGCATACCTGTAAGCCTCACAGCAGTGTTCCAATCACTTTGCAGCTTCAGGTTCCAGCAATGTCGGCAGCAGCCGCGACCAGACGGAGTCGGAGTCCGAAGATGTGCCCGGCGTTGGTGTGCCACTCCAGGTGTGCCTTGAAGTCGGCGAGGTGGGTCGCTGTTTTTCGCCTTTTTGAAAGAAATGCTGAAAGGGAAAAAAATAACTATTGGGGCTTTATGTGGCAAAAAGTACAAATCTTCCATACTATAGCTGAACCTTTCGGCAACCAGATGTCTGATTTTCTGTTGTCTTTGAACATGTACTTCTTGCATTGGGGTGCCTCAACCTTGAGCAGTTGAACCCCTTTACAAGAGACAACTCAGTATAAGAGACATCATTCACTCACATAGTTGGGCGCCCGATCTCACCAATTAGTTGGACCTCTTTTGTAATGCACAGCCCACAGAAGGCAGCGGGTTATAAAGAAAAAGACATCCTGACATTCTGGTCACCAGTCTTGCTTGTGACAGATATTTTAATCGTGGCAAATGAGTTCCGCGGAAGCCCCAAGGTGGAGTAGCGTTTATGAAAGGGAAAATTAGCATCCACCCATATGTAGCACAAAGCTACAAGGAAATCCAAAGGGACTGCTCAGAAATGACAGCTTCTTAGTTGCCGAAAAGTTCGTCCTGGTCCGAGGCTAACCAGGAGGGCAACTGGTTTAGCTAACCAGGAGGGCAGCAATTGACAGCGCAAGGGCGAATCCACTGACAACACAATGCACATGGGCATGAATATGGCAAATGAGTTCTGTGGAAACCCACGAGATTGAGTAACAATTATGAAAGAGAGAATTAGCACCCACGCTTTTGTAGCATGAAACTACAAGGAAATCCAGATGGATTTCTCAGGAATGAAAGCTTCTTAGTTGCCAAGAAATTCGTCGTGATCCGGTGTATGGAACCAAGACCAACGCCTGTCCGGGACGCTTGCTCTGCCCAATGAACTAACCAGGATGATGGGCGAGTGCTTGAGAATGTCCGAAATGCCATTGTTATCAATAGCACCGCTATGTTCACCGAAAAATTTAGGTAAATGCAATACAAAGCTTGCACCCCCTGCAAGATATTCTGAGAAATCGGCACAGTGATGTAGTCTAGCCGGCAGTATGCAGCACGGCCGGCTACATCGTCACAGAAACAGGTTTCTCTGCAGCTACAGAGTGCTTCGATGATCCTCCTTGCCATGTGAGGAGGACAATCGAAGCACTGTAGCAATAGCCAGCCCTCATTCTCTCATGCCTGATCCTGCCTGTTGCACACCTGGCTGGACTGTCAGCAAGTAAAGAGGGATATGGACCTGGTTAGGCGGGTGGTTTGAACAGTTCTGATGGTGTGCTGACATTGAATCTAGCCATTTGTGTTGGCACAAAGCAAGCACTCCAATGGTTCTTGAATGGTATTTCAAGGTGCACATTGACTTAATATTTTCCTTTAGTGTCTCTTTAAACATGAGGGTCAATGTGCTGACGGTGATATTTTTCAGACCGCAGGACTTTGGGCCACCAACAATCGAGCAAGCTCTGGCGATAACGCATTTGGTGAGAAACTTTCTGCTCACTCACAAGGTAGAGAATAGATTACCATGTTCATATAGTAGAGGTAGTTCCTTATACGGCTTCTTGGGGACATTACAAGAACAGTTTGCACTGTTTATGGTGTTCCTCGTCCCACTCAATGTGCACTTATCATCTGTCTTACTCGCTCGGGCGGTCTTAGTATAACGCAAATGCCACCATGCATGGGTCCAACACATTTACTGGCACACTTAAATGCATCAGCTTGCCATGTGAAACTTGTAATGGCATCATCGTACTTTGTAATGGCATTCTCATCACATCATCGCACTGGTAGTGATTCCAGTGAAATTGTACCACTTTCAGATAACGGCTCTTTCAAAGTTTGTTCAAACCAAGAAGATTTCAGATAAAAGCTATGAGGTGCAAATGAAACATTTTGCAATGTTTGCGATCTGCAGTTGTAGAAAATACTACAATATGATTCAGTTGTCACGAGTATAAAAGCCAGGTCCAAGCAACTTTGGCATTTGATAAACGTGGCCTATTTAGTCCTGGGTCAACAGGTAAACGTGACAAACAGCCAAGTTTATGAAGCTCATCGACATTTTGCTGATAACCTTGCAACAAAGGCAGTATGTTTCACCTACTGCTCTCCAAGTCTTGCAAGTGCGCTGCACATGTTATTGTTACTGTAAAATAAACACTGATAAAAATGTATACAAGCGTGCATACACATGTTATTGTTACTGTAACATAAACACTGATAAACACATATACAATCATGCGTACATGAGCCTTCTCGGTTTCTTGAGGAGCAATAAACTTTACAACTTTATTTAATACTTTGATCCTTAGGGTTATAAGTACATTTATTCTAGTTTCATTTATACTGGCATGTGAATTTGTTTTGGTTTCTTCAAGAGGAGTGCCTTTATCCCTTTCTTGTCGTGCAGAGCACAGGCCACGCTTATCTTGCACTGCTGCTTCGGGAATCATGCCAACCATTCTACAAACTTTGCATGCCCAACGTGCACATTTGAGAGGCTTCTAGAAGATCAGAGATAATACCAGAATGCGCTGAGATGAATGTATAAAAACCGACATATTTCACAGCATGTCAGTTTTCATTATATAATGTCCACCAACGACTGTTCTCGCAGCTATAACCTTGCAGTGTGACTTGCTTTCCTTTGCCGGGCACAGCTTCGCCCAGTAAACAGAGTGCCAATGCCTTGAAGTCTACTGCATCCTTCATCGTCACAACCACGGGACAATATTTTCATGCTTAGTTTTTAATAGCGGCACTTCATTACTGGCTCGAAACTGCAGTGGACAAAAACAACAATGGCGGTGGCAGCAGCGACGGGGGAGCTACGAAGAGCCAGCCTGTGCTGTCGGACGGTCAAGAGTGGCCGTCGCACACCACTGCAGTGTCCACTTGTGTCCGTACACGACCCACAATGCAACCACCATGCGCGAGCACTTGCCCGTGCACACGGGCGAGCGGCCATTTCGCTGCCCGATCTGTGGAAAGCGCTTCTCCCGCAAGAAGTACTTCCGGGTGCACCTTCGCATCCACGACAAGGTGAGGAGTGTAACTGTGCTTGTGATAAGGAAAGCATGTCTTCACCAGACCCTCCATGCCCAAGAAAGTCTTTTCAACCTTGCAGAGCTTCTACTTGGTTCTCTTACATGCTTCTCCAGCACATCTCCTCCTAATGTATTTGTGCGACCAGATGTTTTTGCACTGGCAGCTCCTTTAGATACTCTTTTCTTCTTGTCCACTATGTCATAACTTCTTTTCCTTGCTTCCAGTATTTTAGCAAACTGTGTTCACCAGTTTTGTGGCACGCTTTGCAATTACTGAAGGACATCAAAGGGCACCGACACCAAAATTTTGCTGCTGAGATAGCCTGTGGGATCGATTTTCATGGAAATGCACATCACCTACCAAAACTCAACGGCGAATATAATGGGGAAGGTAATTTGATGATACTGAAGTTAGTGTCCAAAACCGAGCGCTATACGCTGCACCTCGCAACAACAATACCAAAGGTGACCCAAAGGGACCCCCAACTTCCGTGACATCACCACGGCAGCCGGTCGCCAAGTAGCAATGGTGACATCATAGAGACCATTGCACATTTTGCAGCACTTGCGCTAGTAGGCTCCCGGCAATATCAGGCCTCAAGAAAATTGCTGCCACCAGATGACGATAATAGCGACGACGACAATGCAGCAGGATGTGCGACAGGCGAAAGAATATACAAGCACACTACAGGCCATACAGAAGCTCATCACATTTCTGTGTGCTCACAGTGGTCGAATTTGTTTCTCCCATAGCAAACGCTAGGTGGCACCAGTTGCACCCAGTGGCTTGTCATTTTTTGAAACTCTCCCAAACCATAAGTGAAACGAGTACAGTAATGAGCAGACCGTAAATCATTAACTGTCGCATGATGTAGCAGTTGATGTGCCTGTCATGACCAACAGGCCCCAGCTACATATTGCAGCAAAGAAACACTAGATGAAAATCTTTGTGTCAGTGCATCTGCAGAGTTTTTCTTGAACCATGGCGGCACACAACAGAGAATTTTGTTACAGTAAGTGACATTTGATTACATGGCAGTGACAAACGTGGCAGGGTTACGCAGGGTACTGTGATTCGTTTGACACACCAATTCTCATTTTACATTCATTGGTGCCTGCTAGGCCACAGCGGTTGAGCACAAAAAATATAACTTGTGTCCATCGATGTCCACGGCCCATAAACGCACGCATTAGTCATGGTGGTTTAAAAGCACTGCTAGCACCTCCTCTAGGCATAGCCTCTAAGATGTGAAACTTATTTATTGTCCGCTACCAACGAAAAAGCAGCCGCATGGGGAGACAACTGTTCCGTTTTATTCTTTTCTCTCTTTCTTTCTCTTTTGTGCCCAGCAGGGAAGAGGTGCCAGAAACAGGTTGATAGCAGCAGTGGTGCTATGCCACGTAGTGATTCACCAGTGCACCTGAAAGTGCTGGAGGCTTGTCAGTTACACAAGAGAGGCACTGACGAAAAAAAAAAAAGAAATAGAGATCTGTTCTCAGTGCAATATTTTAGAAACCGGCTGCCTCTCCTGATAGAGGAGGTCGTGCTCCTGGCTGACACACGTGGTTCGTCATCCCTGTTGTAACCACAATGACAACTCAGTAAAAAGAGTGGTGGCAAGGTAATTTGTACAGGCCACCTTGAGAAGAAACTTCCATTATATCTGTATAAGAGGTGCATGCTGATTGCATCCTGCCACATATGTCAGTGGGAGAGCGAAATGTGAAATGGAACTTTTTTTCAGGCCATCTGCTCTTGTTTTGGACTTCGAGGACTAATAACTTCAGTTCTAGTGCACTGATTCGTATAATTCTTTTTGCGTTCGTCTCGGTATTCAATACTACACACACTCCAGTGCTCCAGAAAGGCAGCTGAAAAAGTGTTGTAGGGCCCCTTTAAGCAAACCAAGGGATAGTTTAAGCAAACCAAGGGATAGGTTAAGCAAACCAAGGGGCTGGAAACCAAGTTTCTAATTCCCTGGTGCTTGCAGTGAAATACATTTGGCTTGCATGTTCACAGGAGCCTTTGTGACTGATTGGCACCATTCTCCATATTCAAAGAAACTTGGAAGGCCCCTCTGAGGATATGGTTTCATTAATTAAGAGATATGACTTGTCACTTTTGGCAGGATTTCAGATACTCTTTTTACTGACAGACAGCACCAATTCAAAAGTCACATATTTCGAAATGTCACAGAGGCCACTGTATCCCTGAATCTGGTCGTTTCGTAATGCCGCCCCCAACACGATCTCGCATCTTGACACCAGCAGAAAATCGGATCTCCTCACTCACCCATTTCAGAAGGGAGACAACGACGTCTTCGGTGCCGGTGGCGACAGTGGTGGCACACCGGGTGACGCGGCAACCTCAGCCGGGTCGTCTCACGAGTGCGAGACGTGCGGCGAGACCTTCGCACAACGCCATTTCCTGCAGAGGCACGTGCAGACGGCACACCCTGCTCTCGACGGCGGCGGCGGCTCCGACGGCAGCAACAGCGGCGGCGTGGGTAACGTGTGCCCCGAGTGCAACAAGAGCTACAAGTATGCGGGGAACCTGCGCACGCACATGCGCATACACACGGGTGAACGCCCCTACATGTGCGACGTGTGTGGCCTGCGCTTCACCTGCTCCAGCTACCTGCAGGTAAGGCACAGATAATAATAATAATTGCTGTGGTTTTTTGATGTGCTAAAACCACAGTATGATCACGAGGCATGCTGTAGTGAGGGTAAAGTGTACTGCTCTGGAAATTTCGACCACATAGGGTTCTTTGAAGGGGCCCTGAAACAGTTTTGGTGAGTTTGTACAAATGTGCTGCTCCAGTAACTCAAGCCCTTCTGATCATTAGTAAACCAATACCGGTACTCTGTGTGAGTGCGTAATTTACTGCCACGTTTTAAATATGCACATCATTAAAGATCGATCTAACATAAACTACAGAGTTTTCCAACAACCCTGCCCATGTATGGGGCTATGGGGCCATGATTCGGGCATACAACAGACGATGTGGTTGGTTTTTGCCCGACTGACATTTAGGAAACTTTTGTGGAGGCAACGTTCAATCCACTGCCATATGTCCAATTTTTCTTTTCTTTTGTGTGCATATGCTTCTGTACCCATATTTCTAGATGGTTTCCTTTCAACCTACATCGCATGCATCTACATGTGAAACTCCTTTACTTAACCCAACTAAATTTAGTCAGGGTATGTACACTTGGTCCTTGTTCTTTAAAGGAACACTGAAGCACCTTTTAAGAAAATTGAGGTTACAGTGACATTTTATCATTTTTCATACGGTGAACTCGAAAATTACACCGAAAGTTGGCATAAACTTCAGCAAATGACTCTATTTTGGCAAAAACGCACGGCGCGTGTCATGGACGGCAACTCAAACCTTGTCGCTGCCTATGATTGGTTGAAGAGCTTCATGACATCATCGTGAGTGCCTCGCAGCACCCGACTCTGCCTTGGCTGTGCTAGTGCGCGCAGGGAAACCAACGCCGCAAACGAACGTCGCAAACCAATGCTCCAATGCGGCTACCTTGGTCGTCCTCAACATGATGTCACTTATCAGTGTTTCGCTCTGTCATCTTCCTTACCTGCACACCGCGCGCGCCATGGGGCATTCCCGCGGACCAAGTTTGGTCGCTTAAATCGCTGTTGTTTAATTAAATATTGTGAAAAAAACCATCGTACGCATCCTATATGAGGTCACAGATTCCGAATTTCTATTAAATTCGAGAATTTAAAACCACTTCAGTGTCCCTTTAAGAGGTGTACAAATTACCTCCCCCTGTGCATCTGCTCACTCTTGCTACCCTGATATGGCACATCACTTCGTTGCCGCTCGCAGGTTCACCTGCGGACGCACGTGCAGGAGAAGCCTTACGCATGCCCGCAGTGCAGCAAGACCTTCGTGCACAACTCGGCGCTAACGGTGCATCTGCGCACGCACACAGGAGAGCGTCCCTACCAGTGTCCACGCTGCCCACTGCGCTTCAGCCACCTGCGCAACATGAAGCGCCATGAGATCTGCATCCACACCCACGAGTACCCGCATGTGTGCGCATACTGTCACCGCGGATTCCTCGTCATCACACAGTGGCGGGAGCACGTCCGCTCACAGCACGGCCTCGAGTGTGACGACCTCGGCGAGGGGGATGATGACTGCACACCCCGGCACGGCCGGAAACCGGGAGCCACTGCAAGACCAGCTGTCACCGTAAGTACCATTGCAAATTTTCAGTTCAAGAATTTGAACTTTCTCTCGAGAACAGCCTTTCAGCACAGTTGTCTGTTCACTGCAATGCCTGTAAATGTGAGGCAAGGTTTGCCACTAGCAGCATTTTCGTGATAAATAAATCAGGTGTTGGAAGAGAAATGCTATAAGCTATTACATGAGGAAGAAAAAAAAAAGGATGTCTGTATTGGTATATCTGTATCGTGTTGTACACTGCTGGGTCTGAAATTTGTTTAGACATTTTAACTAACGCATGCCTCAGGAATGGCCGATCAGCGGTATTAAGATACACAGAACGCTTCCAGCGCGTGTGGCTTGGCAATATCTTTATAAGATGTCTTTCAAAAGTAAAATTAGTGGCAAGCGACGCTCTTCCCTTTCAACTGTTTTTTGTGGGTGTATTGAATCTTTTTTTTTAACCATCAAGCATGTACCAACTAGCCCAACATGTTTTACTAAATACTTCAACTCTGGTGTTTTGCATATGTAAAGACTTCAATATAATTATGAGGTATGCCGTAATGGTTGAACTCCATATTAAGTTTGACCACCTGGGACTCTTCAACAAGCAACTCAGAGTACAGGGGTGTTTTTTTCATTTCACCCAATCTGAAACGCTGCCACTGCAGCCTAGAATCGCACCTGCATCCTCAAGCAAAGCAGCACAACACCTTAGGTGCCAAGGTGCCACTATGGCAGGTTGAATGGGAAAGCACAGCTCACAGGTTTTGCCCTGAAGGATAGCTGGCCTAAACCATCCTAAGGCACCTATCACACTTATGGCTCTGCAAATACAACGTGTTTCTGGCTTCTATGATTACTTCAGGAATTTGAAGCACACAAAAGCATTGAATGAAAGGGAAAATTAGCGTCCACCTGTCTGTATTACAAAGCTACAAGGAAATCCACATGGATTTCTCAGAAATGAAAGCCTCATAGTTGCCAAAAAATTCATTCTAGTCTAGGATTCGAACCAGGGAGGACCTGAGACAATGCTGGGTTCGAACCCAGGACCAGTTATGAATTTTTCGGCAACTTATGAGGCTTTGATTTCTGAGAAATTCATATGGATTTCCTTGTAGCTTGTGCTACAGATGGGTGGATGCTAATTTTCCCTTTCATAATATGTTACTCCACCTCGTGGGCTTCTGCAGAACTCATTTGCCACACTTAAGCATTACCTTTAAGAATTAGTTTCAGTTACTGAAAACTCGCAACACATATATCTTGGGAGGATGGGACAGTGCACTTATGCGCACTGGCAAGAACACTTCCGATTCCTTGCAGGAGCAGGCCAGCTTACACCCATCACACCACTACCGTGACACCACTGCCTTATGTTTCTGTGACATGAGCTCAATTTTCTGTGAAGTGAGCTCCATAGCACTGTTGCATTAAAATGTCAGCCATGCATTGTGCAGCCCTCGAATGCATTGCATAGTAAAGAACTCGTGTAGTTGACGTAATGAGAATGAGCTCTACCACGGCTTGAGCGCTTGTGCTAGGAGCACAGCGACAGAGATGAGGAAGAAGAGGACGGAGAACAGAACAACTGGTAGAAAGCGGGTGTTGTCTTTGCTCTCCTCTTTTACACTGAATACGTTATGATAAGCTTGTTTTGTTCCTTACCAGTCCTTCTTGCAAGTGCTGCATGACAGATGTCAGTATGCAGCATTTGTTTTGGCACTAAAGCTTTCAACTGGCAGTAAGGATTCATCGTGTGGTGTTTTCAGCACTGTACCTTCCTGCCACATTGTCATTTGCTAACGGGACAGCACAGAATAGCCCAGTTGTCCATCCCACCGAAACAATGTAAAACAATGTATTAACCATCATAGGTGGCAAAATTATCATACAGTCAGTGTTTCTTTTACATAGTTTTTAAAAAGAACAGAGGAAAACTGTGAACGTGAGAAATAAAAGCACACATTACCACATTAACTGTTCCCATTTTTTTCTCAACATATTCCCAACAGGTCAGACCAAGGGACAGTAGTCTACCAGGCGACACAGTAGCGCCGTCGACTATATCGGGGACCTGAAAGGGACTGCAGAGACCAAGCGAGGATTCGGCAAGCCGTTGGTAATGGACAGTGATCACAGGCGTTTTTGAGCTGCGGACTTGCTACATGTTGAGCTATGGACTTGCTACATGAATGTTACACGATCGCTACACAAGTGATATTCATGCTGCAAACCTCGTTGAAGTTGCGCAACTGTTGCTGCAACACCTTACTGGGGAGATGGGCATTATATTCCGCACATGTTTTGTTAGATTCAATGTTGAAAACCCCTTTTTGTTTCATTATTTGTTGCTTTGTCACACTATTGCCACTGAGGGTCGGCCAAGTGTTGTTTTGTTTGTCTGTTTCATTTGTTTGTCGCACTCCCCAACAGCACTGCTCACCACAGGTCATTCTGGGTGAGCTTGTGCATCTCATCCTGCTGTTGTAGTCATAGGCGCAAATGTGCCATACAGACAAGAGTATTGAGAGTATGAATGTTCCCGTAGCCATGTTACCTGTTGAGAACCAAAGTTCAACTGTCCTGAAAACCAGGCTTGAGAGCATGTTAACTAGTCTTTTTAGAAGAGTCATTGTGTCAAGAAATGCATTCAACCACCTTGTCCTGTGCAAACTCAGGTTTCAGACCTGACTGCACCTTACCTAGTCTTACGAAACAACTAGTATACAGTATTTTGTCATGCATTTCATTCAACTATGTATTTTGTCTTAACCGGATATTTTCACTTGTCTACCTAGACTTGAGAAGCATATTTTACACATACCCAACATGCTGAGAATGAAAGCTAAGCTGGCCTATAGGCCAGCACCAGAGTTTTAGTGCATCATAACTAGTCTCGTCAAGTTTATTTCAATGATGTTTGTTCAACCACCTTGTCCAATCTGAATTCGTTCAAGTTCACCGATAGTGCAAATGTAAACCATATTTACAGTTCTTGAAGTGTTCTGCCCGATGGCAGTGCCTATGACATACCCGTGACGTCGTAGGCTTTCAATTTAATTTTACACATTTGGGTCATTCTTGTACAAATAAAGGTAATGAAAGCCAGAGAGTTCACTTTAGAATGCCATGCACTGGTTAGGTTAAAGTAATGAAGTAGCCAGCCAACAGCAGTAAATGTCATAAAAGCATGTCTCATTTAGGAGCCGTTGTATGAACTTCGTGTCATACTGACATGGCACAATAACATTTTTTTTCTCATATATTGAGCCTTTTGTCATGCTACGGAAGACGTTATCAGCAATTCTAGGTATTCATAATCTACTAAGCTAGCTGGATTTTATACTTGCTCCTAGGGTCCTTAAAAAACGTAAATATAAATATATAATTAAGTAAATCTACCCTATATCAGTCATTTAACCCTGCTACCAGCTACTACTACTATTTCAGGGCTGTCAAGTCAGCATCACATAGCATTGTTGGCCTTTTGACAACATATAGAAAAAGAAGTAGTGTTCTCACTATTTAACTACTCTAGGAGCTTTCAGCTCAGCAATACTATAGTACTATACACATGCTAAAAATATTTTCTGTCACTCCTCGATTGGCTACAAAGCTTTAGAGAAACATGGCACAAAAGAATGAAACTGCTTTTGTAAACTGTTGAGTACAAGAAAGGAAAGCCTGCCTTTTAATGTACAAAAAGAGCAATGCCTGGTTGGCTCGGATAAAACCATGAAAACACACTTGCCATGTCCATATGTCACCAGATGTCACCAGGTGCCAGCATTCGCCAACAGACGTCAGTATGGCGAGGCAGCAATGTGGCACGAGGCGAACTGAGCAAAAGCATGAAGACATCCAGAAAGTGAAGCGGTTTAAGTGCAAGTTATAGATCCTTATATACTGAAATGTAGAAGTTTGTTATAGCGCACGCAATGTGGTTTATAGTACAGTTAGCAGTAGAGGCACATTGTCATTGTGTACATGCATGTGACCAGTCAAGATTGACATTGGTGTGGCACTGTAAACCACCTTGAGATCGCACTCACATAATACTCTATTGTAACTCATTGATAAGAGCACTATGAATGATTCCTGCAACCGTTCATAACAATACCAACTAAAGCTTTTCTTATCCTCTAAGGTAATTAAAAGCCTTTCACGCTCCTAAACCTTAAACCCGCCACGATAGAACCACACCTACAAGTGTGAATGTACAATGCGGCAGACACAATATGCCATGCCTTCTACCACTTCTACAGGTGTACAACCTAATGTCCATGATCTTCAAAGTTTTGTCACTGCTCAGTCAGCACCAAAGACTACAGAACACAAGGCCTAAGGAGAAAGGTGAATATTTAAGCAGCCTGGAATTGGAATTTCCAGCCAATACCAGTGCATTGGCCCTTGATGCGCCAAAAGATGGATATAACAAATCACCTAATATAAAAAGTAAACCTAGAATAGCCCCTGCCGATATTGGCACATTTGCCCTTAGACAGTCGAACCACAATTTCACTAATACCCGGATGCAACAAATTATCCATTTCATTGCAGAAAATAAATACTGGCATTGCCCTTAAAACAGAGTTATGGATATACATTTATATAATGAATTATTGGATGTAACGTGGACTCTGTTGCTATGTAAGACATTAATGTCTACCATATGTAAACATTACAATGTGAGCTGCGACTTCCTTATAGTAAGGTTCAACTGGACACTAATGGAATAATGTTCTACAGTCATATAGGCTGTGCACACAGGCTGCTTCAAAATTCAACCTTCTCATGAAATCCCTGGTCAGTAAATCTTTGATGCCAACTGTACAGCTGTTTAAAATGTTCATACCACAGTCGGCAGTTTATGCTGTGTGATGAAGACACTGCTTCAGTGAACCACACCAGTTTTTGAATGTTCAAGAAAAGTGCAAAGAAGTCTGTTGTTGCTGTTGGTAATATGACCACCGGAAGATGTTCAGTCAGAGAAGTACAAATGTTACACTCAGCACTTCAATACCTGGCACTGTTGATAAAGTTTTAGACAACGGGATCACGATTGTCACTTTTTTTTTCTCTCTCCTTTTTTTACTTGTAACTTCTGTCGTAAATTAAAACAGAAAACTCTCTTTCTGTTGAGAATACTTCTAAATGACTTCTAACTTTATGCATTGAGGCTTTTTGTAACTTCTAAAAGCTTATCATGAAAATGCAGACACTGAAATCTTTTAAATCTGTGTGCTCGGTTAGACCAGTGTTTTTACATAAGCTGGTAGCAAAATGTTAAGTACGTCACTGCTGTTTTTACAGTTACACCTGCCGGGTAGTCTTCAAGGTTCTTGATTGTGACTAAGTACAACTCTCACAAGAAAGCCACAAATGTGACCGTTGCCTAAAGTGTGCTATGGTATGAAACAGTGTTGCATGTTTGTACAAACTGACTACCATAAAAGCCCCTGCTTGAAGACAGGATGTTAATTGCTGTAAATGCATGGGAAATTGTTGTCACTCTTCACAGATTTGTGTATGTGAGGCTTGTATCAATTCAAGTTGATGGTTATGAAATGATTTTGTGTTGAGAACTGTCTTGAAATGGAGTAGAGTAGAGCAGATTATTTTGTCGTTCACAGAAGCGTGAACATAATAGTAAAACCTCATCTTGATGATGGCAGTCATCATTGTACTGACCTTGTCCTAGTTCACCTTTTGCTGCTGCTCATATGCTAGGTGCAGTACGCATTACTTAAAGCAGACTCCAATCGTTCGAGCTAACTGATACTCTGAATAACTCACAGAATAAAGACAAGAAAAATTGCAAGAAACTGTAGAAATGCATGGAAATTATATGTAACAGTTGGTTCTCTCATCGTGAAGCGCAGTCTTTAAGATCGAGTTGTACATATTCCCACATAAAAGAAATGGTAACAACTGCATATTACATACAGTATCAGCGAAACAAGGGTATAAATTAGCAAGAGTAGCTGTAGAAGAAACTGAAAACTTGAGGAAGCTTCCTCCACAATACAAGCTCTATGTGATGGTCATGACTCCGGAAAATAAGGAATTTAAATGTCACACTTTACTCTTTATGTTTAATTTTAGGAAACGGTGAAAACCGTTACACCAGCGTGGCAATGCAAAAGGTCTTCAGTTGTATATATATTTCTTACAGTGCAGCAGATGACATGGCAAGAAACAGACCATGTTTAATAATTAACTAGTACAACTACATATGTTCCTCATTAAGGATATAAAATACGACGGAAGTTGGTGGGAAGCTAAAAAGAGTTGATGCAATGGAAAGCCGTCTATCAAGGAATATGTGAGACAAAGGGGATTGTCCCCGACAGACCATCCCCATGTTTGAAACAAAGACCTCAACGAAATTTCCTACTTGACGACTTCTCAACACTGAAAGTCCGGCAATTCTAAACCATTTTGTGCCGTACTTGGGTGGAATACCTAGATGTTTCTTGCACGCATTAACACATTCACGTAATGCACAGTGATTTTTTTTTTTTTTGCTCCTTTTTCGCATTCCAAGGGCATCTGCACACATTCAGTGGCATTGACCGTGTTCCATGCTGCTGACTGTGTCGTCCCAAAAACATTTATTTTTAAAAGCCTGCTTGTAGTACACATCATGCACATACTCTATCACCTCATATCATCAATACACTGCTGTTTGTGAGCATTAGAAGTGAGAACCTTCTTGTGGTGTTGCAGCTGTTTGTAGACAAGACATCTGTTTCCAGTATGTAAAGGTTTTGGTGCCGACATTTTGAGCTGCCTTGCAAATTTGAATGTTGTTTCCATCGGTGAAAGAGAAAAAATTTCATTTGTCAGCTTGTAGCGTGAGGCTAGAACAGATTTTTCATATCTCCTGGTCCCTGTGCTTTGAACTCTCAATGTTAGCTTGCGCTACCGTATGCTAGCCTACTCTTTAGGTCAGATGACAGAGTGACAGCCCCACTAAGGCATCAGCCCTAGGACAAAATTATCTGTCAAGTAAGCCTTCTTCTCTGAGAAATCTGTCGGGATTTCATTTACAGTTTCATGTTACAAATTGGTGCATGAAATTTCTTCTCCTTCACAAACACTGTTCAACATTTTGAATTCTTGTAGAACTAATTTCCTGCTTACTTTCTCCTTCACAAACCCTGTTCAACGTTTTGAATTCTTTCAGAACTAATTTCCTGCTTACTTTAGTGGTTTCTAAAAAAAAGGGGTCTGTATTTTTTTTGTGTGTGTGTGTGTGTGTGCGTGGGTCATGAAAGAAAATGGATTATAATAGAAGTGATTAAGTTCCCATATAAGGTTTCCTATATGAAATGTCATACACTCTGCAAAGGTCCTTATCGAAGATTTATTTACAGATAGTTCACGCTGTGTCGAGAGAATGAGCCACCAATGTGTAAAATAGTCTATGATAACTTACATGTTCATGTTCATACTACTGTTATATTGCTACCCTTGTTCCATTCTATAAGAGGCCTGCTTGGATGTTTGTAGATTACTAGAGTGTGCCTTTCTACCCGCACGACTGTTTTGCAACATAACTTGATGTAGATTAACTGAAAAAAGCTGAAGTTTTATATACCTTGTCCATGTAATCAAAACATAGTTATTACACTTCTGTTGCACAGCCAAAAATGTTTCAACTTCAGTGCTGAAATATTGTTGCAGTCATCTTCGTTACCTTTAGTGTTCTGTTGAGAATTTTGTTAGCTGATGCACCTTCAGTACCCTACGCTTGATTCCCATGAATGAATAATCCTACTGTTGTATTATCACGTTTATGTCGCTATAGTGCTGTTGCTCCTGGTAAGTCACTGCTAGTCACTGCCACATTCTAGTGTTGTTTATGTTTGGATATTTCGTTGCATGTTATGGATAAGGTTGCCACCTGTTCGGTTTTTTGCCAGCGTAGCCACGTTTTCTTGCCCTCATTACGAAAACTGCCGTATCAATCCCCACACTGGGATGGGATCCACCAATCTTCAGATTCGCCCAGATTTGGACCAATATAATGCACACTGTAAGCATTCTGTTAAGCAGTTATTCCCAACCCTTTTCAACAGTTCGCTGTGAGGAAACTGTCACATTATCTGAAGTTGCGAGGTTGAGGTGTTCACTCGTTTGCTTTTATTTTTGTTCTTCCAAGCCTTATTTCGTGCATTCAAGCACAAATGGTGGGTGGAATGACAAAACGGTGGGCTACTCTGTAAGGCCTCCTCGTGATAGAATGTAAGGCATGCAAACACGTCAATGTTTTGTACACTTACCCGGAAGCCTTTCAGCTGTTTCCCTGGAAGTCATCTCAGCAGCTGCTTGTGCTTATCATTGGTTGAGACAGCCAGTCCAGTCTACACATGCAAAATGGAAGTATTTTATTTGTTCTGCCCCTGCAATAATTCACTGGTCTGCAGAAACAATGAGCAGTTGGCCCTAAAATTTAGTCTTTTAAGACTTGCCTAATACCTTTAATAAATTGCTGTTATGTAAGGTTTGCATTAAACATATCCTTTTTTTCATTTTGTGTGCACCCAAATGTACCCTATCTCCCAGTGCTAGTACTTTTGGTTTTTTTTTTTTTTTTTTGGCAAAAGTGGCAGCCTTAGACATGGAAAACAATGTATTTTGACACCCATGTTTTTGCTTATATGTTATCACTTGAATTGTGTTGTGATATCACCATAGCGCATTATCTATCACGTTAACAGCTAATGCTATCTAGTTAAGAGCTTGTCTAAAAGAAAGCAGAAATCTAGTCATTGTTATAGTCATGTGCCACCCTGAAGTTGTGAAAATGTTTTACTGCACATTTCCGCAAAAGCGAAACCAGTTTTCTTGCATGCCGCGCATGTAAGGACAAAAAAAAAAAAAAATTGCCCGTATTCATAGTCACTCGCTACTACCAAATACAGCTGAAATTTTATATGTATACATTTGTTAGGCTTGTGTTTGTCGCGCGTGCGTACAGTACGTCGTACACCCCGAAATAAATGTTTGTTCCTACCAATTCACTGTGTTCCATTTATTCCACTGGCAACACCAGCTCGTATTCGAGCTATTAGGCACTGCAAAACATTGCTACGGCGAAGTACAGCTGAAATTTATATCGGCGTGTACGTACTCCTCGTCAGCTTGCCGTTAGTTTCAGTTACGCAGTTACGCCTACATTGAGAACTACGTTTCACTGCTGACTGTAACACGTACTGCAACACTGTAAATTGCTTCTTGGTCCTAAAAAGCATGACTTACCGCCTAGAAAGCGTTCGCGAAACTTTACCAGAGGGCTTCGAGGGGCAAAAAACTGTCGTACTTACGGCACTGCGAAAGCGGCAGGTTTTCCGTCGTAGTTTCGGCTCGTTTCGGTCCTAAACTCGTTTCCCCGAAGGTGACAGTCACTTCTGAATAACGTGTGAAATTGCTTACTGCACGTTGGAACTCTCACTGGCTCAATTATGGGCATTGCCAGAAGCTGAAACGGCAGCGCGCCGACAGTTTGGCGAGTTTAGGTTTAAGCGACGGCGAACTGCGACATGGCGGTCAAATCTGCCGCCGACGCGGGGGAAAAAAAAAATGGTGGGGAAGGAGCGGGGGGGGGGGGGGGGGGTGTAGGACGCTGTTGCAGTACCGCAGTAAATGTTCCGGCAATAAAAAGAAAAAATAGCAAATAATTATATATGTGCGCTTCATTACGAGTTCTGTCGTGCCCTTATTTGAGCAACGATGCCTTAGCTATTTTAGGGTATACGGCTATTTTTTTTTTCGCCCCTTTCCCCACCACATACACAAACACCGGCAACGCCGTGCATACATTGCATCATCCGCCAACCGACACGCGCTGAGCCGTGCTCCACGACAGGTTTCGCGAATTAGCGGCTACTTCTTGCGAAGCACGACTACTATTGCTGTTACCAACACGCTCACGCTCGTTCGAATGCCACTTTAGTCCTGCTCGGATTTTGCAGGCTGCAGCTGAACATTCACGCGAGCTCGCTCCTTCCGCGATCTTGAATAAAAGGTCGCACAACCCCTGGACGCTCGTTAAAGCACGTAATTCTGCTATAATGTGGCGTACTTACCGTGTATAGAACCGTCTTGCATCGTATATGCAAATATTTAAGCACTGAAAGCGGGTGCTTGCATATAATCGGAGCGCCAAGCAGCACCGGGGAGGCCCGTCGCTCGCATCGGCGCACCGTAGTTCAACGCACTGCACACAACTAGTACAAAGGAACTTTATTAACAGCACAACAAACATATGTAACTCTGTGAGCACAGCCAAGTTAACGACAAAAAAGTCCACTGAGAAGTTTGCTACAAGACCAGCTCGTAACAACGTAACCTTCCCGCTTTGGTTTGACCGGTTTGATATGATGGTCCGGAAAATGCCGCCAGCTTTGCGGCCTCGACGACGTCCATCTTCCTTAGATGAACCGTCTCTTACAGGCACTTAAGTAATTTCAAGGCTATGTCAGTTCATGGTTGTAAGTGCTCACTTCTTGTCTCCACTGCCGGTGGATTCATGACGGACCTCGATGGGTATCGGCTTGCTCTTGTCCACCTTGGGCGGAGGGTTCTTGCGAGGTGCTTCGAGAGCGAGATAGCCCGTCGGAGTCAACTGACACTTGACAGACTCCGGGTCGACGTCTTCGGGCAGGACGTAGCGTCGCGTGAACTCCCGCTTCACGTAGCAGCCGCGGTCGTCAGACTTCTCTTCGTGCTTGCCGTGGATGACGACGCAGTTGTCCTTCGTCTTGACGGTGATCTCTTCAGGAGCGAAGTGCCGGGTGTCAACGTTGATGGCGAACTTGTCACCAGTGCAGGCAACGGACTCGCCAGCAGCTTGCCGCTGTAGTTCGGCAGCGGCGCGACCCAGCCGGCTGGGCTCCAAGTAGAAACGCTGGTGGAAGAACGGCGGGTCAAACAGCTCACCGTCGAGGAACGAGCGGCCGAAGTCGTCGTTGAAGAACCGCCGGGCGAACTCGGAGGGACTCCAGCTGTCTCCGTACAGCACGGGAAAGAGAGCCATTGCTGTCGCGATGAAGGTTGTAGAGTATTCGCAAGTACGAACGCTTCAGACTCAAAGAGGGTGACGATATCTCGTAATCTGAAACGAGCAGCGCGCGTCTGCGCGCTTTTATACAGCTGCGTCGTCTGCTTCGGGAAAGTTCTCGAGCAATCGCGAATGGGAAGAGAGCGTGAGACTGGCCCACGCGCTGCGTGCGCTGATTGGTTTAGATAAGTCACATGGGCGCCCGCGTTGGGGTGGGCGGTGGCGAGGCGGTTGTTTTGTTTCTAGAAAATTCGCGCGCTTTCGCGCCGGTCGTAGTGGCGTCCCGCGCTTTTTTGCTTCGCGTTTTTTTTTTTTTTTGTTCCTGCGCGTTACTCATTGCGTGTCGGCAAATCGTGGGCTTTGCGTAACGACGCAAACAAGCGATCGTTCGGCCACGTACCTCGCAACGTCCTTTTATGGTACGAAATCATATGACAAGCTCGTGTCAACAGAAATGAACGTCGACATTTATTAAAAACCGAGACGCGGCCGGCTCTTATTTCACCGCGGCATCTTCAAACGCTGAACCACGACGTGGCTGAGCGATGGTCTGTCGAATTTAGATTTTATGGTGCTCTTTTTAATTGCTTTAGCCGCAAAAGCAACTATGGATGTATCTAATGATCAATGCACACAGCCGATTCATATTAGCACAGGAGTTCGTACGTGTGTGAAAAAGTGGCGCGAAAAGAAAAGTGGGCCAGTGTGACTCATTTACTTCATGAACCTTAAGAATTGAATCTATCTTCGAGTTGAGTAGTCCTTATTCGCAAACCAACTAAACGTAAAACAGGTGCAAACGTAACGATCAGCTTCCTCTCCAGTGGAATAGTATAGGCATAAAACATGAGATCTCTCTTATGCAGTGCATCATGCTATTGTGCTCGGGGAGCGTGAATTCTGTCATACAACGATCATTGCAGTTTTCTTAACAGTTCCGTGGAAACGAAGGGCCTGCCTCTCATCACGTGATGCCGCGCTTGTGATTTTAATTAATATGTTATGAATTCGAGGATGCAACATCGATTCCCATCAATTGTAAGAACGACTGTTCAACACACGAGAACTACTCGAAAAGTATTCGTTATTCGACTCGCCTCTGCCAAAATTCGATTCGGTATCAGAAACCACTAATGGATCCCTGCCAAGAAGCTCAGCTTTGTCGTTCTACGCTTACACGGACACATGCTTTAGTAATGATGAAAAAGGCAAGGCGCTTACGTTTCGTGATCGATGCCAGGGACGAACGAATGGAATCGGCGTTCTCGAGGTTCTTTTAATTATTCTTCTCACGACCTGCATGGAACAAGAAAGCGATGCTCGCCTATTCTGGCAAAATTTTAGGAGTTATGGAAGAAGACGAACAACGCGACAGTAAAATATTTCGCGAAGTTTAGCGGGTCGGGTCCCACAAAACCGAAGGGGGTGTGAAGAGTCGACGCCACGTATTAGATCGACAACACTCGGTACCAACTTCCAACCCTTTCGATGGGCGTTCGTGTCCATGCATATTATTCGCATCTGTGACTCCGTGCGCATGGCATTCAAGACGTGGTGTATATCGTGTTAAAAGATTGCTTGCCGCGTAGGCGTGTTCGCTGTATTCGCAAGCCAGTTCCCTCTATACTGAAAGCCACGGCTGTGTTAGCGCGTGGATAGCAAATGAGATGCATGGTTAGATTGTTATATTTATAGTAAACCGCGCGTCTCATGCTTCCAAATGGCTAGACGAAAGCGTGCGCTCATCGAGAGTTGATTGATTGACTGATTTGTGGGGTTTAACGTCCCAGAACCAGCTCTGATTATGAGAGACGCCGCTGCTGATCCGAAGTTCGTGGGATCGAATTCCGACCGCGGAGGCTGCATTTCGATGGAGGCGAAATGCTGAGGCACGTGTATTGTGCTATGTCAGTGCACGTTAAAGAATCTCCAGGTGGTCGAAATTCGCGGAGCTCTTCACTGCGGCGCCTCTCATAATCAGATCGTGGTTCTGGGACCTAAAACCCCATAACTCAGAAAACCAACCTAGGTCCGAGCGCTAGACCAAATGGCGTGAACATTTGACCTTTTCTATTTTATTACTGGTACGGCATTTGTTTGCCTGATTAACAGTCAGTCGAGCAGTGCGCAGGCGTGACGTACCGAAATCACTGCGCGTCTCTCAAAACCGCGTGCGTCTACATTGGTTGTTTCGGTTCAGTTTCCGGCTTGTCCACTCAAGCATCGCCTTTCTCAAATTGTTGGCGTAGCAAGTACTCGCTTGCCATTTTACACACTATACTGCAGACCTTTCTGTAGCACACCGTGACCATGCTGCAGCTTCTAATGATCAATGTGGATAGACATCTATTTCTATACGGTGATCATACCAAGGCCAAGCAGACAGGCCAGAGTGGGTGGATTAAGCGAAAGAATTCTTCCACATTGATACGATACTGAGCACAACACTTTACTGGTTATCGCCTCCATGCAAGCAATTGTCCTGGCGGCGACGATGTCTTACATAGTGGCAAATCGCAAATAAATAGCGCGTGTATACATTTGATGAGGCACAACCTGTGTCTGTCAGCGTACTCGGGTTGTGCATATATGCCGCCCATCCTTGACACTTATCGTTTATTCCCAGCAATTGCACCGGTGCAGACGCCGCTGTCGTCTGCATTATTTATTCCACAGTGGGCGTTCATATCGCAGCAGTGTGTCTGTCGTGCGAGGCCGATACGTTCGGGTCGTCGAACCCTTTATATGCGTGTCCATTTTATGCACCGCGGACACTGCGGCCCTTTGCACAAAGAGAGAGAGAGGGAGTAAGTAGAGAGTAAGTGCCGGTGAATGATGCTAGACAAAGACAAAACAAGCAGTAAAAGAAACCAGACGACAGCTACGGCACGCCGCCGCCGCCGCCGTGCGATGGCCGTCTGGAACGCAACGTACGACTTGCTTGGCCAGTTGTGGGCTGCGTTGTTGCACTGCTGCATTGTATGGCAGACGACACTGTACACGCGGTGCGAATGACCCACGAATGTGGGGCACGTCGGCTTGTTGCGTTCTGGACTCACAATTTTTGTAGAAAACTCTCACGATGTTATACAGAGTGAAGTTCGTTCCAGTCCCGCTGGATGGGCTGCTGCTTCCGAGTGAACAACGTAGAATACCTTTGCTTTTCACCGTTTATATACATGCTTCAACGTAGGACTTCTACTATAGTACGTCTGCAACCAAGGAGGTTTAAAAAAAAAAAATGCTGGAGTGGCAACGCCCGCTGAACGTTACCGCTACGGGTGAAGCCGGCGTTTGCCTATGGTTCAGCCCTAAAAGCTTGCCAGAGTGTCCAGAAACCAGTATCATTTCAAGCGTTCTTGATCTGCTAAGGTAAACTCTAGACTAATTGCAATGTAAAAGCGCGTTGTTTTAGATCGATAAAGCACCATTGACCAAGTATCAATGCCACGATATCGCACATAAATTTTCGCGATGGTCAAGTTTCACCCCAACACCCGTAGCAAAAAGAGGAACGTCAAGCAGTGTCTGTCTAGCAAAGCCGACCGCTTTAAAGGGGTTAAGAAGCGCGAAGAAAACGCTTTTTATTATGTGCTATTTGGATGCTGTTAATTGTTGCCCTGAGTAAGATGGCGGCCGCCGGCTTCAGCTTCAGCACAAAATCTCCACTCCAGAATTTTTTTTTTTTTTAAACCTCCTTGTCTGCAGCAGGACCATACATGCTTCAACAGGACGCCTGCTAGAGTAGGCAAGACATAGCTGCATTCCCTACTCTTGGCTGTGGTCCACCTGGGGGAACTTTCACTCTCGTCATCAACCGTATAAGTTGCGAACTAGGACGCGTGATTTTGTTTTTGACTCTCGCTATAAAATTGTCGTAACGCGTCACATGTTCGATCACCGCCTCATTTTAATTAACCGTGAGACGCAATCAGTCAGTCAACGTCAATATTTACTGCAAATAATAAGTACCAGTCAAGCAAGTTACTGTACACGTTTTCGGAGAAGGCTCCCTGTGCGCCGCCATAAACCCGTCTAGGCTGCGCTAAATATGCGATTTTAACCAACTCTTAGGACCCGGACGTGTTTGAGAAAGATTGGGTTGAGCCTAATTTTCCCCCTAATTCCATACCCCATAACAACTTGTTTTGTGAACATGTGAATATAACCCCCCCCCCCCCCCCCAAAAAAAAAAAAAAAAACGGAACCACAATTCCGGACTCACTCTTGCTATAAAATTGTCGTAACGCGTCACATGTTCGATTACCGCCTCATTTTAATTACCCCCCCCCCCCCCCAAAAAAAAAGAGAAAGGAAAAACGATTTATTCCTGAATATAATTTGAAAACATATCACCCGATTCTTACCTTCACCCTCCTCCCCATTAAGTTGAAAAAACCCTACTAGGACCCAAAAACGGCAGAGAGTTGCTCTATAGCACATGGAATATTTTCCGTAGAGTCATTTTAATCAATCTCAACCGCCGCATTTTCTACAGCTGCTTTTCGCCTTGCTCGCATTCAAGTCTCCAATGTACAGTCCCGTCCGTTTATTACAGCGGGGTATACGATCATAAGCAAGCTCATAGTTTCAGCCTAATAATCAATAACGTAGGGTCAACAGCGCTAAAAATAATTTGGCAGATGGAAAAAAAAAAAAAAAAAAACAGGCCAAAGTGCAGAGGACGTAAGCGTCAACTTTATTAACAGTTCGAAAAAAAGGAACATATATGAGGTTCACTCGTGCCGTCTAAGAGCCTCTCACACGCACGTTCGATGAAACGACAGGTATGAAAATAAATAAAGAAAAGTGAACCTACATGGCAGACAGCTCCCACAGAAACAAACACACACGACACCATATGAGCCTGCTTTCGAAACAAACTTACAAAATGTCGGTGAACGAGGTTCGCGAGGGCAGACTAGCAACAAACATTTGAGCATTCCCGCTCTTTCGAGCAAACAAAAACGCAAGTCCCTTCAAAATCCCACGTGAAGAAGATTCAACGTAAAACACACTATCCAAACTCCATCAAACACCTGTAACCAGCGGCTAGAACTTGCCGCACAGAACACAACAAGGAGAAAGTATCAGTTCAAACGGAAATAAGAAAACAAAAATGTTCGAAGTTCGTGTAAATGGAATGTCGAGAGGACGTAACAATGCACGAAACGACTGGCAGTGTTACGGCAGGAACGTATTGGACAGCACTTGGGAACGTTGAGATTTTTGTATCTTTTTTCTCCATGTTGGCGATGAGGATCTCGGAGGCCGTACAACGCACAGGGGACCCGCGTTTACTTGTTGGCCGCCTCTTCGCCGGCGTCTCCGTTGGTGCCGTTGGTACCGTTCGTACCGTTCGTCGCTACCGCAGCAGGTGCCGGTACATCGGCGCCGTCGCCCTCGTGCTGAACTTTGATCGGAATGGGCTTGCCGTCGTCTCGCTTGAACTTTTTCCGCGGCGCTTCGAGAGACAGGAGTCCCCCGTGGGTGATGTGACACTTGACCGATTCGGGGTCCACGTCTTCGGGCAGCACGTAGCGACGGGTGAACTCCCGCTTCACGTAGCAGCCGCGGTCGTCAGACTTCTCTTCGTGCTTGCCGTGCACGACCACGCAGTGGTCGCGCGTCTTCACGGTGATCTCGTCGGGCGCGAAGTGCCGGGTGTCGACGCGGACGGCGAACTTGTCCGGCGAGCAAGCGATCGCGGAGTGCTGGCGGGCCGAGACCCCGCCGTTCTGCGACGTCGCCGGAGACGTCGACTGGTTGCCGCCGTGGTGCCGGCGAGGCTGAACGTAGTAACGCTGGTGGTAGAACGGCGGGTCGTACAGCTCACCGTCGAGCAGCAGCGGGGAGCCGGCGAGGTCGTCTTCGTCGAAGAAGCGTCTCGCCAAGTCGGACGGTCCCCATGAACCGCGGTTGATGAGCGGGAATAGAGACATTATCGATTTTTTTCTTGCGCACACGGGTTTGTTAAACGCGGTACACAAAAACGTGGCAGCTAGATTCCGAACACAACAGCAGCCGCACACAACGCAGCACGCAAGATGCGACGCCTACGGAGAACCGGATGCCGGCCGGCTTTGTGATTTTTTTCAAACGCGCTCGTCTACTCCGAAGAAAACAAAGAAAGGACGGGGCTGTTCGAGAAAATACGAGAAAAACAGAGAGGCGCGGGAGCATGGAAACGCGTCATTGGCCCAACAAGATCACGTGGTATGTCTGGGCACCTGCGCACTCTCGTGACTTCGAGAGCGTGCTCGTTGCGCCCTGCGGATCTCGGTGGTTCTGGATTGTTCGTTTGTTTGTTGCGAAGAGTTTCTTTACCTCCGCCGTGGTTTGTTGCACGTTTATTGTTTAACTCGGTGAAAACTATTACAACGTACTCTGCGAGCGTTGCGCTATCTCTTGAGAGCGGAGGCCACGGAGGCTTTTTGTGACTGGTTTCTTCAAACAGCGTTGTAGCGTTGTCGACGTTGTCGTACGGAGTTTGTGTTGCCGTTGGCAGGCCTGCCAACGTCCCAGAATATTAAAAGAGACGCACTTAATACGTAGGAAACGCGCGCTACGTATGCCGCATACTGATATTCTTTAGATGTAATTTGTCACCGCAGAAGCGCGTCGAATCGTACTTTCGCGGTAGAGTACGTGTTCACGATAAGCATGTTCATTGCGTGTTTGTTCCTCAACAGGTGTTATTTCCTCGATAAACGTCCGAAGGACAGACGTTCCCTCAAACACGCAACCGCCTACAGCAGCATAATCATTCAATAACAAAAAAAAAATAAAAATAAAGCAGGAGCCCGCCGATAATCTGTCGGCGCTCCCGGTGCACTTCGGTCTACGAGATCCGCGCAAATGTGATTTCTGAGATGTGGCGACAGATGGCGACACAGGTCGCGCCGCTCCTTCACAAACGAACGAAGGTGCTAGAAAAATCTCGACGTTTTTCACCTGTCGGGTGAACGACGCGCCGACCCGACTAAAACATAAACAGAAAACAACTGTACCACGTGACCTTGTGCAGCCAATCAGGCTTCAATTTCGCTTCCTCTCCTCCTTTCTCGCTGGTCTCGTGATTTCTCGGGCGTGCTTTCTAGAAGCAGACGACGCGTTTTATAAAAGGGCGTCTGCTAGCTCTGCCGGCTCAGAATTCTGCGCTTACCACAGCTCTAGTGTGTGTGTTTGCGCGCCCCTTGCGAAAGTTGAGCGACATTTCGTTTTGATAACGACATGGCTCTGTTTCCCCTGCACACTGGCAACTACTTTGGTCCCTCGGACCTGGTGAGACGTTTCTTTGACGACGACTTCGGCAGCTCCTTCCTGGACGGCGAACTGTTTGACCCTCCGTTCTACCACCAACGCTTCTACATCCAGCCGCATCACCAGCAGTCCTCATCGAGGGGCGTCTGCCCAGCTCGCCAGCAGGGCACTTCGGTCGCCTGCACTCCGGACAAGTTTGCCATCAACGTTGACACTCGGCACTTCACTCCGGAGGAGATCACCGTCAAGACGCAGGACAACAGCGTCGTCATTCACGGCAAGCACGAAGAGAAATCTGACGACCGCGGCTGCTACGTGAAGCGGGAGTTCACCCGACGCTACGTCCTGCCCGAAGACGTCGACCCGGAGTCGGTCAAGTGTCATCTCAAGCCTAACGGTACGTTGGCCCTCGAAGCGCCGAGGAAGAACGCCCCCAAGGAGCAGCCCAAGGCCATTCCGATTGAAGTGAAGCACGAAGGCGCTAGCGCCAACGCCGTGAAGAACAAGTGAACGAAGTGACTTCGCCGGTCTAGCGTCGGAGACTCTTGACGATGTAGGTCGCCAATCAGTTTCTGTATGAGTGACTGCGCTGTTAATTGTCTCATCGTTATAGCATGTTCATTGCTCATCACTTGAGTGTTTCTAATGATTTGTCTTGAATGTGACGCTTTGTACTGCCTTTCAGCTACGGACGGGAAGTTTTGTTTGCCTTGTGTGTCTTCGGGTGTTTAAATAAAGGAAAGTATTTTTTGTAGCCACTGTATCACTGTGTTCATTCTTTTTGCGTGTGGTGTTGTACACCACCCATTGTTAATTATTTCCACGTGTTCATTCACAACTCCAGTTAATTTTCTCTTAGCAAGAGGAGGGTGTTGTAAGTGGAAAGGTCATTTGCTCTGTGACCTTCTGAAACGGACTCGAGCAACATATTCAAATCTAAAACTCCTACTGCAACACGGCTCATCCGGCAGACATCAGAGCTGTGCAAAGAAGCAAACTTTACAAGCAGCGGCGTCACAGTAACCCGGTCGTAAGAAATAACGTGACCGCTTATATTATCACGGTGATATTACGCCAATTATTGTTTCAGTGTCGTGGAATCGTAAGAGGCATACAATATTTAGTATGAAAGCAGTGTGGAGGGAATGGTGACGCGGCAATACCGTTACGTCTGAAAAAACACAAGCTTTTCTTTACTGGAGATCAGGCGGGTGATCCAATGTAAAGCCATAGAGTGATTTGTTACTGACTTGGACTAGCCATTTGTACTATAATTAACTACATTCTCTGAACCTAACATTTAAATCAATTTAATGATTATCGTTAAAGAGGACCTGATCGAAGCGAGGCTGCCAAGAAACGCAGATGCTGTCTTTCTGTGCTCAAGGCTGACAGTAATGATTTTACTCCCCCTTACATAGGACAAGTATGGTCAACTAATTGTGGGTGCGAAATTTGTTTAAAACAAATGAACTGACAGTCTGACGTGCCAGAGTTAGCGTTTCGTTCAAGCAAGGTACAGAAAATTGCGCAGACATCGCGCGTCAGAGTGTGTAGAGACTTTGTTTTAGCATTGGGTAAAAGTAGAGGACGCGAACTAGGTGGACGTAGATTTCCATATCGCCGTCGCAATATAAAACTACTACCCATTTACTTGCCAATTTCCCAGAGCGCACAGATGTGCCCCAACAGCTTCAGTGTTTACATTTACAAACAGACACGTCCGAATTTCACAAACCTTGCTGCACACCTAAGGTATATATAAGAAGCGCGACGCCTTCAAAGAAGCCTAAATTAAGGACTTTTTCTCGTATTAGTGAGTTACTTTTTTCATAATACCAAAAGTACCACCATTCTTGCAAGAACAACACGCTTGTTAAGTGGGCGGTGACGTCACTGTGTTTGCCACACCAATATGCATGACGTCATACATTTTTTGCTAGCGTCTGCTAAGAGCTGCATGGCTATTTATCGGCAAAAATGATACATGCATTCTGTTCCGACGAAACCACAGACGTAACGCGTTTCTGAAACACACTACGTTAAGTAATCCGTACAGTAGTACGAAAGGAGAAAAATAAAGTACACGTACGCTCGGAAGTTTAGTGACGTCACACGCTCTAAGATTCGGCGCGAAATTCGAAACTGAAACATTGACCTTCATTTTAACTTCTAATATTGAACATGGAGTAGAGAAATTAACGACAACAAAGGTCTCACAGAAAATTGCTAGGGGTCATCAGCTATCGTTTAAGAGCTGTTGCTTGTCGAAGCAGGGACATAGGGGTTCGAACGCGGAACCTATGCGGCAGCCGACCAGTGCGTGAATGTAATTTGGAGTAGCTTTTAAAGAATAAAATTCGGTGACGTATTGCGCGTACCCGCACGTTGCTGGCGAATATGAGCTATGCACATGACTTCTTTATTGTTAATCGTGAAGTAACTGACCAGCACGTCATGTTACTGATGTTATGACCCCTAAGACACGTCCGTGATACATCCGAGCCCTACTACGCCAAATTTGGTAAATACCATTCAAACGACACGCGAGTTCTCAATTTCTTTTTTACTACATTTCATGCGCCGTATTTTACTACCACCGTTTTGTCAGGGTTGCCTTCCATTGAGACATAGAAGGCTTTCGCCTTCTATTGTAGACCACTGTAGACCACTCTATAGTTTCGCTTTAGTGCTACTCTATAACGTAAAGCGTGTATCGAAGGAGGACGCCCTACTTGCAGATGTGGGTGTGGACGAAATCGGATGGCACACACCCACTCCCGGGGATTAACCAAGAGCCAGGTAGTTAGCCCGATGAATTTCATCCTGATTATTCGATTCTTATTGGTATTTCATAGTACTCCTGACTTCTCTCTCAACTTCTCACATCTCGGCCAATCGCCCAGGTTGGGTATGTGCCAGAGTTGAGGACAACAACAACAGCGACAACCCGATGATTTTATATCCACAGAGCTGGTCTGGCCCCATCGCCTTTGTGTCCATATTGCGGCGAACACGAATCTATCGACCATTATTTCTTAAAATGCACTCGGTTATCCTCATTAAGAAAACACACATTAGAAGATTCTTTTCATAGGGCTGGGTTGCAATTCACCGTCTCTAATATTCTGTCTTTGGGAGCCTCCTCATTAGGACATTGCCACAGGGATGTGTGCTCTACTGTTTCAAAATTCATAATTGATTCAGGTCGGTTCTTTTCATAAATTCGTACTCTGCACTGTTAATTTCATCCTGATTATTCGATTCTGATTGGTATTCCATAGTACCTCAGGCTTAACTATTTCAACTTCTGACATCTTGGCCAATCCCCCAGGGTGGGTATGTGCTAAAGTTGAGGACAGCAACAACAACAACGACAACCCGATGAATTGGTTCGTCGTGGAGGCGCGTGCCCCGGCGCCTCAGGTCGACATCAACATCGACATCGATTCGACGGGCCGCGGCGCGAGCCGCGCGGGCGCCCAGAAGAAGAACCAGTTCGCAGCGAGCACCGAGGCAGCGCCTCGACGACAGCCGACAAGATGACGGGTCAGTTTCAATACACTTCTGACCATTCGCACCTTCGGCCACACATGCCAACGACCGACCGTTTGACAGGGGACACGCGCTTTAGCGTCCTCCTCAGACAAGTGCGCCCTCATATCACAAACCTACCTTATCCTTATCGCTTGTTTTGCTTATCTTCACTGTGCCCTTATCATGATTCATGAACAAATTTGTCCAGTATCTTACAAACAAGACTTATGACAGTCTTTCGCACTGATTTTAGTCCCCTTATCGCGCCTTAATGTTGTGACATTAAGGCGCGATAAGGGGACTAAAACGGGAAGCATGTTCATGAAGCGGCGATAAGGGAAGCAAGATATAAGGATAAGGTGGTCTAGTGGCTACGGTGCTCGGCTGCTGATCCGAGGGTCGCGGGATCGAATCCCGGCCGCGGCTGCTGCATTTCGATTGAGGCGAAATGTTGGGGCCCGTGTGCTGTGCGATGTCAGTGCACGTTAAAGAACCCCAGGCGGTCGAAATTTCCGGAGACCTCCACTACGGCGTCTCTCATAATCAGAGCTGGTTTTGGGACGTTAAAGCCCAGAAATAAATCATTCTTGTCCCACAACTGGCACGCAACTGCACACACTCATATGCAAACACACGCGCGCACGCAAGTACGCGCTGTACGCCGCTTTGTACACCTTAAAAACTGACATATATCAAGTTTGCCACTGATGTAGTTGTATTATCAGTTATCAATACATTTCGCCGGGGAGAGGCTAATGCTAGAGGTTATAATAAAGCGAAGACGCCGAATCATACTTGAAGATCATTACGGTATAGTAATGGACGAACGTATAGTGTAGGAGCTTTAGCTAAACGTAGCCTACGAGAACCGACATGAGAACGAAGGAACCGAAACCAGTTCGCAATAGAACGCCAGCGGGTTTTGGGACGTAAAGCTAGGCGTCATCTTCGCGTTACGCTCAGAATCTAAACCTGACTCCCAACTATTTTGATTTGCTGCGCCAAATAAAAGGGGACTCCAAAAACCTAACTTCCCCGTAGAAGTGTGACGTGTAACGTTTCTTGATTTTTGTTTCTTTCTATCGCTTCGTCCCAGAAATGTCGCAAATGTCGGAGATGTCGACGGCGGGTGAGTAAATACCACCTCATGCTCGGTATTTTTTTTTTTTCGCTCGTGCGCACAAACGTCGTAATAATTGTCATGTCTTTTTGTACAGACGCCGGGCCTGCAGGAAAGGGTAAGTTTTTCCTTTAAATGTGAAGCATTTCTTAGCGAACTTCAGCGACTTCGAGCGTATCTATCTATCTAGCCGCCTACGACTTAGTCCTCTCCTGGCCGTTTCGTTGATGGGATGTATACGAAAATTGGTATGCCACAACATGACTACATGACGAACATAAATGGCACGTCATAACATGAAAATCATGACACGCGTGTCATGAGCAGCATGGTTTACATGCCACAGTCTTGGTGCTCTTGCGGCCGTTCCGTTAACTTCATACGTACCTAAATCAGTATAGCGAGAGAACAATGCAGATCTATTATACGTTTCTGATGCGTGATTCGCATTTCCTTGATTCCCACTGCACGTGGGATCTTCTTTTCTTTTCTCTTTTTTTTTTTTTTGCAGTTTGTCATTTGGTGCAATGAGATGTTAAAGAAGCACAGTCTTCCGCGGCAGTCTAGTGGTTATACGGTGCTTGACTGTGAACGCGAAGGTCGCGGGATCGAATCCCCGCCGCAGCGGTCGCACTTTGGAAGGAAGCGAAAATGCTGGAGGCCCTTGTATATACAGTGCGATGTCAGAGCACATTAAAAGAGTCCCCACAGGTGGTCAAAGTTTCCGCAGCTCTCCACCAATGTACGGCGCTTCTCGTACTTCCTACTTTTTTCAGTTCCTTTTCCCGTATACCCCCACGGACGCTGAGCCGTGCTTCCGACAAGGGCTGTAGAAGATAGCATCGTCTCCTCAGTAACCGAAAGAATATTACTAAGAAACCCAGGTAGACAACATTTCCGCGCATTTCGGCATTTCAACTGCGCATTTCGGCATTTCTCCCCTTTCAATTCTTGCGAATGAATCAAACGTTGATTGATTGATTTGTGGGGTTTAACGTCCCAAAACCAGCTGTGATTATGAGAGACGCCGTAGTGGAGGTCTCCGGAAATTTCGACCACCTGGGGTTCTTTAACGTGCACTGACATCGCACAGCACACGGGCCTCAACATTTCGCCTCCATCGAAATGCAGCCGCCGCGGCCGGGATTCGATCCCGCGACCCTCGGATCTGCAGCCGAGTACCTTAGCCACTAGACCACCGTGGCGGGGCGATGAATCAAACGTAAATCACCTGTCCAATAATGACCGTTTATCGGAACTGCGTGTACGGTCCACGCGTAAACGAATGTGTGTAATTGATATATATATATATATATATATATATATATATATATATATATATGATGAAGGCCGGGGACCGGTCTTCATCAGGGAAAACACCCTGAGGGGTTATATATATATATATATATATATATATATATATATATATATATATATATTATATATAGAGAGAGAGAGAGAGAGAGAGAGAGAGAGAGGGTCACGTTAAAAAAACAAAACATTTATTACGACGTTTCGTTCGCGAGACCGGCCTTTTTCAAGCTTCGAAGCTTGAATCGTGTGGGCCGAAGCTTGAACATTCGAACCATGAAAAGGGCCGGTCTCGCGGCCGAAACGTCGTAATAAATGTTATGTTTTTTCAACGTGACCCTTTGATTATATAATTGACCTGCTGCCAAGGATTTATCCTTGAAGTATATATATATATATATATATATATATATATATATATATATATATATATATATATATATATATATATATATATATATATATATATAATATATATGTATGTGTGTATGTATGCTACGTAGAGTACGCTTACGTCGGACGATACCGAAGTTAAACGGCATTTTTCGCCCGTCCTGTGTACTGATGTAGAAATCATGGTCAAAAAATAAACTTCACGGCTCATGATACGTTCTGATGCCTATGCTTTTCTTGTTGTTTTTTTTTTTCATTGTTCACTCTTGTTTACTACTTTATCCCTTCTTTCTCGACCCTTCCATTTCTTCTTTTCTTTTTTCAGATGCCTCGTAAGTCCTCGTTTTTGTGTGCCCCATACTACACTTATCATCGCTCTAAGTCGAAGTCTGAAAGAAAGCTACACGCGTTTCCTTTATTTGTTGAAATCAAAAACGAACACACGAAGCATTATCGAGGACATTTATGCGATTACGGAATCACCAGTGCTAGCGCTACTTCAAGCACGACTTCAAGCGAATGAATCAATGTGCCTTTTGAAGTCACATGCCGAAAGAGGAGCAGGCAGTTCTAAAGTCCCTAGAGGTTAAAACCGCACGTAATTTCAAGCGGTGTAGCAAGTTCTATTTTTCTTGACAACCAGAATCTCTAACTTACTTGCATCAATTAAATAGGAACATTTCTTAACGTTTCTTGTCTCTTATAAATCAAGACGTGTTCCCGAATTCTGCTGTTAAATTGTGCACCTGACCTGCCTGTTCTATTTTGACACTGGATCGGAAACTAGCCTTCCCTGGCTATCGGTTCAGATATCTGTGTAATCATTTCATGCGAAGAAAAAATTTCAAGAAAATTATAAAACAAGCGAAAAATCTAAGGACTTTAGTAGTTCCCAGCCGTATTTTAAACCAGAGTGCGAACCAGGGTGCGCACAGCGCACTAATACTTCGCTCACGCGTTCCAGCGAGGTCTCCATGACTGACGGGCACTGTTTTCATACTCGGTTAAAAAAAGTGCTCTGGGGACCACGAAGCCGACCAGCATGAAACTTAGCTCGGGAGTTTCCCGGTCTTGACGTAACCGTCACACTGAAATCCAGAGACCTTCACAGGAGCCGAACCACTATCTACAACGAGTTACGAAGACTTGGGACTCGAACACCAGACCTTGATCATTTTTTAAAACATTCCGCGACCAATGCACAAGTAGGAGCTAAGCACCTGCCGCGTGACCCGCGTCCACAGAGTGAAACGTCGCCGTAATTTAAGAGAAACACCTGATCTCCTTATCTCGCAGAAAGCCCAGTCCAGTCAAGATGATCATCGTCGTCGTGCTCGTGCTGCTGGTGGTGATCCTGCTGATGCTTATCATGTTCGACGAAGCGGGTGCGCACTGATAAGGCGTATATGAATGGGGGCCATAACATATAAGCCTGTAAATTTTATGCGGACTAGATATACAGATCGGTCTGTAAATCGGAAGTGCCAGCAAGAATTTCTGAGCACCTGCTTCCGCGTTCATAGCCCCTTGATAGATAGATAGATAGATAGATAGATAGATAGATAGATAGATAGATAGATAGATAGATAGATAGATAGATAGATAGATAGATAGATAGATAGATAGACGTCATACATTATACGCCATACATTATCCCATACCCTACTAATCACCAACAGCACTGGATCATTCCATTCTACAGAACACACTATGGTCGACAAATGCTTCGCTGTCCCTGTTTTATTAAACAAATTAATTCAAAAAGGGATAATATATAAGAATGTGATGCACGTGTTATTATGGAATCACTTTTATCGTAAAATAAATGGAATGCTATTTAGCACTAACTAAACTTTCAGTGCACATTATTGTTTGTCTTCATGGATCGTGTACTCGAACCGTCAAGAAATTTGCGTATTTATATTTTCATTTTCACAATGAATTAATGTTTATGTGCCTTACGACTTGTTATATATTAACTCTTTCTTGCTATGAGTGAATTTATTTTTTCTTCTTCTGCACTCAATGCTCTCCATGTATATAGGGAGGCTCGGTTTCCCCTCGAGTGACTGATGTCACTTTTATCCCGAACCTGCCCTCATTGTTGAGATGAAAAAAATGTATTCGATTTGATTTGATTTAATAAATCTCGGACTTTCAGAGAGCGTGCGTCTTCGGAAGGAACTTATAACGTACAACTCGGGATGAAGTTGACGAGCACTTTCGCTTTATTTTCCTGTCCAGGCACCGGTGAAGCCCACGGAGGCGATGGCGGCGGTGATGGCAGCAGCGGAGGCGGTGAGAGCGGAGGCGGCGAGAGCAGCGGCGGTGGTTTCGGCTTCGGCAAAGGGAAGTGTAAGTACGGTGTGCTCGGGGGACACACAACGGGCCCGTGGCTAGAACTTCTTTTGTCAGGGGAGGCGACTGAATATTTCTGTGCCAGGAATAGGCTGACGCTCGGCATTGGCTGACGAACCGTAGTCAAATGCCAACGTCAGTGGCGTTAAAAAAAAAAAAAAACTGCGTGTGAAGTTGCTCGGCATTGGCTGACGAACCACAGTCAGATGCCAACGTCAGTGGCGCTCAAAAAAAAAAAAAAAAAAAAAAACTGCGTGTGAAGTTGCTCGGCATTGGCTGACGAACCATAGTCAAATGCCAACGTCAGTGGCGTTCAAAAGAACTGCGTGTGAAGTTGCTCGGCATTGGCTGACGAACCATAGTCAAATGCCAACATCAGTGGCGTTCAAAAAAAATTGCGTGTGAAGTTGCTCGGCATTGGCTGACGAACCATAGTCAAATGTCAACGTCAGTGGCGTTCAAGAGAACTGCGTGTGAAGTTGTTCGGCAATGGCTGACGAACCACAGTCAGATGCCAACGTCAGTGGCGCTCAAAAAAAAAAAAAAAAACTGCGTGTGAAGTTGCTCGGCAATGGCTGACGAACCATAGTCAAATGCCAACGTCAGTGCCGTTCAAAAGAACTGCGTGTGAAGTTGCTCGGCATTGGTTGACGAACCACAGTCAGATGCCAACGTCAGTGGCGTTAAAGAAAGCTGCGTGTGACGTCTACGCTTTCGCGCCAGTGCGCTGTTTCATGCAGGCGAGATCGCCCACCACCTGGTCTATGTATATGCGGACGCGCTTGCTCGTTTGTGATGTTCTCAAACTTGGTACTCAAATTCAATTAATCGAATTTATGTTCCAATTGAACAATACCGAGAACGGCACTGCCTCGAACGATATCTATGCTGGACTGTGAAAGACAGAATGAATAATGCCGTGGTGTATGTTTTTCTCCGCAGCGAAGGAAACCACAGGTAAGCTCAACGCGACTTCTTTTATGCCCTAAAATTGATCCTTTTATTTACGAGCGCGCCCATGTGCGCATGTTAACATAGACGCACGCACACAAGTACACACGTGGGAACCATGTGTGAAATGTTACTGTTTGCCTGCACCTGCGCGTGCTGTTCCCGGTTGCCAGTGCCGTCGCACGCACGGGCTATTCCCGGAACTTCTTTGCCCGTGGCTTTTAGAATATGCATGTATCATATATATTATGGAGAGCGTATACCGGTCATTATATGGAAATCCTAGACATTCGTACTGGTTTGTATGGAATATTCGTACATATAGGAACTTATGGGTATGTCATCCACGCGTACCCGTATATTCCCAACGGGTAGTCCCGTATGTTTATATACCCGTACTCATGCTGCGTATAGCAGTCCCGTACGCTACCCACATCAACTGACAGTAGAAAGACCTACTCACGAAAAGGAAGTTCAGTGAAGAAAAATTCCCAGGTGTCCTAAGCCATCTTCTGGGACAGGCAGAGGAGAAGGCCTTTCGAAATAGGCTTGCACATTAATCCTCCTTAATCAGCCTTCCTAATCACTCTGTTGGTCATAATCAAAGCGAGGTCTTCGCTACGACTCCTATCCCGCGGGTATAACTGTGATCAAGGTCTGGTGCTCGAGTCCGAAGTCTTCGCAACTCGTTGTAGGTAGTGGTTCGGCTCCTGTGAGTCTTTGGATTTCAGTTTGTGCAAGAAGGCTGTGGGTTCGAGTCTGTTAAGCTATTTTAACCATTTACATCGCCAACCGATCAGTAATTAACTTTGGCAATCATCAATCATCTCTTACACATGGCTGGCATTCAAGTGTGCTGATGACGATGACTATAATGATTGCATTCCTTATACCAGAGAGCGCGCGTGGTCTGTTTCCACCGCAGAAACATATGGATGACTTTATGTTCCCGTTTATGTAGTGGGGTGTGTTGTGTACTACCATATAAGGCAATGCATTATGCCATAATTCCTATACATTACATGGAGGCATGTGCCATATGCGATCCTCACATGAATGGACATGCAGTGGACCCATATGTCCCCATATATCCCGTATGTGTGCATGGAAATCTCATATAAGAAAGCCATTAAGCGAGCCGCGCCCCTTATGATATACGCATACACGCGGACTTTTATTTTAATGTATAGGAGTATTTGATAAGGCCACCGCCTCTGAGGGTTCCTTCTTGGGAGAGGCTTCCTTTGTTCCTGTAAAGAAAGACGCAATTTTTGACACCACGAAGCAAGACAGACAACAGGACGTGGTGTCAAAAATTGCGCCTTTTTTTACAAGATGTTTCACCAACTAGCCCCTCAAGAAGTGCTCCTAGGTGATCTTCCTTTGTTCGACCGTTTGCTCAGGACGTAAGCGTCCTGTTCAGCTCCTATTAGCTGTGAATGCATCGTGACCAGCAAGGGCATCATACTACTCATCTCCCCTTTCCCGGGAGCTATTGTGTAACTGTCCAGCCGGGGACATGTCTACTTCTTCCTGACGTCATCAGATAATCAGACTTAATGCACAACATTCGAGTGATGAGTAACGAATCTCGGGAGAATGGGCTAGCCGCGACTAAGCGGACATTCCGGTCCTCACATCTATATAGACTCCGTAGAGAGCTGTCTACATCTCAGTGACGTCTAAGCGTCGTGATTGGGCGTAACGGAAACCATGGGATTTTTACGTCATCGCATGTTATCGCACTATAGCCAATCAGCGGCGCCCAAAGTGAATAGTCTGATTTCTGGGGTTTAACGTCCGAAAAGCACGATCTGATTATGAGAGACGCCGTAGTGGAGGGGTCCGGAAATTTTGACCACCTGGGGTTCTTGAACGTGCAGTGGCATCGCACAGTGCGCAGGCCTCAACATGGGTACCATGCTATGGGCTACGGTGACTACCGTAGCGGGGCGAAATGGACAAGTCTCCGAAGTGCACAGCTGATGGACAGCTCCCCTGAAGTCACTCCACGTTCCGTGCTGATCACTCCCCACCACCCGCTGAGATGGAATGGTCGGAAAAGATTTTAACAAGAGTTATTTCCCAGTACAGAGTGGATGGGTCGCGCGCAGAGTGGTCTCACGTCTTGTGGAAATATACCTCTATGTGCGAGTTGCATGCGCATGCGCATGATGTGTGACCGCCGTCGCCAGTTACTGTTTACACACCGCAGAGTCGACGACGACCACTACGACCAGAACAACACCCGTGCCCATCAAGCGTCCCGTGGCGTTCCTGTTCTGCACCGTGGGCGCCTTCTCAGAGTCGGCGACCGCTGTCTTCGACAGCATGTTCTGCGACTACTTCGTGTACACGCACGTTCTTCCGTACAAGGGCGACATACTGTCCTACGAGAGTGCCTTCAGTTGGGAGGCGTTCAAAAAGGTGAGCCAGAGAGAGGTATTTGGTTCGCAAAAGGTTCCGAGATGGGGACTCCTCGGAGTGGATTGACTATGTAGCAGTTCTATAAAGTGAGCTGGGCTGGGCGCTGAAAGTACGGGGCAGTTCAATGTGATCGGGACATTGTTTTTTTTTTTTTTTGAAATCCCGCGACAGCAGAGAAGAGGGTGCAACTATTGCTTCATTAGAGACACTGGGTTGATCGATGCCTGGTGCCACATCCATGGTAAACCCTTAGGAGGCTCGGGCGGGTCAATTGCCGGCTTTGTATGCCAGGCTAAAGCCGCCTGATTCAACACCACCATCACCACCAGGAAGATTTAGGAGCAGATACGGGGAATGTATACCGTCCTCTATCGAGTTCCCGTTCTTTATGGTGATAAAAAGCGCAGCGTTCGAAGCGCACAGGTTTGCAGTGGTTTCGCAGAAAAGTCGGTAGAAATTCCGAACACAAAATTTCTCGTTCTTCGTAGCAACTTCTGCATGGCTAGGGATGCCGGCAACATTGGCTACTGGATTCGTGAAATATTAATAAATAAAAATTACACCATCTCCCGCTAAAGGGGACCGATGCGAAGCAGCAAGGGGGGTGCACACCGCGTTTGCATCGGTTTGACGCTAGCAGACGCTGCCTGCGTCAGCGTTGTCTCTCGCGGGCGAGGGCGCGTTATCGTTACTTACGAGCTGGTAAGGCGTTCATCGAAGAGAGAGCGTTTCAGGAAATCTAAATGACTTCGGCCGCCTGCCTTGGCATTTATTTAATAGAGTACCGGGATGAACGTACATTGAAAATTTCGTTGAGATCAGTGGACATTGAAAAGTCGTCGGCACGCATGCGAAGTTCAATAAACACGTATCACGTATTGATGTTATATGTATTTTGCTCCGCCCCGCCACGGTGGTCTAGTGGCTATGGTACTCGGCTGCTGATCGGAGGGTCGCGGGATCGAATCCCGGCTGCGGCGGCTGCATTTCGATGGAGGCGAAATGTTGAGGCCGGTGTGCTGTGCGATGTCAGTGCACGTTAAAGAACCCCAGGTGGTCAAAATTTCCGGAGCCCTCCACTACGGCGTCTCTCATAATCAGAACTGGTTTTGGGACGTTAAACCCCACATAACAACATGTTTTTTGCTCCTGTTACTATTTTTGCAGCCAAGCTGCTTGAGCTAGCTGTAATTTGTTAGGCATCATGCACTACCACGTGACATTGTGTTACGCGATCGATTTTGGCGGAAACCTGTCACGTAACATTTCGTTACGTGATTTTGGGGGAGCTTGCAGTCATTTCGGCAGCGCAGATGAAAGCACACAGACACAGGGAGAGGGCAATTAGACCGGACGAGCCGACTTGTTGTTGGCGGAAATATGTCACGTGACATTGCATCACGTCATTTTGGCGGGAACATGTCGCGTGACATTGCGTTACGGGATTTTGGGTGATGACAGGACATGTTTCCGGCAAAATCGCTTGACGCAATGTCACGTAGCATGTCACATGGCTATCAAGTAACCTGTTTAAGTAAACTATCGGGCAGCTTCACTGTGAACTGGCCTTGTGTGACCTCGCGAAAGCTGCGTACTTTTTCGTTTCTTATTGTGAGATGTTAGGGACATCTAGCGCATCCGGTAAACCGCTATACGCAAAGGGTTAGCGCGTACCGGATAGCGTATAGCGTTGTTTAACGCAGTCAAGTGGCGCCAGCTATGGGCGATAAACAGAAAGAGCAAACCTGCGAAATAAATGTCCTCCGAGATTCTGGCAGCAACTCGCTAAGCCTACAGCCTCGACAATTTGACTGTCGCGCTCAGAAACTGTGTCGAACTGTCACGGACGCTTTACTGGCGAAGCTTAATGATACAAAGCTAAAGCAAATACAACAGATCCGAAGCGGACGGCATACGCTCCGGGTGGTCGGCCATGTTTGCGCATGCGCCGTTTACACCCGGTATTCCGTTCTACACAAGGTGCCTTGCGTATAGCGGTTTACCGGGCACGTTAAATGTCCTTACTGTTCGTTCCACCGGCGTTGTCACTGCGTTCGTAGCGCGCCACTGCCTACAAGGACAAGCTCAGCTACCTCGGCTACCCGAACGCGACCAAATGGGGCTCGGTCAAGTTGCAGCACTACGGGTACAGCTTCACGGCCGAAGACCTCGGATGGCTAAAAGCCCAGATGAGCAGCGTCACCTCAAAGGTCGCCAAGCTGTACAAGGATAACGGCCTGCTCACGGCCGGCCTGGGTTACCACGACCGCAAAGACGGAAGCAAGGACAGCGAGTTCAACAACATCAAGTCCATCTTGAAGGTAAGTTGGTTTAGCAAGTTAGTCTGCTTAGTCTAGCAACCCAACGTGCCGGCCTGAGTTACTACGACCGCGAAGACGGCAGCAACGACAGCCAGTTCAGCACCATCAAGGCCATCTTGAAGGAAGTTGGTCTAGCAGGCTAGTCTGCTTAGTCTAGCAACCCAACGTGCCGGCCTGGGTTACTACGACCGCAAAGACGGAAGCAAGGACAGCGAGTTCAACAACATCAAGTCCATCTTGAAGGTAAGTTGGTCTAGCAAGTTAGTCTGCTTAGTCTAGCAACGCAACGTGCCGGCCTGAGTTACTACGACCGCGAAGACGGCAGCTACGACAGCCAGTTCAGCACCATCAAGGCCATCTTGAAGGTAAGTTGGTCTAGCAGGTTAGTCTGCTTAGTCTAGCAACCCAACGTGCCGGCCTGGGTTACTACGACCGCAAAGACGGAAGCAAGGACAGCGAGTTCAACAACATCAAGTCCATCTTGAAGGTAAGTTGGTCTAGCAAGTTAGTCTGCTTAGTCTAGCAACCCAACGTGCCGGCTTGAGTTACTACGACCGCGCCGACGGCAGCAAGCACAGCCAGTTCAACACCATCAAGACCATCTTGAAGGTAAGTTGGTCTAGCAGGTTAGTCCGCTTAGTCTAGCAACTCAACGTTGCTAGACCAAGCAATCCAGTAACGTTCGTGATAAGCAGGCAGCGTTATCAGGCGGCAGGCATTGTGTACGCCTCTTTCGACTTCTGACGATATGTGAAACCCGTGTGGGAAAATGTCCTCGATCGACAATTGCGACATATAGTTTATGTTTGTGGCGACTCAGGTATGCTCTCATAATCGCCAATCGCTGTTCCTCGGCTGACTGCAAATAGTTCACACTTGAAGCTTTCCGCGTAGCCCAGGTAGAGCGATAAAGACAAAAAATAAGGTACACGGATAACGGAAAGGAGTGGGGTTGGGGACGTCATGGTCTCTTAGTTTCGGAGCGAAATAAAAATAATTGCACGTGCTTCACATTCAACTGTAGCGTGGAACATAGTAAAACTTAATGGTAATAGAGTTCCCGAAATATAACTTATCACCCTGAACTACTTCAGTGTTTCACTAGTTCTGCAGTGGGTCGACTACAGGCCACATTAGTGAGCGTGCTTAAAAGCGGAATTGACAGCGAGGAGTGCTCAGGGAGGGAAGTGGAAACCGGCAGTTAACTTATGACATGAAGTAGAGTACACACCATCAGGCCACGAGACATAATTTGACCAAAACTAGAAACCGGACACGAACTTAAGACCGGATGTATGTTAAGCAATAAGTACATACCAAAAGTGAGCGAGCCATGTGTTTAAAACAGGAAGTGAAAACTCGTCATTATGACGGAGGATAGGTTAAGTACAACGGCGAGCTATAATAAGAACAGTACGGACCACAAGTGCGCGAGCTATCAGACCAAAAGATGAAACCGGTCCTGAACTTATGAACGGATGTATACCATAATTGAGCGAGCTTTAATCAGCGAGGAGTGCTTAAGACCGGAAGTGGAGACTAGTGAGGCGTTGAGTGACGGGCTGGATGTCGCACAGCGACTTCCGGCTCATACCCGGAAGTCAATCTGACTTCCGGCACTTCCGGTTATGACCCGGAAGTCAACTCTACGCAAGTAAGAAGCAATGTAAAAGGGAATGGGGAGGTTCATAGTGGACGCGACTTCGTGCTCGTTTAATGCAAATGCATTAGTTGAGCGGCGGTGTGAGTTTATTTTCCCATAAATTTCCCCAGAATATCGACGACATGCTGGTGAAAGCGCAAGACCTAAACACGACCGTTTTGAAGACCACTTTCCTGGCAGTCAAGCTTCCCGGCCTGACCGCGAGTGCCGCGAACGACGCCAGCGCTTTGCAAGAGTACAAGGGTCTCGAGTGAGTGCGCCATCTTCAATCAATCAATCAATCAATCAATCAATCAATCAATCAATCAATCAATCAATCCCGAGGTTAGAAGCAGCGCGCGGGACGTATACCTCTTTAGTGAAATAGAGAGATTAAGAAATATCGCGTCTCCAAGAAGCTTTGCGTAGGCGAAAATTAGAGCTAGTGTGTACGCCTTTTTTGTTCTTTGATCTCTTTCTGAATTACCTTGTGTGTCTGGTCGACAGTTCTCCCGTATTCTAAAGCTCCCTTGAATAGTGCTGTGTTCCGTACCTTCCCGAAAGGGAGCTTTAGAGTAGCATCCCCAAGCGAGCAAACGTAAGCGAAAACTCAAGCTCACTTCACTGTACGCCTTTGGCCTTTTGTCCTTTTCTGTGTGCATTCTTGGTAGACAGCGTCTCTTAACGTCCAGTCCCGTGCCTCTAAAGGTCCCTAATAGGAAACTGCTATTCTAAAGCACCCTAATATAATGTTGCGATCTGAAGCTTCCCACTAGGAATTCTTAGAGTACTTATACAAGCTTCTGTAGTTGGCTCTCCTTAGTAATGGCATTTCCCACGCAGTGGCCCTCTTTGGCCTCAACGGGCTATAAAGGTTCCCTTTAATCTGCCGAAACTAACCGGTTCCCTATGACGTCACCAGCGAGACGTCACGTACGGGCGTCGACGTGACGTCATCACGCAAACTCGCGCAAAGGCAACACCCAGGCGTCAAATTATAACGTCATCACCCAGTGACGTGACTTTTGGTGCCGTTCATCTTCACGGCTGACTCCCGCTCTTTCCACTCACGAGCCGAAGTAATGCTTTAGAATTAATGAAAACTCAGTTTGATAATGTATTTATTAATGCTAAAGCATTATTAGCTAGTAGTAATTCATTACCAAGACTCAAGACCCGAAGTAATGATTTATCATTAATAAGGACTCTAACGTTTCAATCACATGTACATCACACCCGCATAACCGATACGTACAGGAGCCGCACGTTACTCCACCTGGCGGAACTTCGCGGAACTCATTTGCCAAATTTTGAGCTTTTAATGCTCAAGTTATGAATATAGGGACGTGCACATCTGTTTACGTTGTTCATAAGAACGGCTGTTCAACGCTCGAGTATCATTCGAGAACTATTCGATTCGTTTCTGCATTTCGGTATCCCATTCGTACACGATTCGGTTCTAAAGATCGCCATTCTCACACCCCATACATGAGGCCATATTTGGGTTTCACTTTAATAAACTAAATTACCGGGAAATGTTCGTACGCACGCCTTGCATAGTACAAAAGGACATGCTGTTGAGCTAGTTGGTTCATTTCTTGAAAGAATAGTTATGACGCTAAATCGTGGGGACACAGAGAAGACAACACACACACTCGCGTCAACCGGCATACTGACACAGCGTCAACGTCAGCGCTGTGTCAGTACGCCAGTTGGCACCGATGTGTTTTTTGTGTTCTCTGTATAGTACGATGACGAAGCAGTGTTTATAGTGTTCCTTCTTAATGCAGCAAGATCGACTTGCTCATACTCCTGACGCACCTGGTGAACGTTCCCAGCGAGCCGAACTGCAAGATACTTCAGCTGAGCAGGTACTCCGGTGACGCCTTGGACGCAAGAGAACCGCCGAGCATGGTGAGCGAAAGTCGGAACGACAAACACTGTTATGTTGCCGCTCATAAGGCGATCGTACAGAAGGGACGGCGTAGCACCGTACGCTATACAAAGCTTCTTTCTCGGCTCTCTCTCTGCATGGTCTTGGACAGCAATTATCAATGGAAAGCAAACTGCTCCCATTGAGCGGCTGGTCTCCCACGCTGGCCCCCAGGGGTTCCTGGTACGAGACCCTTCCCTTTCGCTGAACGTCGCTCGGGGGGGTCGCGGCTGCGCGACCGTGCTTGTCCCCTCAGTGGCCGTTTCGGGGAAGAGCAGCTCGGACGCGTAGGAAAAGAATGCATGAGAAGTGCGCCGTCGCTTGAAGCGACAATGCGCTTGGCCCAACCAATTCTTTAACGACCAGCATGCGCTTTCGGCGCGCCGACTGGAACGAAGGGGTGAGTCGCAGCAGTGCACGGTCCGAACTGCGGGAAAGGCGAAGACACGCTGTGTTTCCTGGAACGACAGGGTTCGACTGGATGAGCGTGGGAGATGGCCCGAATGCCGCAGGGCTGCTACGATACCGATATTTCGATTGTGAGAATATCTGAGAGCGTGGGATAAGGAGAGGGAGAGCCATGATGGGAAAGAATGCCAAAATGCCTGTTTAAACTGCAAAGACGCTGCTGTCAAGATTAGGGACAGCCCACTAGGGAGTGGCTTAATCTGAGGGTAAACAGATTGGATGACAGAAGGTTGAGGTGGACCAGCAGTGGCCACCTCCCCTTTTTCTTTGTTACCGCAAGGTACTAAAGACTGGACGGGATTCGTTTCCCTTCAGTCTAGGCTGTAATCACTTAACTGATCGATCAGTAAGACTCCGTACGATGCAACTTCTGTCTGGGCCGTAACCACTCAGTGGTCGAACAGTGAGACTAAGTTCGTTGTATGTAGTAACAGTGTTCTAGGCTCTAACTTAAGAAAAGTTAAGTAGAAGAGTAAGACGCTGTTGATGTCTATGTTATCATCAGTGTGCTTCGGCAAGATGTACATATGACTGTAAATATTTCGCTGCAATATACCTTCAAGTTCATTACCTCCAACCTGCCTCCTGCTTCATCGACGTCGATCATCTCCTTGACGGGACTTCAATCCACATCAAGGAGAAAACGAACAAGAAAAACATAACTAACACATTTAAAAAAATCCTTGAGTGCCAATGTCAGGTGATGACATTCTTCGTGTCTCCTCGGCCCCTAAATGTCATAACGCACGATGTTTTTATATTCCTCTTTGACGCCATATGAAGTGACGTCCAGTGGTTATAAGGACGTATAAGCAGTTCAAGGGCAGGTACAACGCCAAACGCGCATTTAAATCAAACAGCAAAAAAAAAAAAGAGGCATCTACAATATAACTGAAATGCACTACACTCAGAAATATTACACGAGTATTTGCTAGCAAGTTCGAATAAAGCAAAATACGTACGTCTCACGCGACACATGGCAGAACTGCAAGTGACATGCTGTGGCACTTCATACCAGCCACCAGATATAAATTTCGGCAAAACATCGTAAAAACACATGTCGCACACCTTGGCTAAAGCGTTCAGAAATATGATCTGGCTAGATAACGTACGCATTGTGGTCCAAAATCCAAAGTTGAAGAGAAGATCAGGGGAAGATGGATGTTTGAACCGATGAACAGATCGCTAGAAATGATTTAGAACAGGGAATGTCGCAGGAGCCAACGTTTCGACAAGTGGACTTCGTCAGGACGCTCGAAACGTTGGCTCCGGCGACATTTCCTCTTATAAATAATTTCTAGCGATCTGTTCATCTATTTTGGTCGAGTAATTTTCAAGTGCGGCCTCCTTCGTTCTTTCGTGAGTGCCCCATAGCAAAAGAGTTCTCAACTGAATTCGTGCCAATATTGGCGTCGTAATATACGTTGCAAAACGACAACCCGACAAGTATGCCTAGGTTTGCGATACAATTACAGTTATATGGCTACGGCCCAGGCCAGTTTTTGCCGTCCCCGTCTTGTTCCGTGTAAGTCCCAGCGCCGCAAGGTTGAGAAGACCGCGCGTTGTATGTTGGCGATGCGGGAGCCAAGCGCGAAGAATGACGGCTGCTTGGACAGCTTGAAAGTTGAAGATCACGTGATCGAGCTCGCGGCTCCTCTGGCCTGCTTGCTCTTGCAAAGCTAATGTTCACTGCCATTTTGACGGCCGATGCAAAAAATCACTGCATCTCCACTAATGTGAATCATGACGAGTGGCGAAGCACTGGGTATCTTACCGGTATATCACCGTACGTCACCGGCGCGCAGCCACTGCGAATGTGAAATGAGTGACATAAATTTTATACATATACAAATGTACTGCTTTGGTTCCTCTTTAATGCTGTTGCATTTTAGTCCCCTTGTTATAAGTTGTATATCGTCTTGAGTTCTGTATGCACATACACACATATGTTTGGACTATAGCAACGGTTTTCTATATACCGTGACATCGAGAGCCGACGACAAAGCTGTCCTAAAGTGCTGCGGTGTTTCGCACAGGAAACGTCAGCCGCTGCTAATTGGCTTGCTTTCCCGTGGCCACGACGACGCCGTTAGACGCCGACAGCCCGGGCGCCTTAGCAGGAACTCGTTAGAATCGTTTCTGACCCGACAACCCTGTATATACACCGTCTGAGTGCACTGCCCCCAGGATCGGCTCACACATCCACACACTATATATAGCAACGGTGCTGTGCCGTGATGGACGGACAACGTGGACGGACAAGGCTAGACCCTAAGGTGCTTCGCCCAGTAGCGCACCCAGGATCTCTGCCAGGGGGGGGGGGGGGGGGTCAATTTTTCACGAAGGGCCGGGATTGCGATTACACAGTTGTTGCGTGTAAAAAAAAAGGTAAATAAAATGCCAAATAATAATAACATCAATAATGATCATTATTTTTATTATTTTTTCGGCGTTTTGCAGAGACATTAGCTCCACATTCTTCTAGTACATAGGAGCAGTTACGGAGTAGGATGGGGGTTAGGTCGGCCTCAGGGGGGGGTTACAACACCCGAACCCCCCCCCCCCCCCCGTCGGTGCGCCACCACTGGCTTCGCCCCTAAAACAGTTAATCACTCCTCCGCGGCAGCGCAGCTGTGGCTGTTATTTCTTCGCATCTCGGACAACTTGGCAATTTGCGGCTTGTCCAAACCAATGTTATGCTGCGTGTCGTACGATCGAAATGGGCATTCCTTCGCAGATGCACCGAATTTCGTTCAAGTCGATTCGGTGGTTTTGTCATCATCAGCCTGTTTACGCCCACTGCAGGGCCTCTCCCATAGATCTCCAATTATCTCGTTCCTGTGCTAACTGTGTCCAATTTATACCCGCAAACTTCTTGATTTCTTCTGCCCACCTAACTTCTGACGCCCCCTACCACGCTTGCCTTTTCTGGGGATCCACTCTGTTACCCTTCATGACCAACGGTTGTCCTGTCTTCGCATTACATGGCCCGCCCACGTCCATTTCTTCTTAATTTCTATTAATCCTTAACATGCGTTTGTTCCCTATAACCCACTCCGCTCTCGTGCTGCACCATGTTCGTCCGGTGGTTTTGTATAACAAGCCAATTTCCGCGTTCTAGGATCGTTATAGTAGAATGGGATATGAATGACGTCGAGCGGATCGTATACATCTGCAGTTCGCTCGCACCTGATCTCCTGTCCGCAGGAACGCTTGCTGAGCTCCATAGACAAGCTCAAGGGAGTGAAGTTCCGCGTGGCCTTCTCCCTCACGTTCACACTGTTCCTCTACAAGCCCACGGGCGGTCTCAAGGACACCACCAAGTACGGCGACGGCTGCCAGAACAGCTTCTTCGGTAAGCTTAATGTCCGCGGTTTTTGTATTAGTATTTACCGCTACGTAAGAAGACCGCGATCCGGGCTGCTGTCCTGGACGCTGTTAGACTCCACCATATTGTCGGATTCTGTAATGGCGGAATTTTGAACCATTCAGGAAGGCCCTCCTCTGGGACAATCAGGTGCCGATGCTATTTCTACCTCAAGCAAGCTAGGAGAGGGCATCTCGTGACAATCCCAAAGCCCAGTCATAAAAAAAATGTGAAAGAGAAAATCATGGGGAGTAGGCCCCGGTCACGTGGTATGCAAGCGGTAGAATATTGTGCACGGTCAAGCGCCACTAAAGGTTACCGCTTCTAAAAAACCTCGAGCGGTCAGGCAACTGCGTGGGCCCTAATCCTACCAGAGAGGCACCGCGCACTAGCGACAGAGGGGATTGGCTTGCCGAGCGTAATCACGTGACGACGCCTCCTAGTTTTTTAGATGCGAAGTAGCTCATGGCGTAGCTTATGGCGGAGTTCAATCCGGTGGTGGTGGTGTGCAGCGTGAGCACACCACCACCACCGGACAACGCAAACAGGTCGTCGGCCAGCTCGCTCACTTCTTCTAATATTTGCGCAGGGAGAACCTTGCCCTTCCGCTGTCTGCTCGCGCGGTTGTCTCGTGGTCAGAAGAAGAGGGATGTTTCGAGCTTTCACCGTGATGTCCGCGCTGATGTTACGGGAGCGTACGAAAGTCACTCGAGCTCAAGGGACGCCGCTAAACGAACAAACAGAAGATGAGCGCGAACTATCAAGTGTCACAGCTCGACACTTGAAGCACGCTAGTTCCTTCGCTGCTTCGGCCGCCTTTGCAACAGAAGCGCTGTTCAAACTGAGAGTATCCATTGTGACAGCTTATTCGCGCTCGTTCGGTGTATATCTGTGCGTTCTTTTCGTGCGTGCTTCACTTGATAGTTCGCGCTCATCTTCTGTTTGTTCATTTAGCGGCCTCCCCTATAGTTCTGTATGTGTAGCTTTGTGACACACAACGTATAAAGCCCTTCGTACCAGCACGCGCTGCCCACGGGAGGCGGTCACTTAGCAAGTGCATGTTTGCTACAATTAATATTGCTCCTGAAGCTGCGAGCCACACTTAGTATAGCATTACAGTTTCTTGCTATCGCATTCATTGATTCGCCCTTGCGGCGAAACTGTGACTTTTTTTTATATATAATGGAAGCTATATTGCACAGTGGCTGCATCGCTTCCATAGAGCCATCGTGCTGTCCACAAAGGGAATTTCAGTGTTCCATCTCATACTGCTCATGACTGTGTATATCCTTGTGTACAGTTGCAGACCTTGTATATGCATGCGCCCATTGCCGCGTTGTGTATGACGCAGACGACTACAACGCGGTGTGCGGCGTGCCGGACACCGATATTACCCTTAACACCGACCCGTCTAAGTCGAGCGCCACGTACGCGAAGAAGGACAGCGGCATCTTCATGGTCTTCGAGACGAAGAACACAACAAAGCTGAAGGTAAGACCTTATCAGTTCGCAGGGACAATAAGGTGTCCGAGCATCACTGGAGATGGGGGGAGGGGGGTTGAAGAGACCCACCTAAGGGGTCAGGGATTGATTTGATTGATTTCTGGGGTTTCTTACGTCCCAAAACCAGCTTTGATTATGACGGACGCCGTAGTGGAGGGCCTTGGAAATTTTTGACCACCTGGGGTTCTTTAACGTGCACTGACATCGCACAGCGCACGGGCCTCAATGTTCCGCCTCCATCGAAATGCAGCCGCCACGGCCGTAATTGGTCGGGGAGTTGGCCGGGAATTTCGTTTTGTGGCTTTTGTTGTTCACTATGAACGACAATCATTCTTCGATGTTTTACGTGCCAAAACCACGATCTAACTAGGAGGCACGCCGTACACCCTCAATCAGATCCCGGATAAAGTGTAGCTATAGCCAGGAAAGTGGACGAAAAATGTCCAATTTCCTGGCTATATCTATCACTCTGCGCATGACATGGATTAGTGAAGTGGGGGGCTCCGGAAATTTTGGCCATGTGGGCCTGTCACAGAGGCCTCTAGACAGGGGTTTATAGACCCCCCCCCCCCCAAAAAAAAAAAAAAAATCCCGCCAAACACCGCCCCCCACCCCCCGCGTTGGATCCTCACCTCCCCTCTCCCCACCACACATCCGCACACACAAAACATTCTCCAGATAACCAATGGCATCGTATCCCCCCCCCGCGTACTGGTTACACCATGGGTGACAAACCCGAAGTTCTGGACAAACCCCTGCCTTCAGCATTTTCATTTCAGCACATTCACGCGACGGCATCGAAGTGCTGCCCGTTCGCAGTCGAAATGTGTCACAGCGTTTCTTCTAAGCAGGCAACACGTATGCTGTATAGTGCGCTCTATCACCAGATTTCGGTGTCCGCGCTTTTCGAAGTTCTGAGAGTTGGCTCTTCCCCCTGCATGTCGCAGGCTAGTAAGGCGAGCGAAGTGTCGCGCAAGAAAGGAATCGAACTCACGTGGGCCGCCTACGACGTGCACCGGGACGTGAGGAGCTGCGGCGTGGACGCCAACGTGCGGATGGAGCGGCTGTCGGCTCTCAACGACACCCTGGTGGCCGACTATGCAGTACCGGAGGAAGAAAAGTGAATGCCACGCGGTCTGTCGGGCTGCAGACACCAGCAAGACTCCCTCCCGCAGTCCCGGTTTTCTCCCTTACCTGGAACGGCGGAGATCAGTAAAAAGAGGCAGTTGGGAGCATTTGGGTTCTGTTTGTTTCGATGGAGTTCAGAAAAATCTCACTATAACTAATTTATGAACAGATCGCAAAATACGATATAGAACAGGGAATGTCGCAGGAGCCAACGTTTCGACAAGTGGACTTGTCTTCGTCAGGGCGGCGCCCTGACGAAGACAAGTCCACTTGTCGAAACGTTGGCTCTTATTTTGCGATCTGTTCATCGATTCAAGCATCCATCTTCCCCTGAGCTTCTCTTCTAGTTTAGATTTATAACTAATTTAATCAGACGAAAGTAGCTTCGTTATATCCGTGAATTTCTATAAATTCATAATCGCGATGCCATTATTGCCTTTTAATTCGTTGTAGCCAATAATTAATTACATCCGCTTTCATTGCATCGAGGTTCCACTGTAAAAGAGACTGTTGTGGGCAATGGGGGCTCTATTGGAATCGGTGGGGTTCGGTTACAATACAGCCTCGTTACAACGAAATTAATGTGAGACGGAATTAGCCTCGATATCCGGTATCCGGTATATCTGTTTGCTATAACCGATCAGCGATAATTATAAGCGTTATAACCACATTTAGTTATATAGAGGTTTCAGCGCAAGACGGACGGTTGGAGGCAATGAATGGGGCTCTTTCCTAGCCGAGAACTAAATTTAATGTGAGACGAAATTAGCCTCGATATCCTGTAATTCGTTGTATCTGTTTGCTATAACCGATCAGCGATAATTATAAGCGTTACAACCGATAGTACGTTATAACCACATTTGGACGTTTCAGCGCAAGAGGGACAGCTGGGGGCAATGGGGCTCTTTCGTAGCCGAGAGCGAAGAGATATAAATGTATTATTACCACATCACTTGTGGCGTGTATATATCCACACAACGCACGCAGCCCAGGATGAGCAGGTACGTGCCACACGTCATTTTACACGGAGCAAATGCGTGCCTCAAATTCAGCAATGCATTAAGATAGCATAAGTAACCACATTTGTTGTTGAGAATGTCAACCGAAATGTCGACACGGGTGCTTCCGCATTGAGGCTTTTCCTCATTTTTCTTTTGTTACATACCAGAATAGGCATGGAAGGGTGAGATTGTAAGTTTACAACGACTGATGAGTCATGACACCAATGACGTCACTCGCTTTTAATTGACGCCACGATCAACGAAAGTGAAGTCGCGTGTGCCTCATACGTGAATTCCCCGGCCAGGAACGCGGCTAATGGGCCACAGGTGATTGAAATTGCTTAACTTTTATAGCCTATGTCAATCAAGTAACAGCCAAAACAGCTGCCCAAAATAGAATGTCGCTGCAAATGCCTCAGCTACAGTCGTAAAAGAATGACGAAGTAAAAGTTCCAAGAATTTTTATGATGATGATGAATCTTTATAATGATGATGAATCTTTATAATGATGACGATGAAGAAGAAGAATCTTTATGATGATTATGATGTCCTGGTGATGATGATAATGATGCTCCAAGAATTTTTATGACGTTGCGGAATTGATGATGATGACTATGATGATGATGATGATCCTTCAAATATGGCGCATACCCACTTCGGGGGGCCTGATATGCCTAACATTTAGTTGGTATACTGTGCGAATACCGCAATGTGATGAATAAAAAAGAATAAATTAATAATAATCTAGAGAAAAGGAAAACGGAGGAAAAGAAAGAAAATGCGGAATTACATTACCATCATCATCATCTTCTTCAGCCTACTGCACTACAGGAAGGCCTCTCCCAATGTTATCCCTCCCTTCCTATCCTGCGCGAGCCGATTCCACTTTGTGCATACGAACTTCTTGTTTTCGTCACTCCACCTTACTCCATGTCGTCGGCGGCCACGATTTGATTCCTGAGGGTTTTACGTCCCAAAACCAGCTGCGATTATGAGGGACACCGTAGGGGAGGGCTCCGGAAATTTTGACCACCTGGGGTTCTTTTGACGTGCACTGACACTGCACAGCACACGGGCCTCAACGTTTCGCCTCCATCGAAATGCAGCCGCCGCGGCCGGGATCCAATCACGCGACCTTCGGATCAGTAGCCGAGTGCCATTGCCACTAAAGACAACCGTGGCGGAGCACATACAAAGTCCATATATATTCCATATATTGTCCACATATAATTATAAGGGAAATATACGAACTTATTGGATCGGCCGTACGGAACGTTTCAGTAGGGGATAAAAGAACAAAGTACAATTAGAGTAATAGGAGTACTCAGAGGCTCACATGGTAATTATGAGTAATCTCACGCCGAAAGAACAATGGGAAGTAATTAGCAAAGGACATGGAAAGTAAATATAATTACGAGTATAGTCCAAGGGACACAAAGAGCAATTTTGGGCAAATACATGCAATCCAGGGGACACACTCATGCATGCAGCTCAGTGTTTGCATGCATGCTAATCTATACAAGGTCACGTTTGATTTGTAAGCAACTTTTGTACCAAGGTAGTTAACCTTTTTTAGCACCCACCTCGTCAATGTCTCTCCAAGGCACAGTGGTATATGCAATTAAATAGCTACGAGCAATTTAACAAACCCGGAGTAGTAAGGAGTAATCTTCACGAAAATGCGTACTGACTATCTACGTTAAGTCGCCGTAGCATGCCATAAGAGACCTGCGAGATTTTTTAGATGCGAAGCAGCTTATGGTCGGGACTATGTCCCTCCCTCCATCCATCCATCCATCCGCCGTGCGGCGTCCACACCCGCACTGCGCATCCTCCTCCCCCTCCTCTACATGTCTCATCTCCTCTCCTCTCGGCATTCGTCCTCTCCTCTCCGAACGGCGCGTGTTGACTATGGAAACGCTCCTTCGATGAACGCTTTACGAGCTCGCAAGGAACGAGAACGCGCCCTCGCCCGAGAGAGAAAGTGCCGACGCAGGCAGCGTCTGCTAGCGTCAAACCGATGCAAACGCGACACCTAGTCAAACCGATGCAAACGCGGTGTGCACCCCCCGTGCTGCTTCGCATCGCCTCACGGTCCCCTTTAGCGGCAGATGGTGTATTTTTTTTCCTTAAAAGCTCGCCGTACAACACACACACACACACAAAGAGAGAGAGAGAGAGAGAGGCCGTCCGGGAAGATCTTTTTTCCCTTTTCCACAGGCAGCGACCAGTTAGCGAACTGTAAACCGCAGGGCCATAGCTCCTGGCGGCGATGTGCATGTCGCGCGCCGTATCGCTGTCACCAAAGCCGCTGCCTTAGCCTTTCGTCCGTGTCCTTCTTGTAGTCCTGCACCATGGTGTCGTTGACGACCCTGAACCGGGTGTAAGACTTCCGCTGAGGCTGGTCGGTGGTCTCGCACGCGGCCACGTCGTTCTGCACGTCGTACACGGCCCACACCAAGCCCACGCCTGCTGGGCGGGCAACGCCTATCGCGCCTTTCATCTGCACGCGCCGGAGGTAAGCGTTTCACGTTAATTTGTTTTCTGCACCCAGGGACCTTACTATTTTTTTTTTTACGAAGTCGGACCGTGTCAACCTGAGCTGCAATGGTGTTTTTGTATTAATCTGTACGAGTCCAGAACTAGCGGTAAGGGCCCAGGTGATCCTCTCAGCAATATTAATGTAGGCATATTAAATCAAAATCCAGCTTCGCTGGAACGTGGAGGTAATTAATGCGATAGCAACACGCTGGAATACTGTATCGATTAAGACAAGCAGCTTTAGGGGCGGCGCGCTGCCGCTAAGCGCGGCGCGTACTGCGGGATCCTGTCGACAAGCCTCCGGTACTGACATGCACAGCATGTTTCGTGCGCAGCTAAACATATACTGCTGCTGAGCATGCACTGTGTTCTTGCTTGCGTACCTGACGGGAGCGCATTTTTAAAGCGAAAGCTCTACTACTACATGTGGCGTTTGCTCGTTTCTCTGGCCGCGTGGCCTTGATCCTCCAAGAGAGCACTGCAACAGGGCCCCAGAGCCAACACCCCCTATACTCAAGTATACTCAAGTATAGGGGGTGTTGCAAGAGCGCGAGCGAGTGACGTCACGTCACGTGATCCACTGCGCCACCGCGTGACTATTTTCTTCAGTGTGACGAGCGTTTCGTTGAGGCTCTTTGGCCGGAGCTGTGGCGACACGAGAGGCGCACGAAGCACGTGACCAATGCCTGACACGCCTAGCCTACTTGACAAGGGACGCATGCAAACGAGGTCGAGTGTGGTTAGGTCGACTCGACACTTCAACTCGACCCACCATCGAGTCGAGTTCGTGTAAACGATAACCGTGACGATGCGTGCCTTACAAGTCAAAAGCAGCAATCACTTCGCGTATAAGTTAGTGAAAGGTATAAGTAAGTACAAGGTATACGTTAGTACAAGGTAAGAGTCAGCACAAGTTCAACTCGACACTTCAACCTGACCCCCTTCACGTCGAGTTCGCGTAAACAAAAACCACGACGTTGCGTGCTTACAAAGACAAACGCAGTAATCACCCCCAGCTTGAAACAGCATGCCAACAGCCGTACCTTGGCCAGTATGGTTTCCTCAGTGTCGAACACCAGGAGCCCGCTGGACCTGCTGGGTGCCGTGGCGGTACCGCTATGTGCGCCCTGGACTTCGATTTTCGTGTCCGCCACTCCGCAGAGTTCGCTGTAGCTGACTGCACACAGACGGCGGCGGACGCACAATTAGAGTGCGACAAAGCGGCAGATTGCTAATTGGAGCTCATGGCTTAAATCGATGAAGAGATCGCAAAATACCATTTAGAACAGAGAATGTCGCAGGAGCCAACGTTTCGACAAGTGGACTTGTCTTCGTCAGGACAGCGACGAAGTGTACGAGGCGAGGCGCTGTCCTGACGAAGACAAGTCCGCTTGTCGAAACGTTGGCTCCTGCGACATTCCCTGCTCTAAATCGTATTTTGTGATGTTTTCATCGATTCAAGCATCCACCTTCCCCTGAGCTTCTCTTCTAGTTTGTTCATGGCTTAGTGTGTTCGAAGTACAGTATTCTAAAACTTACATAGGAAATACTCTAACGCGAAAGGACACGAGGAGAGACAAGTACGCGGAACTGGCGCATCTGTCTGTCCTTGTGACCTTTCGCGCTACGGTTTTTCCTTCTGAAGTCAAGAACAAGCTCGCCCAGAAAAAAATTCGTGCTAAGCCATACTTCGAACTATAGGTATAGCGCAAATTAGAAGATACACTTACATGACAGCGCTTGTCTTACATACCCTATTTCTTGTGTCTACTTACTGCACTTCCTACATTGTTCCAAGCATACAGCTAGATTGATACAGGTTGTTCGCAGTTGCCGCGGGACGCAGCGACCCCTGTTGATCGGTCCAATTAAGAGGAAGAAATTATTAAAGGGGCAATAATGAGAAAAAAATAATTGATTTCGCATCAGTCGACTACACTTTCACGAGTTGATTCGGTGGTTTTGTATAACGAGCTAATTTCTGTACGCTAAATTCAAAGTTAGCCAATGCCAACGAAGTTATGATGGTGCGAAGTAAACACGGTGGCAGCAAAGTAAACTGACGCGATTTTTTAAGTCGCGGTGATGACACGTAATACGTTCATGACGTCAGGACGTCATTACCGACAAGGTAATGACGCCACCGATGACGTCATTACCTCGTCATGTGGTGAGGTCATCGCGACCAGTCGAAAATAGTCGCTTGTTTGCAGTGAGTTCAAAACAACCTGACTTAAATTCAATTCACCAAACCTTACACATCACGTGACAAGGTAATGACGCCACTGATGACGTCATTGCCTTGTCACGTGGTGACGGCTTCAGCGCGATGTAAAGGTTAGGTTAGGTTAGTGGAGGTATGGCATGGTTAGGCGAAGTGAAGAGTTTTGGTTAGGTGTAATGAAGTTGAGTTCGGGAAGGTGCGGTCAGGTTGAACTGGGCTCGCTGAATCCAAGCGACTATATTTGCGGGAGGTCGCTCGACCTGACTGGTTGTGCATGAATAACGAGCCCTTCTGTTTTTCAGCACGGCAAGCGTGAGCTCTGGACGTACGCTGGTGGTAGAGGTCGCACTCGGCGCCAATGGCAGCTGTCGCGCCCGACTTGACGGTGAACAGATACACGCTCATGGTCACGGACAGAGCCACGCGGAACGGGAGGCCAGGCTTCACCAAGCCTGTCAACCGGTCCTGCACGTCATGGGCACATCGAGCGCAAGTTACGTCAGGGCAAGTGGAACCCCAACATAACTTGTAGGGACAGTAAATCGGCAAAGAAACACTTTTTTTTTTCGAGTTAGTAGATTATCCTTACACGATACCAAAGAGACAACTCTTGCTTCCTCTTTCTTCAGGAAGATGCTTATAGTCTGTTTGAGAAGTTCCGTGCTGTAATGTGGAAGCTACAGGCTCCTTCGGCCAATCAGGAGGGCAAACACGTGTTAAACGTATCCCTCTGCGCCATGTCATCTGCCACTGGCGAACGCGGCAGTCGCAGCAGTCTTGGAAAGAGGAAGAGGACGGAGTGAGGCCCCCAGTTTGGCAGGAGTGGCTCGCTTGTGCGTATTCGAACAATGACATTTCGTCTCGCCTCAGAATAATTCTGCGCTCGCTGGCCTCGTGGCCTTGGCTCTGCTGCACGGAACTAGTGAAACAGACTATAGTAAGAGAGAAAATGCGCAACAAGGAGAAATGGAAGTGTCGACGCTGCCTTGGAGTCCATCAGCGTGGACATTCGGCCTTGTTGGTACGTCGTAATCAAGTATTTCTTTTTGCGCTAATTGGCACAAGGACGTAGAAAAAGAACGCACACACACACACATACAGCGCTGCAAGTGTTGTGCGTGCGATTGTGTGTGTGTCCGACATTCTTCATTGTCCTTGCACCAATTAGGGCTACAAGAAATATTTGATTACGTACCAACCAGCGCAAAAATGTGCACACTGATGGAGTTCATTTTTTCGTGCAATGGGCTATTTTATATGTGTCCCTCGCTATCCTTGCGGTACTGTCGACCTCGTCGCCACAGCAGTGTGCAGAACGCGGACAACTGCGCTTCTGCCTCAGAGAAAGGTTTCTGCCGGATGACGCTCGCAATGACGTCTGCCATACCAAGGACATGAAACCATGATCCTGAAGATTCTTCGGCCAGAATGGTTACGCCCGGCACGACTATACCGTACTGACTTTAGCCTGCTTGCGTGACATACTCGGGCTGTGATCAGCTAAACCAGTTTCGGAAGCCCACGCGCATGGCGTAACAAGTGACGGATGGAAGAAAAAGCGCTGCGCGTGTGTGTCCTTCTACATCCCTGTGCCAATCTGCGCCACGAGAAATATTTCATTATGATCTACCTCGAAGTTCCGGCCGTCCGCCATTTAACTGATGTGTAAAAAAAATTACGCTATCTCCCGCTAAAGGGGACCATAAGGCGATGCGAAGCAGCACGGGGGGTGCACACCACGTTTACATCGGTTTGACGCTAGCAGACGCTGCCTGCGTCAGCGTTGTCTCTCGCGGGCGAGGGCGCGTTCTCGTTCCTTGCGAGCTGGTAAAGTGTTCATCGAAGAAAGAGCGTTTCCATAGTAACGCACGACGTTCGGAGAGGAGAGAAGGGGAGGAAGATGCGCATGCGTAGTGCGGGTGTGGTCGCCGCACGGCGGATGGATGGAGGGAGGGAGGGAGAGAGTGACATAGCCCCGACCGTAAGCTGCTTCGCATCTAAAAAGCAGGTAAGAACGAGAAAGTTCCGAGAACTCTTCGATTTGTGCTCACCACGGCGGGCGGGGCATGGACGTCGGCCACGGTGCCACTGTACCTGCTCAGCGGCTGAATGGTGCACTTGGTCGAGACCTTGGGTGTCACCAAGTGGCTCACCAGGATCAGCAGGTCAATGTTGCTGCGTGAATACGTGAGTCACTTATTGACGACTCTCAGCGTATAGTTCCGTGCCCCCCGTCCCTGAATCCTTAGAATTTCAATTTTTAACAGCGATGTTCTTTGGGGATCGCCATGTCCATCTCCTCCTAGTCAGACATTGCGTACTGGGCCCCTAGAGGCACCCTATCTTGGTATGTTGCACCCTATGTCAGGTATGTTGACTTGCCAAGGCTAGCGCAACGACGTGACGCGCCCACCCTTGGTACACCGTTACGTGAATTTTCACGCGAGATTTACGCGAGATTAGGGAGCCTACATTTATGGTCATACAGGCTCCCTATATCTAGATTCATGTACAGCGCCATCTTGGGCGCACGAATGATTTCCCAGTTTTGGGAGCCGTGGAGTCAGTGTAGCAAGGTCATAGCACGTCGACTTTGCACACGCACAACTGTTTTCATACGTACCAGGCTGGCGAAGTTGTGGAGCAGTAAATTATGGAATCGCAGAATGTTTTCGGGCGCTCGAATCGTGCACGTCCGTAGACATATCAAACGATGGTGACGCCCATCCAACACACATCCTCGGCAGTGCTCTGGCACCTACGCTTTTAGAAACGGAGTTTTTTTTTTTTTTTTGAAAATTCCAGAAAGCATGCTACCTGGCAGCTGGGAGGAGTGGACCACTCCCCCACGAAAACTGCAAAAGCTGCGGTGGCCGCTTCTGGTGCAGCATGTGAAGAACGTGTTGGGCCAGAATGCGCGAGCCTACCAGGAGGCCCGGACTGGGCCTTTAATAACTAATAAATCTTTTTTTTTCTCTCTCTCTCTCTTCATGCTCGTTTACCGCAGTGCCGTCAATTGCGACAGGTCCACGCAAACTGGGAATGCCAGCAGACCAAGACAGCGGTACGTAAAAGCACGCGCAAAGCATAGCGAAGCTCCGCGGATCGCAGAGGCCTCACCCGATGCCCTTGAGTTCCGTCATGGCGCTGGCGTCGTACTGAGAGCTCGTCGTCGCGCCGGCAAGCTTGACACCCAGGAAGACGGTCTTCAGGATCGTCGTGTTGCCGTCCTGCGCCTTTGTCAGCCCGTCGTTGATCGTCTGCACGTCAAGATAAGCACGGTCGTTCAACGAAACGCACCGGGAGCATATTTAAACCACACTATATATCCTTCAGAAAGCTTAAAGGGGTCGCGAAGAGAATATGGAGGCGCCCGGTGGTAATTTTCACTGCCTTGAAATTCATTCGACACGCCGATTTCGAAATATTTCAGCGAAATGTTCAATGCACATTTAATAAAGCCCGTTTGAAACCCCAGCGTTCTTGCGCTCCCGAAACGACTATGCTACACTGCGGGCCGGCATGGTACTATTCAGTGACGTTGCGGTAAGATATTTTTAGACGTAAAGGCATAGTTAACTCGCGTCTGCCCTAAAAGAATCGGTTTACTTGAAAGCTATAAAGAAAGAAAATACTTAGAAACAGTGCGGTGCCGACATTCGGAAGCAAGGCTGCAGCACGGTCTCTTTTCCCGTAGCCTCCGAGAGCGCGCCAATCTCGGAGGCTTGAAAGCGACTAACATGACGTCAACTGCCGAGTTGAGGGGAACGCGCGCAGTGAAACCGAAACCGCGTTTTTTATCGCTCGAAATCAACCGACACGATCTAACGGTACAATGCATTTTGTTGATTGTAGAGGTGAGGATCCCGAATACGCACTTAGAACAAAATATTAGTACAAAAACGTTTCACGACCCCTCTAAAAAGCGCAACTCCGGCGATTTTTCATTGTCTGCTGATCTCAATGAAATTTTCAGTATACGTTCTCCTTGGTACTGTAACAATATTTGCCGAGCCAGGCTGTTGCAAGTCATTTAGTTTTCCTGCACATTTTTCCACACTGTTTTTGACGTCATTATCTGCAACGCTGCCTAACTGAGCAGGCGGGCCGTCAAAGGCAAAACGGTGATACTGAGCTGTGAAATCGTCGCCGTCGAGTTAGAAAAGCTGGCATATCTAAATACATGGTCGGATGACCTCCCCGTTTTCATTTTTCTGGCACCATGCTCCGTATTTCTGACGGAGGGAAGGTTGTGACGTCATCGCACACGCTGCACGACGTGTCTACTCGTTTCGGTTTCGGTTTGAACACGCCTTTCATTTGGTTGGTGCGTTTCTGAGCAAACCACGCTGGCTTCTACAGGACTATCAGTACCATTGCAAAACATCGCTATCAAGTTCCCTTTTAAGCACCATGTACGTCCCGAACATACGTCAATTGCCTTGAAATGTTGACTAGCGAATAATAATTCAGAGACCATCCGTTATGCGAACATAGAGTACCTGCAGCGAACCTTGTTTAATTACACGTACAGCATTAATCTGACACTGTTGACGTCGCTAGCGAAATGGCTATGCGAAGTGAGAACGAGACGCAGCTATTGGTTGGTCGACTATTGCACTTTATCAATCACCTTTCGCAGGCATAATCATAGGCATGTGATCAGGTGAGCAAAGCGCTCCTTACCTTCATTATCTTCTTCAAATTCTGCAGGCTGGAGTCCGACGCGGAGGCGCCCCTTGTGTGGGTGGCCATGCCAGCGGTCAGTATGCCGTAGTTCTTGTACAAGTTCTTGAAGTTCACCTTGCCCAACTGGGAGCTCAGCTCGCCAAGGTCGTCGTCGGCAAAGCTAATGCCGTAGTGCTGCAGCTTGAAAGACGTGTTGGTGGCCTCAGGGTATCCCCGGTAGTCGAGGTCGTCCCGGTACCTCTTGGCTATCTGTGATAAAAACAGGGGGGAGAACACGGATTCCCACAAACCATGAGGGTAGCCGATGTCGTCCAGGTATCTCTTGGCTATCTGTGATAAAAACAGGGGGGAGAACACGGATTCCCACAATCCGATGGATTGTGGGAATCCGTCCGTGGGAATACGCTGACAGCTTCGCATGACACCGGTTCTCACAGTCCCACGGATCGATATCAGAACAGTGGGATTGTGTCTCGGTATGTCTTCCCACAATCCGTGGAATCCCACAATCCCACGGATTGTGGGAAGACGTACCGGGACACTATCCCACTGTCCCCGTACCTCATGGCTATCTGTGATAAAAAGAGAGGGGGAAAGACCGATTCCCACAATCCGTGGGATTGCCCGCTAACTTCTTCGCATAACACCTGTTCCCACAATTCCGCGGACTGTGGGAACCGGTGTCATGCTAAGCAGTCAGCTAATAAGTTTTCCAGGCCAAATCGTTTGGCATTCAGCCACGTTTGACGAGCAGAACCAAGGACGTTGTGTGAAATGGACAGTTTTTTATGCGTAACGTGGGCATACACCAGGCTCGTCGACAGCACCATGGCGACTAAACTGTATAGGTTACGACGCAACGTGGGCACTCGCGTACTGCACAGGCGTCTGTTCTATCGAAGAGCACACTGCGTAGCGCTGATTTTATTATAGTAAGCGTCGTTTGTGGGACCATTTAATTGACTGGGTCGAAAGATGCTGCACAGACGCATGCTAAGAGATATGTATCTTTTCATATATATTGCGTGTTAACCGCGCATTACAATTGCAACTGACGCTAGACAAGCGTCACCACCACAACTTCTGATGCAATCGTTACGTGCCGCGTTGGAAAAGCGGCCGTGAGCACGCCTGCTTATTGCTTTGCACCTCAGCGGCTTGAGTTCAACATTTCGCCTCCATCGAAATGCAGCCGCCGCGGCCGAGATTCGATCCCGCAACCTTGGGGTCAGCAGCCGAGTACCATAGCCACTAGGACCACCGTGGCGGGGCTTTTTGATCACATGACTCTGAGTTTCTGAAGCTCATGCGTGAGCATTTAGGCTGACGTTAAGACTGTTTTGCTTTCTTTTACTTCAGCGCGCAAGATCTCGCCTATTGTACGTAACATACAGACTTTTAAAGGCGATAGTCTTGGGGTACTTGAACGCAGAAATTTTGACCTGTCTTTCTGTTTGTCTGTCACACTATTCAACCACCCGGCCAAAGTTTAAGCACTGCCTAACGCCCAGCCATCTTGAAATGGTATCTGCGTTCATATTTGGGAACATTGTAGATCAAAAAGGAAATATTACGCATATCTGAGGCGCAACATCAATACGTAAGTATTATGTGGTGTGTTCCTTTACTAGAAAATACACCGATAATTCTAAAGAACCTAGTGTTTCTTAGGCTGCGCTAAAAATGCGATGCTACGCACGGAAAAGGCCTCTGCCGACGATTTGGTGCTGCCACCTGGCAGTTGCCCAGGGAAACTGCACAAGCTCATGTTTTCCGACAGCGCTGCAAGATGGCGTCCATATCTGACGCAGCGTAGTACGGCCGGCAGAAAACTGTAGTCGTTCGACGATATTTGCAGCGAAGCACGCAAATAGGCGACCAATTTTTTTACGTATAACCTTTACAGTACAATAATGAATGCCCCTGTGGTCACGTGTTAAGGCACGTCCAAATAAATCTCACGTACATCGAGAAAGACTGCGTAGCTGACTGGGTCGTCGTGAGCGTGAGCGTCGCCGTTGTAGGCAAAGACGTCCGTGTACACGAAGTAGTCGCAAGCTGGAACCTTGGCCAGCCTGAAGCCCGACTCCAGGGAAGCGCCGAGGGTGCAGAAGAGGAAGGACTCCGGACGCTTGATGGGAATGATGGGCGGTCCCGCCGGCGTTGTCGGTTGGGGCGACGGCGCTGGGGAAGTAACAGTAAAACCTCATTATAACGAAGTTAAAGGCGGAGTGGCAATTACTTCGTTATAACCAATATCAATTTCATCTACAGGAATTTCAAGGAGAATTGAGATTGCTTCGCTATATACGATAGTTCGTTATATTCGGGTTCGTTATAACGAGGTTCTACTGTATATCAGATTCATGCAGGCGGCTCTATAGTTACGCATAATTTATCACGGTTACCCGAATGCAGATGTCCACAGTAAGACTTAACGTCTACACCCTCAAGGGAACTTGTTCGTCTCGCCCATGACACCCTTCGAATCAACACATAAGAATATTCTTTTCGCTTTGTAGGGAGCTTTCTGACTCATGGCCATGGCACCCTGGGCTGTAACCCTCGAACATAATACTCGCGCAATTTTTATGGAGCTTTCTGTCTCGTGGCTCTATAGCACCCTTGATTTGAACTCATAGGGAGAGTACTTCTGAGTTCTTTTAGGGTGACTTCCGTCTAGTGGGTATGGCACCCTTGACTAACTCATAAGGAGAATATTTCTAACTCCTTTTAGGGAGACCTTAGCCTTGTTACTGTAGCACGCTCGACTTAAAAAGATAAGGAGAATACTTTTTTACGCCCTTTAGGGAGAAATAATTTTGTCCTGTGACTGCAGTGTTCCGAACTTTCGTTCACAGAGAAAAAATTACTGCACCTTTAGGAAGCTTTTTCCTGGTGTGCAGCGCTGTGAACTTTAAGCCATAACAGAGTAGTTTTTGCACCTCCTAGAGAGCCTTCGGTCTCATGACGTAGCTCCCCTTGACTCTAATTCATAATGAGAATATTTTTTCACCTTTTAGGGAGCTTTCTGTTTCGTTACTCCAGCACCGTTGACTTGAAGACATTGTTTACAATGATACTTTTATGCCATTCAGGGAGGTTCCCGTCATGGTTAGAACACCCTATCATTAACCCGTAACGAAAATATCTTTCGCACCTTCAAAAAACTTTTAAAGGGACACCCAAGGCAAAATGTTAGGTTTGGCTAGACCGATAATTTACCTGTCTTGAAGTCTATCACCGCTTTCCGTGCCAATAAACTCCTTTTTTTTTTGCGTCTATATAACTGCCCCCGAAAGTCCTTGGTGTCGCGGCACAATTCGAATCGCCCGCGCCGAAAAGTGGAGTGACGTCACGATCTTGGCTGCCGACACTACGGTCCTCTGAGCTCCATGACCATAATATAGAGCAACAACTGTGGCTTACTGCACGTTCAGTTAGTGTCGAAGCTTATCGAATTCATTTTTTCATTTATAACATGGAGCAGTATTCGAGTACTGAAAAAAAAATTAGCTCACGTCATTCAAAAAAGCACAAACAAGGTGGGCAGCTGCCCACCTTGTTCTCCCTCCCGCACAGCCTTCTCTCAAGCACCCATAACGCTCGCCTGCGGAATGAATTGTGTACCTCTAGTACCACTCTCTCCCTTTTCTTCTTCCGACCAGTTTGACAGCGATCACTTCACTTCTCTCTATGCCTTGAAGAATATCGGACCCGCGGTCGAAACTATTGGCAATAAACGATAACTGCGAAGTCGTGTCTGCTGTTCACTATATATATATATATAACACTTACTCGTAGCCTCTGTCGTCTTCTTTTTGGAGCCTGCAATGGGATATGAAAACAAAATTCATTTCACGCGATAACACAGGTATAGGGTAAGCGCACAGGCTGCTTTAGTAGCACATACATTTAGGCTAGTTTGTATTTGTTCATTCCGGCGGATAAGGGCGCCCACAAAAACCGGCTGACGTGTAGGCTTCGCTTTTAAGAGTTGAACGCGATAGCGTTATCGCCTCCACCCCCCCCCCCCCCCCCTCATTCACGTCGATACGCCATCGCGTTAAAACGCACAAGGAACGTTCCTTAAAAAGAGCAGCTCCTCTATATAGTACTCTATACTTCCCTCTGCTCGGCACTACCGAGGAGGCGAGCGCCATCTGGATGACGTTTATGCAAGTAGCATACCCGGACCAACGCTTCCTCAAGATAGGTGGCGCTGTATAGATATTACATAAACGCTGGGAATGGGTCCATCATCTTAGGAAGATGGACCCATTGAATCGTTTGTAATCGTTAAGTGTTTATTTGCTTAATTGGAAAATTTAATTGTTTATTAAGTTGGAAATGGGGTTTGTGTCTGGGTTTCCTCGTAATTGTATTGCGTGCTCTCGTAGACCCAAACTACAGAATCCGAGATATGTGTGTAGGCAGCAGCTAAGTCGTAGTTTCGCAATATGTCTGGCTGATTTTACTTTGAGAGAAGTTCAATCTTGTTAACGTTGAGGCCTGCGTACTGTGCGACGTGAGTGCACGTTAAAAAACCCCAGCTGGTCGAAATTTCCGGAGCCCTCCACTACGCCGTTTCTCATAATCACAGCTGGTTTTGGGACGTAATACACCAGAAATCAATCAATCAATCAATCAATCAATCAATCAATCATCAGTCAGTCATCAATCAGTCAGTCAGTCAGTCAGTCAATTTGATTAACGCGTCTGGATATGGCGGAAGACCTGCGTGGTCGAGGTGATTCGGCACGATTTTATTATATTTTTTTTTGCCACGACCGCCGACGCCGATGCCAACGCCGAATTTTCTGCGTCATCACCTCCTTATCGCGTTAAAACACACGGGAAAAAGAAAGGACGACAGTGGCGTTAAACTCGCAAGTACAAATCATCGGAAGAAAAAAATTTATAAGTCGCACTTTTGTACGTGCTCCGCTTCAACAAAAGTTAAAATTTAAGAAGACACGCGAAAGGATGGGAACCCGTCCCTCAAGTCACACCCACAGAGTGCTGTTGGGATAAGATTATTCTTTCTCTCGTAATGTGATGGGAGGGGCGGGGCACCTATGCATTTTCACTCGCACTTTCTGATATGAAAATTTTCTATCAGTCCTCCGTTGGCCCTATCTCGGCGCGTTTCACAAAAGAGTACAGAGTCACGAAAAATGGAACCGCACGGGCTACATTGTTGTGAGAGTGTGTCAAGAATCTTAGGATTCGGGTGATCCTGCGTGTTCTTGAAACGGGACATTCACACATCGTCCGGTTTTGTCCAAGTTCACAAGACAGCGGGCAATAATTACACGACACCTGTTGCTCATTGAACAAAATGCAGCCTATCATTCACATCGCATTTAAGGTCATCTTGAACCTTTTTGTGATTAGAGGTACCTTGCTATCTATATGGCCTTGACGTCACACGCATAAAAAGGGCCTTCATTCTTGAACGAAGTCAGAAAGCGTAGCCGATCAGTCATGAAGGCTCCCGCGAACATGTGAGCCAAATATTACTGCACTGCGTGCACCAGGAAATTTGCAATTTTGTTTCAAACACAGCTGGAAAGAAGCGCCCGCGCTGCTTTTAACAAATGACGTCACTGGGGCACCGAGTAATAAGTCGCTTGAGGCAGAAATAGCGCTAATTGATTTTACGACCGCGGAAAGATAATTGGCTATGTTTCGTTTTTTTGTTTTGAATTTAAGAAATAAAAGAAATGTGCGCGCTTCTCAAGATCAACGAAAAATAAAGTCAGGTGACGTAGTAGGTGACCCCAGTGACGTGACTTGTGAAAAGAACAGCAGGCGCTTTACGGCTGTGTTTCAGACCAAATTGCGAATTTCCTGGAGCGCCGTGCATTTCACATTTGACTAACATGTTCACGGGAACCCTCACGACTGATTAGCACCGTCATCTGAACGTGCTAAAAAAGAAGTATTGCAGGGTCCCCTTTAAGCCGTGGGACAACTTAGGTATGCAGGGTAACGATAGCGGATTTTATCAGCACGTTCGTTTATCATTTTCTCGGTTAGTTACACGCATAGGTCGGCGCACTCACTCATGAGTGCACTCACTCGCACTCACTCGCACTCATTTCATAGACGTGAGTGCGAGTGCGAGTGAGCGCCAATGAGTGTGAGTGGAAGTGAGTGCGAGTGCGAGTGAGTGCAAGTGAGTGTGAGTGGAGGTGAGTGCGAGTGCGAGCGAGTGCTTGTGAGTGTGAGTGCAAGTGAGTGCGAGTGCGAGTGAGTGCCAGTGAGTGTGAGTGGAGGTGAGTGCGAGTGCGAGTGAGTGCTTGTGAGCGTGAGTGGAAGTGAGTGCGAGTGAGTGCCAATGAGTGTGAGTGGAAGTGAGTGCGAGTGCGAGTGAGTGCAAGTGAGTGTGAGTGGAGGTGAGTGCGAGTGCGAATGAGTGCTTGTGAGTGTGAGTGCAAGTGAGTGCGAGTGCGAGTGAGTGCCAGTGAGTGTGAGTGGAAGTGAGTGCGAGTGCGAGTGAGCGCCAGTGAGTGTGAGTGGAGGTGAGTGCGAGTGCGAGTGAGTGCAAGTGAGTGTGAGTGGAAGTGAGTGCGAGTGAGCGCCAGTGAGTGTGAGTGGAGGTGAATGCGAGTGCGAGTGAGTGCCAGTGTGTGTGAGTGGAAATGAGTGCGAGTGCGAGTGAGTGGAAGTGAGTGCGAGTGCGAGTGAGTGCCAGTGAGTGTGAGGTGTATGTATGTATGTATGTATGTATGTATGTATGTATGTATGTATGTATGTATGTATGTATGTATGTATGTATGTATGTATGTATGTATGTATGTATGTATGTATGTATGTATGTATGTATGTATGTATGTATGTATGTATCCGTGGCCGTCTCGTTAATGGATTGTATACGAAAATCGCTATGCCATATGACTGCATGACGAATAAAATGACGTAATTATATCAAAATCATGACATGCATGATTTACATGAAACGGTCTTGGTGCTCTCCTGGGCCGTTTCGTTAATGGGATGTATACGAAAATCAGTATGGCACAGCATGACTGCATGACGAACATAAATGACAGGTCATAACATGAAAATCATGACACGTATGGCATGAGCGGCTTGATTTACATGCCACGGTCTTGGTACTCTCCTGCCCAGCTAGCATACAAAGAATTTATGACGACTTCGAAACGGATATCCGAGACGTTAACGTTGCAGACGGCACGCGTAAGAAGCCTTAGTCCTGGATGCGTCGTATATCGTCTGATGTCCGGCTCGTTGCACATGCGTCTTCAAAAAGCTGGTCTTTTCGACGGCTTCGAGGAGACTCCAATAATCCCATTTTCCGGGATTTCTGAATCGGTTCAAAGACTTGCACGTGCGTCATCAAAAAGCTGTTCCTGAAATGTTAGCCGTAATCTGAAAAAGAAGCAGGAATCGTGCTCGGGAACTGGGCGCGCCCACCAATATTTTGGTCTTGTTGCCACCCTCAGAATATATAAATGATAATCTGACCTCAAAGCTAACGCCTTAGGGGTTCAAATGACGCCAAGGCATTTTTTGCACCCCTAAGGCATTAACTCTGTGGTTCTGAAGGCGTCAACGGGATAATAATTTTGGGGGGCACCCACGATCCACGGACGTCGTCCCTGCCTTATGGTAGTAGCTGCGACCCGCTATGTTACCAGCTCCACCATAAGGTTTAAGGTGCTGCAGAGTGGGGGTTAGTGCCAGCCCACCTGAATACTTTCGTCCTAGGAAGAAGTGCTGATGTCGCACTTGCGTGGAACGTTTTTTTTCTGGTGGGTCAAAGCACTAGCATTGAGTGCAACAGAGCAATAGTGCAGTAAGGTAGGCACACAGTTGTCTGCGAAGGCTTCATCAGTCTTAGCGTATAGGTCACAATTAGTTGTCATGCATACAAAAATCAATATAGCTTGTACTTTGTATAGTATGAAGCAAATCTATCAAAAACAGTAGTGACATATCTTTCTACAGTTAAGGATAGAAAGTTTCTTGGCAAGCGGCCTAACAAGGAGGCCCCACTGCCAATGATCATGACGTCAACAACATTTTATTCAACATTTCATTGAGAAACTAACTTATGGTAGTTTAAAAAAAAAGAAAAATGAGAAAAAAAATAAAACCACCAATATTCAAAAGGAACTGCAGAAGAAATAATTTAAATATATCTGGAACTTATTAACGACTAGAGGCTTACAGAAAGCGCACTAGTAACAATAATCAAAAGTCAAACGACAACGCATTTCTCAGCATGAGAGCAGCGCATCCTGTTATATGAGCACAGACAGCATAATGGATGACTGTGTGATAGCCGCTTTCAGTCATGTTATGCAGTATCTTCGCCACATAAAATCAATGAGTATGAACAAAGGAACTCAAATATGACCAGGTATCAAAGTGAAAATTTGCCTAAGACATCAGCTGAGTAAAGAGGCAAGCTTGAAAAGACTACCAAAAGCATCAATCAAGTGACAATGAATACTGACCAAAGTGACCTTCAAAGAAAATATCGCATGAAATATTAACATAATCGTTATAATGAACAACATCACAATGCAGTGCATAATCTGCCACAGCGAGCAACGTTACATCGAAGCAACCTCAGTTTCATAATGAAGCTACATACTCGCGTACTTGAAATCCAATACACTGGAGACAGGTAGAGAGGGTGGCCTGATCTAGTACGCCCCGGCCTTCTACTCTACTTCGGGGACAACGCAACAGGGGAAGAAGAGTGATGAAGCATGAGGATGGGGATAAGAATGAGTGATCCGTATATACATAATAAGACATGACTGCTTGCGCAAAGGGGACATGGACGCCAGTAATCATATTTCATTACGCTTGATACGAACTAGCCCAACTTATGGCGGCTGATCACTTCTGCAAAACAATGTGCTGTGACGCGGAAAATGTCGACCCGGCTCTCTTGACATAAACACTGGCAATAGTCAACCCCAGCACGGGTAACTGGGACCTCGCCTCTACTTGAAACGTGACAGGGGCCGCCATTAGTCGGACGAATATGCTGTGCAGGGAAATGCACTCGAAGATTATGATAAAGGTCTAATAGTCGCATAATGAAAAGAAGCCACTTTAGTTGCATCTAAGTTTAATAGTCGCTTTTCATAATCCGCAACTTTGCGCAGTGGTACCGAACGTCTAGCATCCAGTTCATTTCTATTGAAAAAATGACCTTGAAGCATTTGGTAATTCGGTATGGTCCCCTATTTCGGGTGAAATACAGCTTTCATCTATAGCTTGTACTCCCATATCAGCCAGCCTAGTGGCCGCCGTCTGCTGCTGTGGCACGAATGGGGGACAGTCGCGAAATACTATGTGTTCTATTCTCTGATACATTAGACAGCGCTCACAGTTCGAGATGTACGCGCGACTGAAGAGGTGCGCGTAGTGCCGAGTTAGGTCGGCGACCAGGTGAAACCTGCGCAGTGTACTGGCACCGCTGCCGTTTATTCTACCCAGGAGGAAAAACTCGTGTCACTCTATTTGCCGCAGATGCCTGCATAGGTCGGCGCACTCACTCATGAGTGCACTCACTCGCACTCACTCGGACTCATTTCATAGACGTGAGTGCGAGTGCGAGTGAGTGCAAGTGAGTGTGAGTGGAGGTGAGTGCGAGTGCGAGTGAGTGCCTTTGAGTGTGAGTGGAAGTGAGTGCGAGTGCGAGTGAGTGCTTGTGAGTGTGAGTGGAAGTGAGTGCGAGTGCGAGTGAGTGCCAGTGAGTGTGAGTGGAAGTGAGTGCGAGTGTGAGTGAGTGCCAGTGAGTGTGAGTGGAGGTGAGTGCGAGTGCGAGTGAGTGCTTGTGAGTGTGAGTGGAGGTGAGTGCGAGTGCGAGTGAGTGCCAATGAGTGTGAGTGGTAGGTGAGTGCGAGTGTGAGTGAGTGCCAGTGAGTGTGAGTGGAGGTGAGTGCGAGTGCGAGTGAGTCTTGTGAGTGTGAGTGGAAGTGAGTGCGAGTGCGAGTGAGTGCCAGTGAGCGTGAGTGGAGATGATTGCGCGTGGGAGTGAGTGCCAGTGAGTGTGAGTGGAATCGAGTGCGAGTGAGTGCCAGTGAGTGTGAGTGGAAGTGAGTGCGAGTGTGAGTGAGTGCCAGTGAGTGTGAGTGGAGGTGAGTGCGAGTGCGAGTGAGTGCTTGTGAGTGTGAGTGGAAGTGAGTGCGAGTGCGAGTGAGTGCCAATGAGTGTGAGTGGAGGTGAGTGCGAGTGCGAGTGAGTGCCAGTGAGTGTGAGTGGAAGTGAGTGCGAGTGCGAGTGAGTGCCAGTGAGTGTGAGTGGAAGTGAGTGCGAGTGCGAGTGAGTGCTTGTGAGTGTGAGTGGAAGTGAGTGCGAGTGCGAGTGAGTGCCAGTGAGTGTGAGTGGAAGTGAGTGCGAGTGTGAGTGAGTGCCAGTGAGTGTGAGTGGAGGTGAGTGCGAGTGCGATGGTTGCTTGTGAGGTGAGTGGGAGGTGAGTGCGAGGTGCGAGTGAGTGCCTTTGAGTGTGAGTGGAAGTGAGTGCGAGTGCGAGTGAGTTGCCAGTGAGTGAGTGGAGGTGAGTGCGAGTGCGAGTGAGTGCTTGTGAGTGTGAGTGGAGGTGAGTGCGAGTGAGTGCTTGTGAGTGTGAGTGGAAGTGAGTGCGAGTGCGAGTGAGTGCCAGTGAGTGTGAGTGGAAGTGAGTGCGAGTGTGAGTGAGTGCCAGTGAGTGTGAGTGGAGGTGAGTGCGAGTGCGAGTGAGTGCTTGTGAGTGTGAGTGGAAGTGAGTGCGAGTGCGAGTGAGTGCCAATGAGTGTGAGTGGAGGTGAGTGCGAGTGCGAGTGAGTGCCAGTGAGTGTGAGTGGAGGTGAGTGCGAGTGCGAGTGAGTGCGGATGCTGGAAAATTTGGGTGAGTGAGTGTGAGTGAGTGTTCCCCTACACTGCCGACCTATGGTTACACGTAACCTATTTTACTATAGCGTGAGTGTGAGTGAGTGTTCCCCTACACTGCCGACCTATGGTTACACGTAACCTATTTTACTATAGCTTCTGCGCAACATTCCGAATCCAGCCGCAGCTGTACGAATCTGATAGTTGCTATGTCGGTGGTATTCGGCAAACGCAGCCTACATCCGTCATTTCAGAGCAAGCGTTCCATCTGGCCCGGCCCTGCTAAATTAATCATAATAAAATAAAATAAAATAAAATCAATTTTATTCAGCATTATTCTTACACAAAAATTTGCAAACAGAATAATACAAGGATAGGATCAAAAAGCTGCTCTCTTAGGAGCTTGACGAGGCTCCCACCCCTTTATTCTTGGCACGAAAACTTCGCAGAGTACAAGCACTAAGGATAAGTTGTTCAATACGTTTTACAGAAAGTTCATGATTCACAGAAAGGCCAGTCATTACAACAGTTACGCGCTTATGCAAAACAAAAGACAAAAATAAAGCAAAACGAAACAGCACACATTCAGCATAAGTTACTGCACGTTAGCGTGACAGACTGCACACTTATACCGCTAACACGATTGCCACTTGCACGTGCGATAGGTATAGTACGTGGTTAACGCACTTACCACCGCCGAACGCGCTTGCGTCACCGCCACTGCTTTCATCGCCGCCGCCGCCGCTGTCGCCGTCGCCAGCACCTTTGGCCTCTCCAGTATCTGAAGGAGAAAATCATCATCATCATCATTATCAGCCTATTAAGGTCCACTGCAGGAAGAAGACCTCTCCCAACGATTTCCAATCCACCCTATCCTGAGCGAGTCGGTTCCACTTTGTGCCCGCAAACTTTTTAATTTCATCGCTCCATCTAACCTTTTGCCTGCCTCTGTTGCGTTTTCCCTCTCTTGGTATCCACTCCGTCGCTCTTACTGTCCATCTGTTATCTTTCCTCCTCATGGCATGTCCTGCCCAGGTCCACTTTTTTCTTTTAATTGATATAATAATATCGGCTATACTCCTGTCTGTTCCCTGATTTGAGAAAAGACGATACAGTAAATCATAGTAAATCGTTTCTTATAACTTCCGCCCAGTGACGCTGATGAAATTACTGCCATTATTTCTTTCTCCACACGGAGGTGATTCTTAACAGGAGGTGAAGGTGATGAGCGCACGCAAGGAGGTTTAAAATGAAAAAAAAAAATCTGGAGTGGAGATTTTCTGCTAAAGGTGAAGCCGGCGGCTGCCATCCTACCATAGGAATCGATTAACAGCATCCAGATAGCACAAAAGAAAAAGCGTTTTCCTCATGCTTCGTAACACCTTTAAAGCGGTCAGATTTGCTAGACAGACACTACTTGATGTGCATGTGTCTGTTACGGGTCTTTGGGTGAAACTTGGACGTGGCGACAATTTGTGTGCAATACCATGACATTGATACTTGGTCAATGGTACTTTATTAATCCAAAACAACACGCGTTTACATTACAATTAGTCTAGAGTTTACATTAGCAGATCAAGAGCGCTTGAACTGACACTGGTTCCTGGACACCTTGGCAAGCCTTTAGGGCTGAACCGTAGGCAAACATCAGCTTCACCCGTCGCGGTAAGGTTCAGCGGGACTTGCCACTCCAGTATTTTTTTTTTTAAACCTGCTTGAGTGCACGATAAGTGTCTCTCCACTTTGTGCCCGCAAACTTTTTAATTTCATCGCTCCATCTAACCTTATGCCTGCCTCTGTTGCGCTTTACCTCTCTTGGTATCCACTCCGTCGCTCTTACTGCCCATCTGTTATCTTTCCTCCTCATGACATGTCCTGCCCATGTCCTTTCTCGGCCGCTAGGCCGAGAAAGGACAGGAAAGAGTAACTGGAAAGCGGCCGTTTCACCATTTCCACTTAGCTCGACAGACAGTTGCTTCTATTCGACATCATTTCTAACGCGTTGTTTTTTTTTTTAAGACGACAGTCTTTATTGGGATACTTGAACGCAGAAATTTCGGTCTGTCTTCCTGTTTGTCTGTCTGTCACACGATTCGGCCACCCGGTTTAAGCACTTGCCTAACGCCCAGCCATCTTGAACTGGTAGCGGCGTTCATACCTGTGGGCGGGAACGTGTCGCGTGATAGTCATGCGATATTTTTCGCAAGGACGCGTCACGTGACATTAGGTTACGAGATTTGCGGTGATCACGTGACACGTTCGCGTATCAAAATCACGTAACGCAATGTCACTTCACACGCCAGGTGCTGCTAGGTGTACAGGACAATGCTGCCAGTGCTGGCGGCACGCATGCTGGGCATGTCTGAGGTAAGGTCATATCAAGGTCATATTTCGTGACAGGATAAATGGCAGAAAGAAGGAAGACGATGATGTCCTTTCCTTAACCAAACACTATTATTATTATTATTATTATTATTATTATTATTATATTATTATTATTACCGCCCTTTCAGATGATGTCGTTCACAATTTCTTCCGGACAGCGTTGGCGAAATCGGCGAACATCTCGCCAAAAAAAAAATGACACTTCATTCAATAAAAGAAATGATGGCGTCAGCGCATGCGCGCGTGCTGTACGTACATACCTCCGCCCAACTGAAGAAACAGCAGCACGATGAACAGCACCACCACGACAGCTCCGGCAACGAGCACCTTGGGTGGGGTGCCGCCCGCCCTGGAAGCGAGAGGACAGAAGTGAAAACGTATTATGAGGCCGAAGTATGGACTCCGAGATCGACTGTTGTGGACCCCGAGACGTGTGCAACCGGCGTTCGCGTTACCCGATCCCGGAAGCGATGGGCAGTCCTAAAGCAGCAGCGATAGCTCGCCAGCTATACATACATCTAGGCGCGTTATCTCGGTTGAACGCGTTAACTTGTGGCGTTTTTCACTCGGGGATCTGGAACAGCAACCAACGTCCTGGAACGAGGAATGCATGAGACTGTACCAATCTGGACCAATCTGGACCTATCTGCACCATTCTGCACCAATCTGTACCAAACTACACCAATCTGCACCATATTGGTGCACCATGGGACTGCACCAATCTGAATCTGCCACCCCCCCGGCCCCGCCCCCCAAGAAAGAAGGACTGTCAAGGCTGTGACGTCAGCTTTTGTACTCCAGAGCCACAGCCCAAGCTGGAGGTGTGCTCTCTATTTGAAAAGGTCTGTAACACCGTGCAGAGGTTGAAGTTGCAAGAAATAAAAAAAACTTACTTGCCAGCTTTGAAATTGAAACAAAAAAGGAAAAGATGGAAACACGAAAATGCAATTATAGAGCAATTCGATTCAGATACACGCACTGTGATTTTCATATATAAGAATTAATTAATTAATTAATTTATGTGATTATAGTTAGGTAATTAGTCACCTGTGAGGAGTCATAATGGTGAGTAATACTTACCAGGAGCTCCTCCACCCTCTGAGGAAAAAAAAATTGAATTACCGTACGTTTCATGCAGAGTTAGGCGCATTGGTAATATAGCCGCTTCTTGCAGTACATCACACGTCAAATGTCATTATATGGAAATGCTGTCGTTGTAAATGTGGTGGTTCCTCGTAATGGTTCAGAAGCCCGCAACCGCACCACGCAACAAACGCATCGTGAAAAAGTGACAGACCAAAAATACACAATTATCCAACCACGTTCGATCATTCTCGCAATATCAGGCATTTCTGCTTGTTCAACAAAAAGAAAAATCGAATTTTAACATGCACATAGGCGTTCGTGGCGCTGGTTTTCGCAGAAAACTTGAAAGCCTTTCATCAGAGGTTCTGTATATGTACTCGTCCAAATATGATGTTTTAGTCATAAAGGGTTAACTTTCATTTGCCATTCTGCCTACCATTTACGTTAGGGGTACTTTCACGAAAACCAGCTGCTACGAACTCTCTTGCAGATGAAACACAGGCACAGGCGTAGGCTGATTTTGTGGTGGAGCTTGCGTTTTACTCTTGGGCTGTAACCATAGAGTTTCTCGCAACAATACCTAGAGGCGCCACCGTCTATGCAAATTTCTTAAATGGTGCCTATGCTGCGAAGGAAATTAAGGACGCTATGTGTGTGTCTCTGCGAGAGACGTGTTGGCTGGCATCAAGAGGGGTCTGTACTAAAACGTGGATGCGGCTGCACAAATAAGGCTACCCTAAAGGAAAACACTTGTAAATGGATCTCATAAGCGCGTACTACATCGTACAATAAAACGTTACTCACCAGCAGGGCGTAGTCAAAGAAAAGAACAAGCAGACGACAAACGGTTGCGTAGTGAACGTGTATACGCCATCGTCTGTCTTCCAAGTCTGCGACCGGTTGCTGCCTTTTAAGTTCCACAAAACGGTATAATACAAGCAGACGTTCCCAAAACTAAATAAACCTTGCTTCGGATTAATGCTAAGAAAAAAAACTGCTTATTGCGGGCTTTTTGCAGCGCGAAATTAAACGTTTTGATGAACAGACGTGCATTCTTCCAGCCAGGCGCGACTTTTGAGTCGTCCGAGTTCCCGCCCATCTGTCGCTGGTCAGTGGTGCCAGCCCTAGGGATTCATCCCTAACTCTAGGGTACTTTAGTGTCATTTGGGGATTCAGTGTCTTTGTCGTGAAATATGGGGATTTTTGCGAGGTCCTTGATATGCTGCGTGCGGTATCCTCACAACGACACTTTAGTAGATGAGCCTTAGTAACAATAATTTCTGCTGATTTCTATTTCTGCCTTAGAAGAGCATTGGCGTCCTGAGGGGCTGAGAGAGGGCGAAGGCAGTAGTAACGCGAGATGGTTGTCTGTCGCCCACTTCGACCGTCGAAAAAAAACTTCCTCTTTGTGAGTGTTCAGCAGGCGAGTGCGTATAATTTTGAGCGCAGTGAGTTGAAATTGCTCTGTGAAAGAGAAAGTCATTTTGCGTAGTAGTGTACGGAAAAGCACGTCTAGTTCACGCTCGCGTCTAGTTACTTCACCGTAGAGTGCTGAGAATTTTCCTCCACCACCACCTCTTCGTCAACGATGCTACCAATGTAGACAGACATGTTTCTCGGAGGTGCTATGTATACGGAGTGTTTCGAGAGTGAAGGCGGCGGAGGGGGGGTGTTTAGGATGTTGTGCGTAAATATCACGGGCGGAAAAAGGTTGAAAGTAGCGGGTTCTTTGTTCGCTCTAAAACACGAAGGAAGAAAAACTATGGTCACGTGACAATCGCGAAGCCTAGTCATAAAAATAAAATGGAAGAATGCTGGGAAATCTACCTTGTAACGTGGTATGCAAGCGGTGCGATCTATGGCCGGCTTCGATGCACGTTTCTTTTGTTTGGTTTTCCTTTTTTTTTTTTTTTCGTTCGTGGTCTCGTGGACTACCTTCGCTCATGCGGGCTTTATTGTTTTGCGAGTGTGCGGCGGCGCGTGAGGCACCTCTGGTCTTGCGCTACTAAAAACTACTGAAACCAAACAAGGTAACAACAACAGCACGTAACGCGAGAATGAGGAAGGGGGAGGTAGTGGCTTCGAAAGCGTTGTGAGTCCCTCGACGACTCACAACGACGAAAGGCTGCAGCCACGAAACACGCGGAGTTACACATTTTGCTGACCGAACTACTTGCACAGCATCCACAGCGTTGACTGCTGTGTATGGAACGGAGTATACTATGGGCGCAACGCAGTACGATCCACTGTCAGAGGGAAACGTATAGTTGAAGTTTGAGAATTCGCACTACATGGATCTTATCGGCGTCCATGGCGTGACCAGGAACCGAGAGGAACTTGCAAGATGCACTTGTCGACAACGATGTCTATGCAACGTTTCACTACGCACAGCACATCGCGCATGTGTCGGCCCTCTTAAGCATATTTTTTACAGAAAAGGCGACGTCTTACACGAGACATGTGTCGCTAGGTGAATAAGCGACTACAAAAAAAAAAAAAAAAACATTTACCTATTCTCAAACATGCATGAATACCGATCCATTCACAGCATGAACCATAGCAGTCAAGGAGGTTTTCTTTTTCTTTTCTTCTTTAATTTAAACCTCATTTATTGCGACGACGATGTTTCGGTGAAAAATGCGTAAGACTTTTCCTCTTACCCACGGTGGACATCTCCGACATCTGCGACATTTCTGTAAGAAAATGAGGTAGCGATTTAAGTGCAGTCCGAAGAAAAATTATTCAGGTAGTTAGTTAGTTAGCTAGTTAGTATTTTTTTAGTCTTTCGTTAGTCTTTTTTTTTTTCAGGAGCCACACTTCATTGCAGACTTTAAAGTAAAAATGACTGACCTATAAGCCATCTGTTCTCAAAATAAAAAAAAAAACACTCGTCATCACAACAGTTCTTGTAAGCAAAGCCAAGCTTATACGGCAGTCAGTTTGTCGTCCCATTGTGGTGTCTACACTACCCATATCTACAGCCAGGGCCTCTACTTCTCTTTCTGTGATACCTCCCGTTCCATAAGCGGTCCGTTCCGTACAGATTCGCTAATCCTGTTTGGAAGCGAAATGGACGACGTCTCGCGCGTTTATGTACTGACCCGTCATCTTGGCCGGTGTTGAAACGACGCGCCGGCGCCGCCTTGTTGCTACCAGGAGGAGCGAAGACCTTCTTCTTCTGGCTGCAGCCGCGGGCCCACCGCCGACCGCGAGCTTCTCACGTGTTCCTCCTCTTCTTTAATAGCTTACATCAGACAGCCTGCAGTGTAAGAACGTAGGTGACCCAACGGTGCTGACAGTCAGAATCTTGACCGTACGCAACGCTATTGACGTGAGAGTGGAGGATTGGGACAAGGTGTTAATACGTGATCCTGGTGTACTGCGCAAAAGCGCTTGTAGGCATCTTTGCTTGTCCGTGTTTGTTTTGGCGCAGTATGCTTGGCTCTTGACATGACCACTGCAGTGATACACCGAATCAGCACGCTCTTTCTTCATTAAGTAACAGAATCTCAGTTGGACATTTTCATTCTTCATTTTTTATTTTCTTGCTCTTTTTTCTTTTTGTTCATTCTCCCCTTCTCCTGCCGTGCGACTCATGGCCGATCCCCCGTTATGGGTTCAGCCAAAAACCTATCCGAAACAAAACAATTGAATCAGTGTAGCCTGATGACATTCTTTGAGAACGTTGTGGCAGTCAGTCTCGCCACCACAAGTTTGTTGTCCCAGAAAAAAAAAAACAAAGAAGAGGAAATGAGGGGCATAGTTTACGCTTGGAATTTCGCGCCTAAGCACTAGCACCTGAATGTCAGTGTGCACCTGAATGTCGCCTGAATTTTAAGGTCCCTTTTTAGAACCTTGGTCACACCGGCTCAATGAAATTTCCTGAAACATACGTTATAAATCTCCGGATCCGCTAATTGAAACAGGATGCGAATCATTTTCGCCCGATAAATACTCGTACAGATATCAGCAGCCGCCGTCGATTCGGTGACGCCACTGCGAGTACGCTGCTACGGTAACCTGCAAGCTCCATCTGGCTGTGTGACGTCATGGCGAATACGCTGATACGGTAACGTCAAGGGAGGTGGCGCCACCTGCATTCTCTTATATCACTCGACCCTCTACACTCGGCCGGTGCAATCGACCCGCTGCGGACACACTTGCCCACAGCTACATCTTAGAGCAGATAATAAACAAGATAAGGACAGATAAACACAAGATAAACCTCGATAACAGCACTAATATGAGACAACAGCAACGGATCATTAACATAACCTTACCATCCATGCTATAGCATCAAACTGAATAACACGTACGTTACTCGCAGAGCAGTATAACAGAACATGCACCTAGATTAACTCAACACCAATAGAATCACACATAAAACGATAAGGATACAAAACAAAAACACAATAAACACGACATAAACACACCTCATCACACCATAACCACGCCATAACATAAGCAGCACAAACCATAACCACAACATAGCACGACGGAAACATGGGCGAATCCCTGGTGTGCAGTTCCTGCAGACTTCACATTAAGTGGAACTGATTTACCGGTAGCTTTCCCGCTGAGTTATTGAGCTTGCCGCTGGGTTTTTTTCTCTTAGCTAAGTGAAACAGGCGTAGGTTCTCGTCTCTAGCGCATACACCACGTGAACAGCCCTGCGCTATTGAGTCCTATGCGAAGAACCGTGCACAGGACAACGTGTGTGTACGGTAACTCTACGGTAATTCGCTGTACAACTTATATAGCATAGGCGCCTGCATATGCGCGTCCATTTACCCTGTAGTGGAGTGGCAGGCGAGAAACAGTGATCTCTGAGCTGACCTTCCCACCTTTACGCCATCTGCTTCTGGCAGAAGACAGTGATGTGCACTGCATGTATCCGAAGCAAACTGACTTTGAAAAGTGAAGCCAAGGTAAGTGCAATCACGAAACATTTCTGGACGGCTTTCACATTACACTGCAGGTCCGTGCTGTATTATTTTTTCTTCATAATGTCGTAAAGCGTTGCTGATTTAGAAGATCAACGGGAGAAAAATAAAAGAAAAAGGAAAAGAGGGGGGGGGGGGGGGGTGTAGTTTATCGACGTTGCCGTTTGGTGCCGGCACAGCCCTTTGCGAGTTGGGAAAAACCAAAATAAGAAAACAGTATCAGATGGCTATGGTACCAGTGATAACCAAATGAACAATTTGGTTATTACAAAAAAAAATTATTTTCGAAGTTCTTGTACAACGTGTTGAAAGGGACAACAAAAAAATATTCATACGTATAATGCTGCGCGTATGCGTTCCGTGTTTTCATGCAGAAGTGAGTGAGGCAGTTATCCTACTTTCCATTGGCATGTAATGTGTCGAAACAGTAAATTAAATGAAATTATGTGCGTGAAGGCCCAAGACGGCAGCGCTTCCGATAATCTCAAAATAAAAGTCTCTCTAAAGTATACGCAGTGAGACGAGCGGCCTTCGATCGAGGCCCAGTTGTGTTTCCCATTCCGTTCTGTCAGCAGTGTGTAGGGCCTTCCGCAGGCGTATACCTGTACACTCGAGGCTATCTAATCTATGGGTTTCGGTAAACGAAAGACGTGTGGTTTCTGTGCGATTCTTTCTTTACCGCTTAGCTTGCAATGGACGTCACCTTTGACACATGCTATATAGACCGCCTCGGCCTGAGTCACCTCTTATACGGCATCAATATTTGCGCGCAGCTGGACAGATAACAAAAGCCACTTTGCCTCTTCTCGTGCCCGAGGTCGTGGCCAAGGTCTTATCGTGACGCGGCTGCGGTTCCGTGCAGGCGACTACTGGGAACCGTAATCGGGGCAGGCGTTAAAAATATACATACTGAAGCGTAGAGCGACAGAAAGACAAAAGCATTATTTGAGAACAGGATATGCAGTAACGGTCACTAGCCTTTTGGTTACAAGGTTGTCTAGCTCTCTTAAAGACACACTTAAAGTGAAAAACAACTTTTATCACATTAGTAGATTAGCTTTACACAATACTGCAAAAACATCAGTCTTGCGAGGGGAATACCTTCGGCAAGAGGAAACGCGCAAAAAAAAAAAGAAAAAAGGAAGAAGGAGATACGGGTAGCGACACCGCATTGGAGTTCCAGCACTAAAACCCATGGCGTCACAGATCTTTTGACGGCTTCTCCTAAGACCTACATATACTACTTATCGGTAAGAAAGACATACATCGTGCTCTAAAGAAGCCAGAGACTTAACGCCGGGAAGTTTCAGAACATTTGATGGAGCGAATGTGGCGAGAAAAGAAAAAAAAAGGAAATTGGCCTTGTGAATTGATGAGGCCGAAGTTCTGGCACGAGTTTCCAAAGGAAAACATTGACATTCTTTGTCTAACATTGAACATAAAATGGCGAAATTAACTACAATCGAGTTCTCGAAATATAGATTATCATCCTAAACCACTACATCTTTTCATTTTACTGTCCTTACAGTGACGTCACGCTGACAGAGCGGTACCATTGGCTGGAGGGGGGTCATTTGACAGGCAGAAGCGCCCCCCCCCCCCTTTTTTTTTTTTCTTGACCTGTACACGTGTACAGTGTACCTTTTCTTCGCGAGTTGCCGCTGCGACGCAAGAATCACAAATTGTCGAGTTTCGCGCTTGCTGCGTATAAAACGGGATACAGTCGCTTTATTTTTCTTTTTTCACCTTCCTGCCACGTATCAGCCAGACAGTTATACCGGTCGTCGTTTCTATGCAAAACCGGCGCCGTCCCAGCCTCCGAGCTCAAGGTCTCCGCGACTATCAGTGCAGCCGCCGCGACGCAGATGGCGGTGAACTCCTCCTCCTCCCCCTTCTCCCCCAACTTCCGCCCCCCCCCCCTCGCCTTTCGGCCCCTTCAACGCTAAAGTCCCCGTATAACATGCAGGGACTGCTCTTACAAAAATTCCAGGTGCCATATATACCAGATGTGCGTATATGGTCATATTGGTCATATACACATATCTGGCTACGTATGACACTTGTCCGTATGTGGCCCTGTTTTCCCAATACGTATAACATGCAATACGTTTATGTATACGTGCAGTGTTATATGCAATATTATATTGTATGCACTACATATTATATGCAATACGCATTAATATGCAATACGATTGCATATTAATGGCCTTTACATGGCATTCCTCGTGTTGGTCCTTCATTGTCATATATGTCTCTATCACGATTTGTGCAAATACGGACACATACGGACACGGGCCATATATAGCCTCATATGCCCAATTCCTGATACCACCATATACGGTATTTTTGTGAGGGTATAATTCAACACTATACTCCTTTATTTTTGAGCATGTATACGGCGCGGTGCATGCTACACAGACATCGCGATATCGTACGTAGTACTCCGACCGTGGCAGAGAGAACACGCGTAAGCTGGAAAGGATGCGTGCAAGGTGAAGCCGCTGCCTGCCCGTGCACGTACGCGTATTTACGATCAATGTACAGGCAGCTGTCGGGTATACGTACAGCGGGCATGGCATGACGAGCCGAAATAGGAACGTAGAAGAGAGAAACGATCCCGTTCGCAGGTGTATTCCAATCCTATACTATACTCGTAAGTAAAAAAGAAAAAGAAAGAAAGCGGAGCGTCGACACCGCTGCGCACAAAATGGGGCAGATTCTGAAAAACAAATAATAGTAAACGAAAATGGGCGGAGTGACTTCTTAAGGACCCCAGTAATGTTTATTACCTACCTACCTACCTACCTACCTAAACGAAACGTGCGTGCACTATCGTATTACCCTCATTGAGGTCACTCCAACAGCAATATGGGTGCCCCGCCACGGTGGTCTATAGTGGCTATGGCACTCGGCTGCTGTTCCGAAGGTCGCGGGGTCGAATCCCGGCCACAGCGGCTGCATTTCGATGGAGGCGGAATGTCGAAGCTCGTGTACTGTGCGATGTGAGTGCACGTTAAAGAACCCCAGGTGGTCAAACTTTCCGGAGCCCTCCCCTACGGCGTCTCTCATAATCGTATCGTGGTCTTTGGGACGTAGAGCCCCAGTAATTATTGTTGACAGCAATGGCAGGGAATGCACGTAAGGGAAAAAAATTCCACAGCATATCCACGGAGTGAATGATGATGAGTGGGCTGAGCTGCGAATGTTCATCGTAGATCGTGCCGAGTTCCGGATTAATTTAGTTAACGCGCACGCTACGAATCCTTATGGTTCAACTACGCACAAGTGAAATCTCTCACCGGCACTTCATTGCAAGTCAAGATCCAGTGCATATATATACATATATATATATATATATATATATATATATATATATATATATATATATATATATATATATATATATATGGGTGCCCGGTGAACGGTTCTCCAGCGCGAGCAGTCGGTATTTTTCAGTCAAGAAGCTCGCTAGAAGACGCTGCCTGCGTCATGCTTCTCTCTCGCGGGTGAGGGCGCGTTCTCCTTCTTTGCGAGCTGGTAGAGCGTTCATCGAAGAAAGAGCGTTTCCATAGTCAACGCGCGCCTTTCGCTCTCTCTCTCACAAGACAGCAGATGGAAGAGTGAGAGAGCTCGCGCGCCGAGGGCGAGCGCGAGCCTCCCGGCGGCGCGAGGTGGCTACATACATACTACTACAGAGGAGGGAACGACCCACACCCTAAGGAGCTTCGCCCCTAAAAAATAAAGAAGAGAAGCAGTCCAGATGAAGGCTGACAACAAGGCCGGTGCCCATCATAATAGCGTACGCGCTAGCTACTCGGACGATGTTCTGATCACACGCGGTTTATTCGGAACATAGTCCGCAGCATCCACGCGCTGAAAAAGTAGTGTCGCTCAGTGCATAGGTGTATTCCGTCAAGAACCGATAATTCCCGGGGTTTTACGTCCTAAAACCACGATACGACCATGAGAGACGCCGTAGTGGAGAGCTGCGTAAACGTTGACCACCTGGCGTTCTTTAACGTGTAATGTCACGTCACACACCGAATCCGCCATCTTCGTCAGCTGTACGATTGGTCCGAAAGGTTGCTGCGACATGCTTGATTGGCTCAAAATGGCGGCCGTTGTCTGAGTGTTGGAACGCGGCAACTCGCTGTGGACCACCAACTTTGCAGTCCTTCCACTGAATGAATAACTCCCAGCGCCACAGCGGCAGGAAATAATAACAATTATTGGTGCTTCACGTGCAACTCGGTGGAGTACGAATTATGAAACCACATCAGAAGCCATGCCCGTGAGAAGTGGCGAACGTTAGGTCGACATTTAATGCCCGTTCAATTCATACGGGTGTCATTCATGTACATACCAGGTTCACCAGCAGCTCTAGCCAGACGGCCTGTTTATCTTGTGATTCACTTACCTCTTGAGTGCTGACGAACACCTTATCAGTACCAAATGTATCGAGACGCTTCGACGGGCCTATCTGTGGAGTGCCGTCACTCAGAATCGGTCAGAAAAAAAAAAAAGAAAGAAACACTTCGACACGTACCGTGAGCACAAAGGCATGTATATCTTCAGCAATAACCCACGGTGCAGCCCCTGTATCTTCTGGTACACTGTACCCACAGTTTCACAGTAAATAAGTCTCTCTGTTTTATTGTTTTTTTTTTTCTATAACATTATCTACTTGCCTCCAGCCATAGCACGCCGCACTATCAGAGGCAGCTCATGCGGTAGTTGCATCATGCGCAACGCATGTTTCCCGCCCCTTGAGTTGAAGGGCCAGGTTGAGTGGTGTTGCTTATATATGTTGCGACATTTTTCTTCTACCTTATCATCGCTTCGCGACACTCATTGCTTATTTCACAGCCGACTGCATGAGTCATACCGTCGTAATCATTTATACACAAGTGTTGCAATTATTTTAGGCTCCATTGCTGCCATCTTGCATCAACTCATTTCAGTTAATTAGTCATATATACAACTCACCTATGACGCTTGGTCCACATACTGCTCTTTCATAAGAGAGAATGACGTCATCTACATGTGTATGGTTTCTTTTTATTACATAGTTAGCTCACACGCTCAAATGCATATATGTTACGAAAGCAGTTTGGTAGGTTACACGACTATATCATTGATTTCTCGGGTTTTACGTCCCAGAGCCACGATGTGATTATGAAAGACGCCGTAGTGTAGGGCTCCGGAAATTTCGACCACCTGGGGTTCTTCAACGTGCACTGACATCGCACAGCACACGGGCCTCAACATTTCGCCTCCATCGAAATGCAGCCGCTGCGGCCGGGATCCGATCCCGCGACTCTCGGATCAGCAGCCGAGTACCATAGCCACTAGACCACGACTTCTATACCATTGCAAACGTAGTAAGCTTTGCTTGAATTTTGACGTTTTCAAACGAAGACAGCGCTGTTACTTTATAGCAGGAACGGTGCGCATTTCGAAGCTTTGTTTCTGAACATCCAAGTAGTTTCTTCATTCCACGGAAGTATATAATGCAGAACTACTACTGCGCGAAACATTAAGTACCAGGGAGACATTAAAAAGTAAAACGATCGTTATATTAGGGGTGTAGGCAATTGTGCTCACTACTGCTGGTGGAAAGTTCAGCTTCGTAATCAGCTTCGTAATCACAGAATAAGCTGCCGCCTTACGTGAAACATTTTTCGACCAACAATGCGTACTTTAAAATCCGCGATTTGGCAGGAAGCGTTAATAACTTCCAAATCGTTCCAACTAGAGACACTATTTTATCTGGCTATGCGACACCAGCTGTGAAAACAGGAAACTGCACTGCCACAGTGGTACACGAACAGAACATAGTACGGACAGCAAAGCGGCAGTCAGCCGTAGCGAAATAGGCCGACGTTGTTTTTCTAAGTGCCTATCTAAGTTAGTAAAAAAAGACGTAATGGACGCGTCGCGGCTGAAGGGAGAAATTCGATGACTGCAGCACGACGCGATGTGCGCATGTACTACGTACTGCACAACGCATAGCACGGACGCATCGTGCACCACGGTGCGTAAGGAAAAGAGTAACCAGATATAGGAAATAAAATTCGTTTATTTTGTAACTTAAGTAGACACTCGCACCTTGCAAGGTATCTGTACAAAAACACTCACGTTACAAAACAGTGTTTAACACTCGCCAACTCTCACACGGTACATACAAAGGAAAGGCAGGCCTGCACTCAAAACACACGCACACACACACCGGAATGTCCGCAGAGACAGGTTGGCGCACGTCTAAGAGGCCATAGTCCCAGGAACTCGAACGCAGACCACAACAGCAGTCTTTTCACTTCTTGGCGGCGTCTCCACTGGCACCTTCGTGCTTGATTTCAATGGGAATGGGCTTCGGTTGCTCCTTGGGAGCGTTCTTACGGGGGGCTTCGAGAGCCAGCATGCCGTTAGGCTTGAGATGACACTTGACCGACTCCGGGTCGACGTCCTCCGGCAAGACGTAACGACGGGTGAACTCACGCTTCACGTAGCAGCCGCGGTCGTCGGACTTCTCCTCGTGCTTGCCGTGGATGACGACACAGTTGTCCTGCGTCTTGACGCTGATCTCTTCGGGAGCGAAGTTCCGGGTGTCCACGTTGATGGCAAACTTGTCCGGAGTGCAGGCGACCGAGGTGCCTGCTTGGCGGGCGGGGCAGACGCTGCCGGACGACTGCCGGTGGTGCCGCGGGTGCATGTAATAGCGCTGGTGGTGGAACGGCGCGTCAAACAGCTCACTGTCCAGGAAAGAGCCGCCGAAGTCGTCGTCATCGAAGAAGCTCCTCGCCAGGTCCGAGGGACACCGGGAACCGCGGTTGAGCGTGGGAAACAGAGCCATGACGATGACGCTAAGCAAAACTTGGTAGGGTTCTCGCACTGACCTCTCAAGTCGATGAGCAGTGTGAGTCTGATTCGAACCGGTGAGCGTACGCCGGTTATATAGCGTGTCGTCTGCCTCGTGAGGGGCGCAAGGGGCGTTCGAGAATGATCGAGGGAAACGATCGAGAGCGCAACGCGATTGGTGCAGCCGAGTCACGTGGTTTCTGTATGACGCGCGCAGCGTGGAGGTGGTTCGCGATTGTTCTAGTTTCTTCTTTTGAGTCAGGCGAGCGGCCGTGTTTGTTTCGTGTGCCGTTGACTCACCGTGAAGTATTGCTGCGCCATCTGTCGCGCTCGCGACAAGACGACGCTGCGAACGCGATTGCGATTGGTTGGTTTCGATCACGTGGTCCTTGTTTACCTCGTCGCGTCCGCTCGATTTCTCCCGTACGTTCTCGCAAGTTCCCGGGCGTCGTCTGCTACGAAGCCGGTGGCAGAACTATGTACGAGTAAATGCAGCATTACTTGAGCCACGTTGGTCGTTTCGTTGACTTGAATGGGGAGTGCGCTGTCGACCATCGTAGCTCGGCTTTCTGGCCACTCCACATTTGCACGCTAGCTTGTTACACGGTACAAACGAGGCCAGAAATAACAGATTATGCATTTCGACCTGGCATTGACTGCTACGTTTCTCACTACTAAATTCCTTTCACTGGTGATCAAGTACTTACCACAGCGTCAGGTGTGGCATTATTATTCAAGAACCCACAGAGCGGACTGTCCATTTCAGCGTGCGTTGACTGGATAGAGCTCTATTTAGGCCGTTACGAGTGGCGGTGGTAACGCCAGCTTTGAAGTTATTTGCAATCATGACGTACTTTTGTTGGATTGAATGCCTAATCCAGTTCACGATTCTCGTCGAACCAAAGCGAAATTACATTTTCTGCTAGCTCTTTGGGTGAGTATTACGTCATATGTCGTCGTTATGGTCAAGATGGAGAGAAACTGTGCTGTTCTGCTTTTTCTGTTGCCCGTGTACGGATAATGGAAGCGCAACAAGGCATATATAACAAGAGACTACACCAATTGGGCAGCAGTGACGTTTATTCGACCCAGAACCACAACAACAACATGCCAGATTTGCGTCCGGCCCTCAAGGAAACAAACATCATAATTGCCGTGCGCAGCCCCGCCGCCACTAATGCACTTCATAGTGCTTTGTGTGGGAGCAAACGCCTAAGATTCCAGTTTGGCGAAGAAACATATAGGCTACATAGAGTGGTCGTTTGTGCACGAAAAGGGATATATCTTCTTATATTTTTTTTTTCTTTGGCAGTACATTGCGAGCATTACGTGGCTTTCGATCGGTTGGCTGAGAAGGCTATTGTCAAAAGTTGAAGGAACTCGCTCCGTGACGTCATAATTTATGTCACGTGACGATCACGTGCGGAACAGTCGATGACTTCACAACGAATCACGTGATCATCAAATTACATCATGACGCAATACAGGGCCACTATAAGGAGATCATCACATGACATTCGGTCACGATGACCACACGATGCGTCACGCGACCATGATATGATCGCGTTAAGAATACCACATGACATCGGCGATATGACGTTCTGTTTTATCCTGTTCTTTTATTTTCCCCCCTCAGATAGGTATAAGCAGAACTATACATCAAAGGCCGTCTAACGGCACAAGCACTGAGTATATTCTACGCTAATAACGCTCGAATTGATCGACGTCGCTTCAAATGAGCGGCAATACAACGATATTGATCAATACAGTGACACCCATGTTATCTCACCATACACCTAGTCCAAAAAAACTAATTCGGCACCACCGAATCGATGCACATGCCAAAACCTCAAACGCTGATTTGGACATGCAGTATTCGTCAGAGCTCAAGTGTCCACGTGATTATGGTGCATCATCCGCTTATCGAAATTCACATGCTGAACAACGAAATGAGGACAGTCGGGAACTACTATTCACCTCTTGAACGACCTCCGTCACCTTCAATGTACTAAGTCTCAAGAAACATCCTTATCACAAGTGCTTGAGCCCTCTCATTCAAAAAGCGGAGCTATAATATTAGACGAGTTGTACGCCATATGTCCTGTAAAGGAGGGTTTTGCACTTCTTCGAGCACTAAATACAACCGGCAGCTTATGGCGAGGGTATTCTATATATAGCTTCCAACTGCTTGCCCTCGCCCGCCACATGTACTGAGTTTTATTTCATGCCCCATATCACAGATCGCCTTAGGCAGTTTTGGCTTGTAGGATATATCGATCAATGTAAATATATGTGATCGATTCAACGACAGCGAATGCTTGAAAGGATACACGCAGCCTAAAGTAAGAAAAGGTGTCAAAAAAAAGAAAGAAAGTAGGGGTAGACAACATATTTTCCAAGACTAGACATTGGACAGCCAACGCTAACAGTTTGCCAACATTGGGCACGGCTAGTAACACGAGGATAAATCCGGTACTCGAATTCAGTCAGATACAGTTTATGCGGCTTCACACATTGTCGACACACTGCAGCAAGTTGGTAAAAGAGGGTCAGGAAGATATATTTTTTAAAAAGAAAAATAATTGAGAGAGTGGCGCCACGACCGAGAAACAACGTATACACTGCGGGCGCGCTGCTCCTTATAAAGCATGCTATACGGTACGCGCCGTAAATGTATACACATGTAGTGGCAGGAGTTATATAGTAACACAATTCGAATGTCCTTGACCCAGGAGCGGCTTCCAGCCATTCCCTGAAGGTCGACACGGCGCGCCGGCAGTGGATCGATAACCGTCTCATAACAGACCGCGGGCTCTCGCAAACCGCGACGCTCTTAAGCGAAAGCATCTACAGTGCCCTTACGACGTCGATCGTATTTCGTGGTACACATTTACCCTTCCTTGTCTTTCACGTTCTCGCTCCGCCACGGTGGTCTAGCGGCTATGGTACTAGGCTGCTGATCCAACGGTCGCGGCATCGAATCCCGGCTGCGGCGGCTGCATTTCGATGGAGGCTAAAAATGTTGAGGCCCGTGTGCTGTGCGATGTCAGTGCACGTTAAATAACCCTAGGTGGTCAAAATTTCCGGAGCCCTCCACTACGGCGTCTCTCATAATCAGAGCTGGTTTTGGGACGTTAAACCCCACATAACAACAACTTTCACGTTCTCGCCCACAACATCGCAGATTACCCAACGTCTGTCCTGCTATCCAGGAACAAACTCAGAGGGAATCTACTGCACCTATAGATATGCATGCGCATGCAGGAGAGCTATACCTCAGTTCAGTGTATCCCTATAGCACCCACACTTGTAAACTATAGTGGAGAGCGTTGACAGCACGAAGAGGTTAAGCCTAATGAGTTCGACCGGAATATTGTGGAGTTGACGGGTGACCCAGCAGACGACTTGTGTCGTCTGCAATGGGGCGAGCTCTCCGACATCTGTCATCCCAAGGGGTAATAATTATATAGTACAACTAAGTACCAAGACACGTAGATGTCTACATCCACCCTCACCGTCGAGGCCCCCGGAATGTTATAATAACGTTTCTCCCCTTCCTCTCTGCTTTCGTCCACAGGTATACGCACACACGGGAGAACCTTACCGGGTTTGCGTGTCAGATTAGGTGCGCTAACAATGGGAATAGTCATTAGGCCCATAGCATACTCCGCCGGTTCCTTTAGTTACCGAATGACTTATGAACGACCTTATCGTCTGTCACGGAGCGAGTTCCCGAACTTCTGTCTTTCCAAGAGGTATAATTACAGTAAAACCAACATAGAGAGAGCTAACGTGTACGTTCCTCCCCTTCTTTAGGCCTTCTTGCCTTCGTGCTTGACGTCTATGGGAATGGTCTTGGGCTCCTCCTCTTTCTTGGAGTTCTTACGCGGAGCCTCCAGCGCCAGGAGGCCTCCCTGGGTCAGGTGACACTTGATGGTCTGAGGGTCGACGTCTTCCGGCAAGACGTAGCGTCGGGTGAACTCCCGCTTCACGTAGCAGCCGCGGTCGTCCGACTTCTCCTCGTGCTTGCCGTGGATGATGACGCAGTTGTCCTGCGTCTTGACGCTGATCTCTTCCGGCGTGAAGTGGCGGGTGTCGACGCGGATGGCGAACTTGTCCGGGGTGCAGGCGACCGAGGCGCCCTGCTGAGTCGGACGGACGCTGTTGAGGGACGGTTCCTGGTGACGGGGTTGGATGTAGAACCTCTGGTGGTAGAACGGCGGGTCGAACAGTTCGCCGTCCAGGAACGAACCGCCGAAGTCGTCGTCGAAGAGTCGCCTCGCCAGGTCCGAGCCGCCCAACAGGTTGCGGTTCAGCAGCGGGAAGAGCGCCATGTTGTTTTCTCCTTCTGCGCTCGCGTCGTCTGCTTCAGACAGGGAGAGAGATCGTCTGCTAGGTGCAGCTGCTGCTGAGGTTTATCCGCAGGTGGCCGTCGATCGCAGCTTGAGAAGCGACCGTATATGTGGATGCTTTTATGCCTAGAGCGCGAGCGTAAGAGAAACAGAGAGAAAAGGAATTACATAAAAGCGTTGTGGCACTTCAGGAAGCAGTAGATCTGAGGGCGAACAAAGGTAGGAATCAAACGCGCCGTAAAGCTATATAGTTTTCGATATGATACAAAAGATATATAGTCCTGATGTTATATTTTCCAATGCGGGCGCATCACAGAACACTATGTTTTACAACTAAGTGCAACGAAGAAGACATATACGTTTAATAATTAATTGCACTCAGCAGCGAAACGTCAAGAAGAAATGTAAAACGAAGCGCTTCACCTTTATCCAGCGATTAGTGCACTCAACATCGCCTCTCCTTAGGTGACATTTTCTAGTTTGCCATGCACAAGATGGGAACTAAGCGCTGACAAAACATTCCAGAATAAACATCGTTATATTAATGCCATCCCGTCGACAGGGATATCACTAACGCTTACTCATGTGAGCGATAGTGCAACGCAACACATTAACATAATTACCTTTAAAGTGTGGACTCCAAGATTACCGACGGCGGTTGGATAACCCGGAAATCGTCTGCTTCGGGCTGGAGCCAAGCGTCGTCTGCTCTGAAGACAGGGGCAGGCGAAGCACCTGGTACGCGCAAGGCGCGATCGAAACCGAACCGAAGGGAGAAAGCGGCTCCAGGGCGCTCATTGGCCAGAGTTGGGTCACGTGTCCCAAACAGTCGCAGTGCGGCAAGGTCATTCGGGAGCATTGACCACATGTTAGAAGTACGCTCAAAACAAACACGGAGCTCACTTCTCTTGTGCGTCTGGTAGTCGCGACAAAGGCGCAGCTGCTACTGCTGACCTTATTATGACATTGTCATGTTTTGCATATATTTCACGCGGGACTGATACGTGTGCTCGACGTGTACGTATTTTGTGTGCCACTCAAGACACGTCCCAACTGTTAACATGTAATGAGCAAAGCCGCGCGTTGTGTAACGTTGTTTTGAAGATTCTTTCCCGTGTGGTGAAGTATATAGTATATAGCACACACACAAAACGCCAATGTCGCATGCGCTCACAGAGGTCCAAAGGAAAACCTGCATCAGCTTACTTGCTGCAAAATCGATCTCGAAGCACAGGTGACACACGTTCAGTAGATGATGCACACGTCACCTCCTGACGTTGCACCGCAACGTTATCGCCGACATTCTGTAAAAAAGCCAAAAGCAAACATCGATGTATACGCTTTACGCTTCAATTTCGAGACAGCATAGCATATATGAAGCACTCTCTACTGTTTTCTGGCTTCCCTTCATTTTAAATGCGAATCATTTCTTGGCTATCTATCTATCTATCTATCTATCTATCTATCTATCTATCTATCTATCTATCTATCTATCTATCTATCTATCTATCTATCTATCTATCTATCTATCTATCTATCTCGGTGCTCTCCAGGCCACCTTGTTGACTTGGCATTCACCAAGATTGGAATGGCGTGGTATATGAATGCATGACGAACACGAATGGTTGATCTTTACATCACTAACAGGATATTTTCATCTACGTCCCGGTTAACGATACTGCGATCACGTGTGGCTCATACTCGTGGTGCTCTGCCTGTGGTAAGCCGGTATGCGCCACAGGTGTTAGATTGTGTACAACCTAGGCCAATCAAGTGTCAGCTAAAATAGACATCTAACATACCATTAGAACACACTTAAAAAGGAGAAAGGCATACCGTATGCCGTAGCTTGCGACTGAAACGTAGACGTAATAGGCACATAGACACACGAACGCACTAGGAATGGAACCCTGGCCCCTGAGGGGCCAAGCAAACATTCTACACCACAAAGCTACCACGTCCCCTCCCACAGGACATAGTAAATAAACCTATTACAGCAGCACTTGGGACGATAATGCTTGTGTGAGGCCAACTTTGCCTCTAGTGCGTGTGAACCGCCTATCGTAGCAATCTAGTAAGCAATACGTATACATTCAAACGTAAAAGAAAGAAAACGACGACCAACTGTCAAAAAAATAAAGGAAGATATAGGTTCAAAGAGATGGTAAAGCCATACACATGTTCTTCTAAGACTCGGCATGCTTTTTTACAACTTTGTTCGCTCCCGTAGGAATACTTATAATACGACGCTTATGATACATCAGAGCACCGTAGCGGGCATTTCTCCTCGACAAAACAGACGTCTGTAGGCTAACGTAAGTGCCAGCGTTACGTCACATACTATTCGGTCATCGCTGCGCTCTCGACGTTCCTGGTTGGCCCACGTTAAGCATGCACCTGCTCGAACACCTTGCACAAAGACTTTCATCCCATTGATCACTCTTAGCTAAATGCCAAAGAATTCGTCGGGGAATTTTATCACTCATGGCTTCTCATGACACCAATTCGCACAATCCGTGGGATCTGCAGATTTTGTGTGTGTGTGTGTGTGTGTGTGTGTGTGTGTGTGTGTGTGTGTGTGTGTGTGTGTGTGTGTGTGTGTGTGTGTGTGTGAATGCCTGCCTAAATAAGCGCGCTTTTCTTTCTCCCTCTTTTTCTTTCTTTTTCCTTTTGTAAGGGGAGGGGAGATGGGCTGAGGGTCCAATAAAATTTCTAATCGCTTCAAAAATGGCGTAGAAAATATGTAGAGTCGGTTTCAGCGCGCGTGTTGGGTGAATTGCCAGTAGCAGCAGTATTTTGGGGGGTTTTGCATACCAAAACCACGATACGATGATAATGTGAGACGAAGCAGCCAGGATTCAATCCCGTGACCTTGATTATTATTATTATTATTATTATTATTATTATTATTAGCAGTAGTAGTAGTAGTAGTAGTAGCAGCAGTAGTAGTATAAGACGTTTATTCAATCAGGAGTTGATTTGTGGGGTTTGACGTCCCAAAACCAGCTCTGATTATGAGAGACGCCGTAGTGGAGGGCTCCGGAAATATTAACCACCTGGGGTTCTTTAACGTGCACTGACATCGCACAGCACAGGAGCCTCAACATTTTGCCTCTATCGAAATGCAGCTGCCGCGGCCGGGATTCGATCCCGCGACATTCGGATCTGCAGCCGAGTGCCATAACCACTAGACCACCGTGGCGGGGCATTCAATCAGGAATTAACAAAAAGAAATGCTGACGTAAATGCAGCTGCTCGGCCGGTGGACAGGCTACACTACGGCCGCAGAGTTTCCTTTCTGGGAAATCCGTATGGATTTCCTTGCACCGCTTTCTGCCACAAATGTGTACGCCCATTTTCCCTCTATCTTTACTCCAACTTCAGCGACTCCGTAGAACTGATTTGTCGTATTTAGCAACTGCATGTTAACATCTGCTAGTTATCTTTATAAACCCTATCAAACGCACCGCTTCTTCCAGTTGGTTGTGATCCAGCGCTCCTGCAGCACAAAACTCACCCGCAGAACGTGCGCTACAAGGCGCAGCGTTCATGAGCCAAAGCACAGCAGTATTTATAACACATCAGTAATGTTTACAGCCGCGCCGTAAATCTACACAAGGAAAAGTAACGCCCCGGCATGGCCGTTGCAGACGCCCGGCGATCAGCGACGCAATGCAATTACAAGCTGCCATTATGAAATGATTAGGAAAAAAAAAGTATTATATCCGAACGAACGCCCTTGGAAGTTATCGCCAGTTGAACATGAAGCCCGGCTGAAGTCCTTGGAATGCACTATAAAGATAAGAAGACCACCTAGATATGTTATATAAGACGAGGCGAAACGCATCATAACAAATACAGGACGCGACCGGAAAGAGCGCGAACATTCGAGAGCTTCACGCCCCTCTCCTCCACGCCCCGCGCTCCGCGTTTTCCTCCTCGCCTGCGCGCCGCGTCCCCACGTGATCCAAACCGACCAATCGTGTTCGTCCAGCGCGTTCCTCCTCCCTCTCGCTCTCAGATTCTCGAACTTTCTCATGCTTTCTCGCACTCGCTTCTCGAAGCAGACGACGCGCTCATAAAAAGGGGCGTCTGGTCGCGTCTCCAATTCAGACTTGCATCGCTCTTCGCACTGAAAGTGTTCGAAAGCGCTCGAGAGAAATGGCATTGTTCCCGCTGCTCAACCGTGGTGCCTGGGCTCCCTCGGACCTGGTGAGGCGCTTCCTGGACGACGACTTCGGCGGTTCCTTCTTGGACGGCGAGCTGTTCGACCCGCCCTTCTACCACCAGCGGTTCTACATTCAGCCGCGGCACCAGCAACAGGTGTCCGACAGCAGCGTCTGCCCCGCCCGCCAGCAGGGCACCTCGGTCGCCTGCACTCCGGACAAGTTTGCCATCAACGTGGACACCCGGCACTTCGCTCCTGAAGAGATCAGCGTCAAGACGCAGGACAACTGTGTCGTCATCCACGGCAAGCACGAGGAGAAGTCCGACGACCGCGGCTGCTACGTGAAGCGTGAGTTCACCCGTCGTTACGTCTTGCCGGAGGACGTCGACCCGCAGACGGTCAAGTGTCATCTCAAGCCTAACGGTACGCTGGCCCTCGAAGCTCCGCGGAAGAACGCCCCCAAGGAACAGCCGAAACCCATTCCTATCGAAGTGAAGCACGAGGGTGCCAGCGGAGACGCTGCCAAGAAAAAGTAAGGAAGTTGCCGTCGGAGTTTGCATTCCCAGTTGAAGTGAAACTTGGAGGCAGCGCCGAAGTCGGCAAGAAGTGAGCTTGCGCGGCCCAGCCTGTCCTAGTCACTTCTTAGTGTACGAACTGACACTGTAGTATTTCATAACACTGCCTTTTGTTTCGGAGGTCACGGACTGATCTCTAAACTTTGTGAACTATTTATTTTGTACTTTTACAGAGGACCACTGCTCATTTGTTTTCCCCATTTGTGTACTTCATACGTTGAATAAACATGTGAGGTGTTTCCATTCCAGAAACTTCGGTTTCATTTCTCTTTCGTCGCCGACACGCGGTCGCCTGGAACGCCTCCGGCGTTGCCTAGGCTACCCCATGGTTCGGTGCCGCCCTCCTTTGTCGTGACTTAGTGCTAAAATCTCATGGCGTTTCCTCGTTTATTAAGACATCGTTTCACCGATACTCAAATTCGGGGGTGTGCCTAAAGCATAGGGTATTTTGAATTGCTGCAAATTAAGGGCGGGGGTCTCTTCAGAAAAAGGTTTCAAGAGGAAATCGGTGGGTGGTATCTCCATGCACTGCAACATTAAAGCTCTAGCCGTCAAATTATATCCCGTTATCAGTTACAGCAGCCATTCCGTCAGTTCAATTCTAATGCGAGTCACTTCGTCTCCACGGTGATATTGGTCACCAGTGGGTCTCTTCCGATCGCTTTTGACATGGTTGTAGACGCCGCCAAACGCACGGCGCGTTGCCCTGAACATTCGTTGAGTGTCGATGTAGCGTCGCTGATACCGGTGTCGGTTTCCTTACACCTCGTCAAAAAATGGTACAGGTAGTTTGAGCCATGTGTAGCAGCGGTGGTAGCAACACCAATTGTTACCTGTTCCACGGTCGCTACATAGAACGCACACCGTGTGTTCTAGGTAGTGGCCTTGGCTACTCTGAATTTACAGGAGAACGCCACTCACAATATTCAGCGGTCATTGGGATACGAGAAAAAAAGACTCACGGAAGCAGAAAATTAAAATTGATGTTGGCCAAGTCGTTTCGCAGGTATAAATTTTCCTCCCCGCCACGGTGGTCTAGTGGCTATGGTACTCGGCTGCAGATCCGAGAGTCGCGGGATCGAATCCCGGCCGCGGCGGCTGCATTTCGATGGAGGCGAAATGTTGAGGCCCATGTGCTGTGCGATGTCAGTGCACGTTAAAGAACCCCAGGTGGTCGAAATTTCCGGAGACCTTCACTACGGCGTCTCTCATAATCAGAGCTGGTTTTGGGACGTAAAACCCCACAAATCATCAATCAGGTATAAATTTTCCGTAAAAGGGCTGTCGTATCAATGCTACGATACGTAAGATAAAGTTGCGTTTCAGCACGACCGTGGCACGTCAGCGCAGCGCGGCCCTACGAAACGACTACAGTGTCCAAAACTACGCCCTCAGAAATCACTTCAATCACCTTCGATGAAATCCCTGCAATTCTGTATTTTCTCTCTGCTGCGATGACAGGATCAAGCGCGCGCATCAGACGTAACAGGAAAGAAAGCCAAGAAAAACAGCGAACGCAGCGAACATTCGAGAGTATTCGAGAGCCTTCCTTCCCGCTCGCTCCGCCCTCTCTGTTTTCCTGCCTGGTTTAGCCGGCTTCCTCGAGATGGCGTAAAGCGCGGCTCGTCACGTGACATAATCTGACCAATCGCGTTTCTTTTCCTCTCGCTTCCCGTGGATTCTCGAGCTCTCTCGCGCACGATTCTCGAAGCAGACGACGCGCTCATAAAAAGGGGCGTCTGGGCGCGTCGCCGGTTCAGATTCGCATCGTTTTCTTGCCCTGCGAGCGTCGAAAACGCACAATTAGGCAAGAATGGCTCTGTTCCCCCTGCTCAACCGTGGTTCCTGGGGTCCCACGGACCTGGTGAGGCGCTTCCTGGACGACGACTTCGGCGGTTCTTTCCTGGACGCCGAGCTGTTCGACCCGCCGTTCTACCACCAGCGGTTCTACATCCATCCGCGGCACCAGCAACAGGCGGTCGACGGCAGCGTCTGCCCCGCCCGCCAGGCAGGCACCTCAGTCGCCTGCACTCCGGACAAGTTCGCCATCAACGTGGACACCCGGCACTTCGCTCCTGAAGAGATCACCGTCAAGACGCAGGACAACTGCGTCGTCATCCACGGCAAGCACGAGGAGAAGTCTGACGACCGCGGCTGCTACGTGAAGCGCGAGTTTACGCGTCGCTACGTCCTGCCGGAAGACGTCGACCCGGAGACCGTCAAGTGTCACCTGAAGCCCAACGGACTTCTGGCCTTGGAAGCACCGCGCAAGAACGCCCCCAAGGAGCAGCCCAAGGCCATCCCGATTGAAGTGAAGCACGAAGGAGGCAGCGGTGACGTTGCTAAGAAGTGAGCTCGGAGAGGCCCAGCCTACCCTAGTCACTTAAATCTTGGTGCAAAAGACATTCTCGACACAGACAACTACTGCCCTTTTTCTTTCTTTTCGGAGAGAGCAAGTGGATATCTCCACCGCATTTGTGTGCCTTTTATTTTTCCTACTTGAGTCCAGAGGACTTGTACAAGTTTTGTCCCCTGTATGCTTCTAGCGTGCAATAAACAAGTGAGGCGTGCTACGTTTTCCCAGTAACTCGTCTTTTGTTGTCGGTCTCCTTTCATATGCCGCGTATCACGTAACCGGCTCGCAGACGCTGCCAGACGCGAAGGGCGTTGTCCGGCGTTTCCCCGGAGCCTTGGAAACGTTAGCGTCTCTGAAGACTTAGTACGTCAAGAATACCATATAAACGTTAGCTTACTTTCCTCAGCACGTCTGCTATTCGCAAGTTAGTTCGTAGTTAACTACACGTAATCGGTTTCTTGAGTGACTAGGTAAAGAAGCTTCGAGAACCTAGAAGATGCGGTAAACCCATTTTCATCTCAACGCTCCTCTAGGCATTCCTGAGCTAATGCGATACTGAGACGGAGTTGCTGTGACCGGGTAGCTCTGGTCACTTTGTTTGACCCAACCGACCTAGCTCCGTGGGAACGCCTTCTCCAACGACGTATGTCGTGGGAAATTCGAAACGCTGTTTTTCGTCAAAAAAAAAAATAAATAAATAAAGCCATGCACACACGTATTGCTGCAATACGTAACCGCTGTTTCTTTTGCTGCAATGTTCCATGCGTTGAAACGCCACCCCTCCCTCCAGCGCACTCGTAGTTTTTGTAGCTTTGCTGAAGCTTCAAGAGATACTCTGGAGTGGGTACGTGCCAAATCTTTAGACTAAGTTTGACCACCCGGGCTTTTTTTTTTTTCTTAAACCAGAAGCCTATGAGGTTTTTTTTAGCGGAGTGGGTGGTTGACGAGAACGCGTCCAGTCAGCACGTTAACTTTATTAGTTCATAAACACACAAGTTCCTTGCGGAGGAATAACACACAAGAGTAATGATTACTTTCCAACAATCCCGCTTTCACGGAGCAGTAATTGGTAACTGCAACCGATTACACTGTCGAAAGAAGTACTACTGCATGCTTTTTGTTCTCAAACATTCGCGACAAAGTCTGCTCGTAAAGTACTTTAACGTGCTTCTCGCCTAATATGGTGCGCGACCCCCTACCCCAGATCTCGCGCAGTTTGCAGTTTGTGGTCATATGTACAACGCCTCCTTTTTTCGATGGAGGCGAAAATGCCAGAGACCCTTGTAGCGTGCGTTGTCAGTGCACGTTGAAGAACCCCAGGTGGTCTAAATTTCCGTAGCCCTCGATTACGGCGTTCCTCTTCTACCTCTTTCAGTCCATTTCCCCTACCCCCCACGGACGCTTATCCGTGCTCCCGACATGGGCTGCTGAAATTAGCGTCCTTTCCTTAACCGAACCACGATCATCATCATCATCATCATCATCATCTTTAGGAGGCGTTGATTACACAAGCACATACAGTAAGTAAGAAACTCTATGCACATACATGTAGAGTGTCGGGCCCCTACTATGCCCCTAAATGTCAGGCAATAAAATACCGCGTCCGTTTCGATCCGTTGTTTTCGTGCGTAGCAGGACTGACCTTGGTGCCCGCTGAACGGAATCGCTTTGTAGAGGTACAACTGGAAATAATAGAGGGGAAAGGGAATAGTCGAGGAAGGGCCGCGTCCTTGCATCTCTCCATTGTCAGTTACATATACTATGTTTACTATTACCCCCCCCCCCCCCCCCCTTCGCTTAACCTTGATTCGTACAAGCATTCTTGTTTCTTCTTTAACGTTCTGCCAGTTCTTTCTATTGTTGGTGGTGCCGTGCGTCTTCTTAATCGGCTCGTCGAAACACGTACCACGCGTCGTAAAGATGATAGCACTTTCTGTTTTCAGACAGTCTTTAGAGTAGATCTGCACACCGCTATGGAACACCGAATTCGAAAACGGTCACATTTATTGATTCCTCTTGATTCGTTCGTTATGCTTGGTAGGTATAGGTAGAACAACTTTAGTTTCGTTACTGTGTAAGTCACATGTGGACTGCTTATCGTTCTTTTTTTTTTTTGTGTGTGTGTGTGTGTGTGTGTGTGTGTGTGTGTGTGTGTGTGTGTGTGTGTGTGTGTGTGTGTGTGTGTGTGTGTTTCTTAATTGGGGGGAGGGGGACTAACAAGGGAAAGAAGAGAGATGCTGTTCACAGACTGGAAAATTTCCCGACTATTCTGACACTGCGATCGAATATAGGAGGGCTTTCTTTTCAACGTTCGTTTTACGAGCTCGCGTGTTCGATTGAAATGCAAGATGAGCATGAATTGAAAGGCGCGCAGAGGAAAATGAGTGATCCGAATGCCGGGTGCTTGTAATTAGACGACAGTGGGGCGTGATTTCTGCCTGTAACCGGTTTCTAAGCATAGTTAGAGCAGTCTCCAGTGAAATTATTCCACTCTGAATTCAGCTGCTGCTGTACAGATACAAGTGAGTCCGAAAAAAAGAATGCGTTTTACATCAAGGTTGAGAGTTTGGTCTGCGTTTGGTCTTGCATAATCGATGTTTCAATGCGTATATCAAGGATAAGGGTGACGAAAGAAAGACATTCAAGGCTCTGAATTTCCAAGAGAACTTCATTTTAATGATTGCAGCTGCAAAATCCGCCTTCCACGATGAAAACAAGAAATAAGAACATATGCGAAGCAAAATAAACTTCAACCTGCATTGAACAAGCCAACGTTCATTCAACGCTTGAATCGTACAACACTTCAATTTATGGTGACAATACAGCCCGCGTTATTACATCTTTAAGCCGCTGGTATTTAAGGAAATGCTGCTTATAACGAAGCCAGTACAAGCTGCGGCGTCGTCCCTGCTAAAATGACCAAGGTGCGGGTTCGATTCCCCTGCCACGGCGGCCGCATTTAGATGCAAGCATCTCCCGAAATTCCGACCACCTGGTTAGATACTCCAGGTGGCCGGAGTCTGGTCTTCGCCGAGTCTATCGTCTGCTCCATTGGGGGAGAGCAGACGATACATTCGAAGCACGGCTGCGGAGCGTAGCGTCCGTGATGCACGGCGTGTACTAGCAGAAGGCATGCGTCGCCGGCATGCCGGCGTTCTTTTTTTAGCGTTTTTCTTCTTGTGCCCGTACGTTCCTCACGTTTGACGAGCACCCGCGTGGTGCCTCTTTCTCTCTTTTTCCCTTCCTTGTTTTGATCTTGTTACGGCGAAGCTAGCCGCGCAATGCGAACAAAATGAATACTTGCATGAACTCTCCTCACCCCTTTTGTCAGTGCGTTTTGCAGACGGCCCGCAGCATCCCGTTTTCGTCTGCTTATTTTTGCATCGTCTGGATCGATTGTACCGCGTTTTCTCGCGCACAGCTCCCCCTCGTCTGCACGAAATTGGAAGGTCGAGAGACAAGTTGGTGCACTGAAATGTAGCGAGAGTCGACATTAGTTACTAAATAAGAGCGCTCTTATTACTTTTCAGGATTTGTTTCTTTGTTAAAAGTGTCCTCCCCCCCCCCCCCCTTTTTTTTTTTTTCATCTGCACACTAGATATGACAGGTCAAATTCCGTTCTTGTTCGACCGAAGCTACGTGCTTTGTATATTTATGAAACGTGTAATTTTTACTTCTACCTAAGTTCGTTATACCTGTTCGTGTTTCATGATGATTACCAAGCTAAGCACCGAAATATTTGACGCTGTCTTTCGTTACAACTAGGGATTTCGAACTCGTTTTTCATGCGTTAACTCCAACACCTTTCTTTGACATGAACTAATTTTCCTGCTGTTTGTAACCTTTGAACTTGGTTCTGCAAATATCGCTTCATATCAGGCTCGTTGCACGGGTCATAAAACTTCATTAGTTGATGAAGTTGCCTCATCTGCGTTTGTATAATATGGCTCTACATATCTAATGTTTTTTTTTTTTTTGTTATGCGACAACGAAATAAGAAGCGTCACAAATGGAGCTGCGAGCGAATCAGGCAAGCCTGATAAAAAAAAGTTCCTACAGAACAGTCCTTGTTCTCTCGGACGCTCTGCCACGCAAACGTTTGCAAGCGTTTGCAATGCTCTTTATAAATATAGCTCACATCACCTGCCCACTTGCTTGGCGGGCGGCAACGCACGATAACATTGTGCTCTTATGCCTGACAACGGTGAATATAAGAGGTTATATAAACGACTTGGCAAAGACAGCGCATATTTTTTCCTTTTGCACTGGTGAGATTCTTTTTTGCTTTAATTTTTTTCATTTATAGGGAGGGTTGTTGGCGGAGGCGAGCTCATATACTAAATGTTTCCTTCAGCGGACATTAAATATAGGCTTCTACTGACTTGACGCTCGTGCGCTGTGCGATGTCAGTGCACGTTAAAGAACCCCAGGTGGTCGAAATTTCCGGAGACCTTCACTACGGCGTCTCTCATAATCAGAGCTGGTTTTGGGACGTTAAACCCCACAAAATCAGGCTTCTACTGACTACGATTACATTTAGAGCCCAGAGTCGGACGTGCCAAAACCACGATACCATTACGAGGTGCTGACGAACTACTAACTTTTAACCACGCTTGGGTTAGCCCCTCAATCTGCCTCTAAATCCCATACGTTCACGTACGTTTCCAGATTTCACCGCCATCGAAATTCGACCACCGTGTCCGGCATTCTAACCCACGTTCTGGAACTCATTCTTGCCACGAAACACAATGAGCCGCCAAGAAACCCCAGCGAGATGTGTGCGTATCTTCTTTCTACGTCCTGTGCATACCGCAGCCATAGTAACTTCCCGGCGACGACTCCGACGTCGCGATAAGACCGAGAAAGGTCGCTCCAGGAGACGTGCAATAACAATAACAACAAAGTAACAACAGAAACGACAAAACGACGCCGCCGTCGATATATTTAGCGTATTTCGACGCGCCAACCTCCGGCGCAACGTGCAGTTAAGATACAGACGCGGGGGGGATCAGTGGCCTCCCTTTTGGCGCGAAATAGTCCGCTCCTCACAGCGGGTTGCTTGTTTACGGGCCCCAAGCACGTTCCATGTTTGCGGCGTGTGGCTGCGTGCGTGACGCAAAATTAGCGCCAAGGGCGGATCGCGGCGTCAAAAACAGAAAGAGCGCGCCGCCAGGCGCAGAGTCGCCGGCGTCGTCTGCTCGCGACGTGCGGGAACTATTTTCTTGCTCGGAGGGCGGACGCTCGCGCGTAGATGTAGAGAGGAGGCGGACTGCAAAACCACAGACACATTAAGCGAAATTGCGGCGAATCTCGTCAAGGCCGCACCGTTTCCTTGCTGAATGAAGGCATGTAGTATGCCTTTCCTTAAACAAACTATCAAACAAACATAAACAAGTATGGTTGGAAAAGACGCATCTAGAATGACAGGGTTTTGTATATGCACCCATAAAAAATTACGTAACGTGCTTGACGGCAAGACATCGTTAACGGAATAAAGCATGAACATACCAAATGCTATCCTTCGGGGAAAAAGGAAACATACCTCTAACGGCGTAAGGCTAGCCTAGCTTGTAGTACATCCCTGCACACACACAGAAAAGAAGAATACAGGAAACTGAATTGTGCAGAGGAAAAATATTAAAATTTATGCAGGCACACAGAACCAGTGCTGCGAAATGATACCCCGAGGAATCACAATTTCGAATCAGTCGATTGCCCAATCCCACCTAACGCCGTGGAGAACGTATAATTCGGGCCCGTCGATTGTGCAAACTGCTGACGAGATGAAAACTTAGCGAAAAGAACAACGGACACAGGAAATGAAATGCTACATTCCGTTCCAGCGGCCGTGTTCGCCTTGTAGCGCTAATAAAATGCCCCCTCAGCAACACTGGCAGTTTGTGGTGTCTTGGCGACCTCTTTTGTATCTAATGCTTCCCGCCACCTTCGTTTCGTCACCAGTAACGCCTCGGGTGCGAGTCCACATAATGAGCCATTGGGCAAGCCTGCTCATCCAGGCTTTATCGATCGCCCACCGGTCAGTGCTGTGAGGCGGACATCTTGTTTACAAACAGTAGTTAAGGGATCGAGAGTTGCTACAGAGTAAGTATTTATTTAAACGGCTTAGCTTTGAAAGCGGAGTACCTGCTCTGAGGCCGCGCACCGCGTCAGCGGAGGAAACACGACGCCGCTAACGCTGAAGACGGCGCCGGACTCGTTAATACCGGTAATCCGCTTTCGCCTTGAACGTCGCTGCCGCTCGCTCGGATCCAGCGCCAGAGTGCTGAAAGGTCAACGCTATCGGTTAAACACGGCTATTCGAGCGCTGCTCCGGTATATTTGGTGCTGCGTGCCGTTGACAAGCTGATAAAAACAACACAAACGCAAAGAAACGTCGCTACGCCAAGCTTCCCGAAATTTCCAGACAGGCGGCCATTGCTTTTTCCAGGTCAAATTTGTAGCAGACGACGCAAAACAACGTCACGTGACGCGTCCCAGCCAATCCGATGCTTCGGCGTCTCGCACGTCCCGTAGCAGACGACGCAAATAAAAAAGAAACAACGCATGCGCCGACGCTGACACGTGATACGCCCCGACCAATCCACTGTCGCGAAAGCTCTTGCGTCAACGACCCGGATGATTCGAGAACTTTCGCGTAGCAGACGACGCTGGGGTATAAAAAGCAGACGACACAGTGCGACGGAGTAGGATTCGAAACGCTACAGCGTCCACGGCTGCGAATACCGTTCGTCGAGTGGGTTTTCTTCTAGACGGGACCGATGGCGTTGTTCCCGCTGCTCTACCGCGACACCTGGGGCCCCTCGGACCTGGCGCGCCGCTTCTTCAACGACGACTTCGGACGAGCCCTGCTCGACGGTGAGTTGTTCGACCCGCCATTCTTCCACCAGCGGTTCTACATCGAACCATACAACCGCGGCAGTTCCGATTCGTCGCGGGCCGTGGCCCAACAAGGATCGGCGGTCGCTTGCACGCCTGACAAGTTCGCGATCAACGTGGACACCCGGCACTTCGCTCCCGAAGAGATCACCGTCAAGACGCAGGACAACTGCGTCGTCATTCACGGCAAGCACGAAGAGAAGTCGGACGACCGCGGCTGCTACATCAAGCGCGAATTCACCCGACGTTACGTCCTGCCCGAAGACGTGGAGCCCGAGTCGCTCAAGTGTCAGCTGAACCCGTCCGGATACCTGTCCCTCGAGGCTCCGCGCAAGAACGGGCCCAAGAAAGTAGAAGAAGCGAACAAGCCGATCCCCATCGAAGTCAGCCACGAATCCAGCGGAGGCGGCGACAAGAAGTCGGCATAATCCAAAACTTACGAACCATATTTGTGCGTACGTGTTGCGAATGTCGTGAAGTTCCTGTGGAAGAACTGTGACCCTATTTCCAGCAACCGATCAAACCAAACACAGCATGCGCGATCTCATGTTAGTCAAGCATAACGTCTCCAGACTGCCAAAGTGGGAATTTAATACTTGCAAAAATAAGTGGTACAAATACATGGGAGCAACATGCGTCGTTAGCATCAAACCAGTGTTAATCGATTCACGACAAACTGTTAGATACCAGTTCGTTCAAGTAGCTTAATTAAATCAAGGAATGTGTCCGTTTGCAAGCCGGTCTTCGCATTCGAGATGTTGAGTGGTGATAACGATGATGTCTGTCGACGTCACGAGGTTGTTACTCTTATGGTTGTACGTGTTATGTACGTGTTTTGTCCCTAATAAAGTTTATTCTCAGAATTAACAATTGTCTCCGATCTGTGTGAGAACTTTGCGGCAGCGAGACGCGCGTAATTTGCGCGCGGCTCCCGTACGCATTATATGCGACATATATTTATAACCTGCTCTCAGGAACATGTACGATTTTCCAGATGATATATGCTGCATGCGTGCGTACACCACAATATAACATAGTACTAATTTTGTGTATAATAGTGCATTAAGTACTAGAAATTAAGATGAGCCGGCAATTCACCAAATCGGAGCAGACGACACAATGAAATCAGAATGCTAGAGAGATAGAAAGAGCCATAGAGTTTCTTATGAAACTCCATGGAGAGAGCAGTCCAGCTCTCTTTCTCTTTAGCATTTTGATTTCATCGTGTCGATTAAACAGGAAATTATAAAAATTACAAAATATAAAGCTCTGAAATAATAGACAGGGAAGCGTTTTTTACATAGAGTTTCTTAGGTACTACGGCTTTTTAGAACTCAATTTATGCCTTCGCAATACGCAAAAGACATAGCCTCCGAGACTGACTCCGCTTGCTAGGGAGTGCTTCTGAACTGTTGCTGAAACTCCATCGATCACTTGGGTCACGATACCACAAATTTTCCTGATTAATGAAAACGTATTCGAAAAGCATATCCGTTGCAGTTGCTGCTTTCCCAGCAACGTTCTTCTCGAGGGCATCGGCACACCTTCGTCAGAGAACACCCCTTCGTTCGCAAGCGCGCGAACAGCTCAACAAAAGCTGCTTCCCCGGTGTGTGGTTTGTTTAACGTCAAATTTGCGCAAACCCAGAAGTGTTTTAGCACGTACAATGTTCAACACCAGCATGAAACGTTGTCGCACGGAGATCTTTTATTCCACCATCACGATATGTTTGAACGAAGCCGTCTATCGGTATTTTTGTTGTTGTTGTTGAAACTGATGTAAAGCTTCGATTAACAAGAAACACGGTAACTGAGATTAGCATTTGTTAATTCTCGCGACCAAATGGGCACTGGTAATCGCGAGCTACCATCATCATCATCAATTAAAACAGCGTTCTTTCGCGCGCTTTTTTAGCTGCTTTAGTTGCGGATGTGTTCTCTTTCGGACGTGGCTTGAAGGTGAGTTCTTTTTTCTGCTTATCAATCGTGAGCTCCTTTAGATGCGTGAATGCACTTTAAAGCGCGACTCTGTGGCCAGTGAAATCAAGAATCAAGCTCCTGTGCCATAAAATGGTACGGACCCTTGCCATCACGCGGCGCGGAACAATTGCGATCGTGTTGCCGGTTGAGGCTAAAGTGTACGCTTTCATACTTTCCAGTCGTCCAGAATTTCACGGGAGGTTCACGATTATATCTGCCCAGTCCTCCGACTGTACGGGATCGATGAACGACCCTAACCCCACCGCGAAAGGGAAAGAACGCAGAACGCCCGTTCTACACGTTTTCTGTCCTCGAGGAACCATCAATTTTTGCCTCAGGACGCTGTAAAGTGAGGGCTGAGACACCGGTCTGTGTGTGACCTTTGTTATTTACTGTTGGGCGTGTTATCTTTATCGCCGCGAGGAACTCACATTAGCGCCACACTGCTGTGCACGCAGTTAGCTTTTCCGCCATACAATTGTGTTAGGTGATGAAGCATGCTGTGTATGAAGGGCCACCGGACGTTCTGCCCCTGCGCGAATATGTGGTCAATTATAGACGCACGGTCTAGTTACAAGTAGCGCCTCGATCACCAACGTGTAAATGTTTTACCGTGCAATCGGACATGTCTATGAAGTTACCAGCAAAGCAAGAAACACTCCCCCCCCCTCCCCCCCCCTGCATACTAGTTACACCATGGGCAACACACCCACAAAATAGTCTGGGTAAACCCCTGCTCACATTACTGTACTCTGAAACGCCACACAACCACTCAAAAAGAAAGAAAAGAAAAAAAAAAACTTGTGTCAAAAACCTTTTCATTGCATACCTAAATGAGTGTCATTGCAGTGGAAAAGCCGCAACACATTATTTCATCTCTCGTGGAATGCCATCACGGCCAAGCTTCAAATATGTCACTAAAGCGCTTGCTGGTGCTGCTGAAGATTCTAGAAGCTGCCAGCCTCATTGAACGACTGTGACACTGCTGTTTTGTGTCCGCCTGTATTTTCCTAAATCTCTAGCTTTTATTCTTTTCCTTACGTTTCGATTTCCTCGTCCGAACGGCAGGGTAGCAAACTGGATATTCTCTTCTGGCTAACTTCCCTGCCTTTGCATAACATCTATCTCTCTCTTCATCACATCCATAGAGAAGCAGACTGCACCACGCTATGAAGTGCAGAGACTTATTATGCATTGCCAAGGAGCTTATGGACACTACGCTGGTTTGTTCTGAGCACTTCACTCGCGACAACTTCATTCTCTCCAGTAAGCATGGATTTATGTGTGTGTTATCTTTAATATTATGTGTGCTTCTCAAAGAAGAAATGTGTGCTTTCATTTAGGCAAACGCTCTAATATACCTAGCATGTGTATGCTAAATTCGGCTATGATTGTTTTCTGCATCAATGTCACTGATGTTCAAATTTAACAATGTGTCTTAAGTAGGACGACAAGCTCACTATACTAGAATCAGCCAAGCTCAGTGCCACATCAACATCCATGTCTTCTACGCACAAGCGCGGAGCTGCTGCTGATATGCTTCAGTACAAATATGGTAATTTTTTAGATTTAACATACCAAAAGCACAATATGATTATAAGAGACGCCATAGGGGAGAACTCCGGAAATTTTGAACACCTGAGGTTCTTTAACGTGCACTGACATCGCACTGTACGGGGTCCTCAGCATTCCACCTCCATCGAAATGCAGCCGCCGCGGCCGGGATTCGATCCCGCGACCTTCATATATGCAGCTAAGTGCCGCAGTCACTAGACCATCATTGCGGGGCAACGCTCAAATTAAAGCAGCTGGAATATTCTTGCTAATATACTTTTCTATGCATGCAGCAAAGCAGCAAAGCACAAACTATATATGATGGACACACATACGTTGACCTGCCTTTGTTCTGTGCTGTATGGGGACAACATTGTGTTCACGTTTAATGTGGTGGGTAAGCAGTTCTTTTGATCACAAGACAGCTGTGAGAAACTGCAAATAGTGCTTGTTCCAGCTTTTGGAGCATTAGACCTGGGCACCACACCACTACTCTGCTTTCTGATACTGTGCCCGCAATTGAATTCCATTTAATTATATCTGTTTCCTAGGGATAGATTTCTCCGAGAGGTATGCTGCACACAAACACTTGCCTAACTCTACCTCCAGCTCGCTTGAATGGCTTTTAATTAAAAGAAAGAAATCTGAAGCGGCTCAACGATTAGGTTGGTTGTTTCAAATAAAAAAAATATCAGATCGAATCAAAATGTTTATTTGATATTATATGTACAGATTAACTAATTTTATTTCGGCACCGAAACCAGCTTAGACAGATTTAAAGTAAAGTAGTCAGTAGCATGGACATTTTTACCTTTGGCAAAGCATTATGATTAAATGCTAATATCGAGAAATTTTGGCACAGAGATGAGAGAAATAAAATGCTGCCGTGACACAGGATATCGTAGCCATCTTTATTTGATTTCCTAATATGGATATGCAGTCAACTTTATATTCCAAAATCAAACAAGAAGGCAATTTTCAAGTGTGAATTTGTAGACTTATCTACTTAATATGATAGCATTCATTGCTTGTGTGGTGACTGCGAGAAGTCGCAGGTTCATGGAAAGCTTTCTTAGCTTCCTCGAAGCCATACAGCAGGTACAATACTTACCTAGGGTTGTAAGCAAACACTTGCATCTACTAGAAACTTCATGCTTAAGTTAAGGAAAATCACATATTTCATGCATGCTTACTGTGACATATAGTGCAAAATTTGCAGATATGACAAGAAGGAAAAGCATCTAACACATGCCGTGGCAGAATAAGGGCAGGGGTCTGGCAGGGGCAGCTGAAGATATCTATGTTGCCCAAATAATGACGGAAGATTAAGTCATAAAGAGAATTGGCAAAAGTTGTTTGTTTTCTTGTGGGTGCTGAAGATTGGCTAAAAAGTTTTGGGCTGGAGAGTCCGGACAGTGGGTAAATGTTCCGGACCGCAAAGGGTTAAGTCCTGCCGGCAGGTCATTCTTTTGCTGTACTTGTTTGTCGCCGTTACATTTAGAAGCGTGCAGTGCGTGAAAAAGCTACATCTCGTATTCACCGTGCAGCGGATACAGCCACGTGTGGATTCAGTCATGGCATGCGCGTCGGTAGTCAAGGTTAGCGAGTCTTCACTGGATGGCCAGTCAAGTGATCTGGAGGCCACGTTTGCCACCTTCCAGCCTACAGTCACCTGAAGGAGCTGCATATCTGCTGGCCAACTTGTATGAAGAATCAGGTGAGGCGAAATCTTTTCCGATCCACCATGACAAAGGCCTTGCTTACGGTTGAAAAGCTAATTCTTGTGTGCATCGGTTATTTGGATGGCCTAGAAACATCCATTTTCTGTGCTTGAATATGAATGCAGCGAGCCTGCATTTGAATTTTTACTTTAACTTTCGCGTCGGTTAGCAAAGAACATGTTTCCACTTAAATTGTTCTTAGAATTACGACTTCAACTTATGTGAAAACCGGCATGGGTACTTTTCCATCAAACGATGCCTTGTTTGGTTGTGGCTCTTTCTGTTTTCAGTGAAAACATGTGGTGTCCACATACTGACCAAGAGTATGCTGTGTATTTCTAACCTGCAACAATAACACGGCACAGAAGCCTTTTGAGTGATGCAAACTCTACGCACAACACATTCTTTCACTGGTGCTGAGTGCACAGCAGAGGCACTTTGAAGAGCAGCTCCAACTACAGTAAAACCTCGTTATAATGAAGTTGAAGGGGGAGTGGTAATTACTTCATTATACCCATTAGTTCGTTATAACCAATATCAATTTCATCTATAGGAACTTCAAGGGGAATCGCGATTGCTTTGTTATATGCGATAGTTCGTTATATCCGGGTTCGTTGTAACGAGGTTCTACTGTACTAGTATAGCATGGTTGACTGATATTTGAAACTTGAGCTGATTGTCTTGTCAAAAATAGGTCGTGTCGAATATTAGCTGAAAACAAACCGTGGACAGATCTTTCTCTCAGTGCTAGAGAACACTGCTGAACTCGCATCTCTGTGTGAGCCATTGCAGTTCTGGAGCATACTGAATACTTGTTTCGTGCAGCAACTGCGAGTAGATCTTTTCTGATAATTGGCAGTTTGGGCACAAGGCAGTTGTGCAGTTATTTTGGGAGTTTTTCAGAAGACTTCCTAGTGGTGGAAATCTCTAATGAAGCTAATGATTTCAGTAATGCATAAGTTTTAGGTCCTGTAAAGATCACCAAGGTATCAGCCTTGTGCTCATTCAAGACCTTGTTAACACATAGAAGTGATTGGAACTGTTTCTAGTGGGTAGAGCAATGTGGTGAACGTGCATCAAATGGTTTTACTTGCCCTAACTGTGATGATGTGGTCATGTTGTGTTGGTCACTCAGGTCAGGCTTGGCTTGCTATCTTGTTTGACATTGTCTACCACAATCCCATCCTCATCACCAAGAGCTGTGTGTTGTGTCTGAAGGTTTCTGTAAACAAAGAGGCATGTAATGCTTGATTTATTGTACATTAGCAACTTCAACCAACAAAGCATGCTAGGGCAAATGCCTAGCCCAGCATTGAGGCTACTGTGTGTACACAGATAAATTGACATACTGGTGGGAGAGAGTTATCGAGGTACGAGCTGCACGACAAAAGGGACAAGCCTCTCGTGGGAGTACATATTTACGAATATTATTACTATCATCTGCAAGAGTCGATGGTATAAATTAGAAAATATTGAAAAATCTAAGCATCTTACAAGCTTTATTTGGTGTACATTTCGTCAATAGAACCTCTGGCGTGTTTATATTGGATTGGAAAGTGGGCAAGAGCGTTCCAGTCCCCAAAAAAGGTAACCAGTCTTCACCTCAGTACTACCGTCGAAGTTCCTGACAACCTTTGGTCTATACTTACAGAACACATTCCTTAGTCTCAAATTGTATGTTTTCTTCTCTCAGTACATTTTTTTTTCACCCTGCCCAGCTTTGTTTTCAGAATGTTTATGATGTGGTACCAGGCACAGTCTTTGTTAACAATATCAGTTCTAGCCTCGACACTAACACTCCTGTTGATGAGTTGTTCCTTTATTTTGAGAAGGAATGTGATAAGGTTCCTCACAACTGGTTATTCAAGAACATCGGTTACTAAATTTTTCACTCTCATGCATGTGATTGGATATGTAACTTTCCAACCAACTGTTTATGTGTGCTAATGGTCACTCTTCTGCCCTTTTCCCCATGAATTCCAGCGTACAGGTAACCGCCGGAATTCCCCTTCAAATGCTGATCATCTTCGGGAGGGAACTGGACAGAAAAGGAACACACACAGAAGTGCTATCAACAGCACCTCATTCGATACCAGAAGAGAAATTCATACAAGGGATTGTAGACACTGAGGCATGTGCATACATGAAAGCATCAAGGAATGATAGTTCCTTTCTAGTTAATGACAAAGGTGTGCTGACACAATCTTGGCCTGGCTTATGAATGGTCGCTGATTCAATAATCAGGCACAGGATTACATCTTGGTGCTTGTTTATAATTGAATATTCATGCAACAGAGGACAACACCCACACGTGCCGCCATGTGCAGATAACCAACCATCACCACCCTTCTTCACATTTTTGCTCATGCTCACTGAGCCTAACTTTGAAGCACCACTTATGTAGTGTTTACGACAAGACAAGGGTGTCTTGTATGCAACACCTTACTTGCATGCGCGCGACTTGTTCTGTGATTCTTATCACAGCTGCAGTTCTTCTGATAGCTGGGTTGCTGATTTTGCAGTTTCCCCAGCACGGTTTGGGGCTGCAAAGGCCCCGAACAAGATGGGAAATTTTTGTGTCAACATAAAAATTTTCCCATCATATATTTTTTGCTGCGATGTGTAGTTGGGACCTGTTAGTCATAACACAGCACATCAATTGTTCCAGCACACGACGATAATTATTTACGGCTTCTTTATTACCGACTAGCTTCAGTTTCATTTTAGGAGAGCTCCTAAAACGACAAGCCGCCGGGTGCAAATGGCGCCACCTAGCGATTGCTATAAGGTAAACAAATTCAACCACACGAGTGCACAGAACTGTGACGCACTTCCGCACGACCTGCAACATGTGCTCGTTTTCTTTCGCATGTCCTATGCATTGTTTTCGTTGTTTCTATCATCGTCGTCGGGTGGCAACGAGTTTCTTGAGGTTTGGTATCGCTCGGAATCGCAGGCACGGCAAACAGACAGTGATGGCTATGATGTCGTCATTGCTAGCTGCATTGCTTGGAGCTTGGCTTACATGGTGATTTCAAAGAAGTTGGGGGTCCCCTTTGGGTCACCTTTGGTGTTGCCCGTGTTGCGAGGTGCGGCATGTAGCGATTGATTGCGCACACGAACTTCAATATTTGTTTAAATGACTTTCTGAGCTGCATTCACGGTTGAGATTTGGTAGATGACATGTGCATGGGTCCACGAAAATCGATTCTGCAGGCTATCTCAGGAGCGAAATTTTGGTGTCAGTGGCCCTTTAAGTTTGCTCGAACACTGGCTTTTTTGATGTCACGGGATATCTTGTGCAGACAGGGCATCATTGCAAACTCCATTCAGCCGCTCACACTGGCTATTGCATTTTGCAGGCAGCTTGAAGGTGTTTCTCCAAGGAGGCCTTCTGCGATCTACATGAGAAGGTGGTCACCATAGCCTGCTTGCACGACAAGGTGAGCCTTTTTTAGCCGTCAAGGTTGTTACACATTAGACGGCGACATGATTTTCTTAGCGCATTATCGAGGCAGTGTCTGGTGATGCTCCTATTAACTAATTTCAAATGGGACGATGAGAAAGGCAACAACAGCTTGTCCCCCCCTTAGGTGGTATGATTAGCATGTGCACATTTCGTGGTACTAAAAGTGTAGATTGAGGAACCTCAAAGAACAACCCTCACCCCAGTGCTTGTGAGTGAGCTTACAGAACGACAGTCACTCATGGAGTCCTGGGAGAGGTGCAGCTGTGGCAAAGTTGAGGGAAACAGCAGTCTACACTGAACCTGTTGTGGCTTGATAGAGTACATGAGTCTTAAACACGGTAATAGAAAGTGAACAATCTAACTCAAAAGGACAGAAAGTTGAGCGAGTTGGTAACATTCCATAATCAAAAGAAGAGGCGTGCAGGACACGGACACAAGAAGAGAAGTGAACACCACGAACGCCGACTAGCAACTGATGCACAGCACAGAGGCGAAAAAGAAAGAAGACACACAGCTTATCTGCGCATGCTCGGAATGGTAGCGCCACCTGTCAATCGGTTACACGTGCCCGCCTACGCGATAGACAACTCCCAAGGCATTCTATCTCCTCCCTGTTTAAGCTAATCGACGGTTGACTCACGCATGCACTTCCACTAATACTGATATACCAGGCCTCAACCAATAAAAGCGTATCTTCGTTCTTATGCCTGTACAGGATCTCGGTATTATCTAACTCGGGCATGCAGCTACAGACCTGGCAGTGCAAGGATAGATTGGACGGCGTCCCACCTGATAGCGACCTCCTGTGTTCAATTAATCTTTGATTAATACAACGCGCAGTTTGCCCTACATAAAACCGTCCGCAGCTAAAAGGAATCTTATAACCTACACCCATGCGGCAGTCGGTGAAATTGTTCTTGGCTAGGTGCTTAACCGGACAGATATCGGTTCGCTTCTTACCTTCCTTCTGCTCAATTCTTCTATGCACTGCAGCACAAACCCTTCCTAACTTATTGGGAGCCGTAAACATAACATTAACCCCATATTTACTTCCCACTTTCTTAAGCCGGTGCGAAACTGCGTGGATGTAAGGAATACTCACGACCTTTTTCTTGTTAATGTTACTCTCTGCTACCGCTTTTGTTCCGGTCGAAATCGACTTCTTAAGACGCTCAGCTACTGTGGCTATGGCTAGTCTAGGGTAACCTGCATCTAAGAGGCGCTCAACCTGCGCATTAAAGCTAATGGTCAAACGGTGCACGCACGACTTCGATAGGGCTGACTTTAAACAGGACAAGGCTATTCCGTTTTTTACTACTTTCGAATGCTTGGAGTCAAAATTTAGCAACGGCTTAGATGCTCTAGGGGAATATTGCCAACACACGTGATTCCGCTCAAATGACAACGAGATATCTAAAAATTGTATTACGTTTTTCTCCGGTAGTTCTTTCGTAAACGTTAAACCATCTCCATTAAGTTTAAATTGATCGCTTACATAGGTGACGACGGATTCAAATTCATCCTTACTGCAAAGTACCAAGTAATCGTCCGCGTACCGAAATACCCTAATGATGCGGTCCCCTAAGGCCTCTTTTAAACGGTAGTCAAACTTGCTTAAGTATAGATCACTTAGAATAGGGGCTACCTTTGAACCTATACAAATCCCTGATTTCTGCACATACACGCCTTCCCTGTATCCAACTAATGTTGACGTTAAGTACATGGAAAGAATTTCTAGAAAGGTACCTGTGGAAACTCCGCATCTATCTATGAAACCGGACTCTTGCCCTTGTTCTTGAATACATTCTTTCACGCAATTTAGTAAACCTTCATGCGGCAACGAGTAATACAAATCTTCCACATCCATGCTAAACGCTGTGCAGTCGCCAGGATTTTCCTCTGTTAACAACTGAACTAGAGCCTGAGAATTACGTACATGGAAGGGGTCAGAAAAACTTAAGGAAGTTAAGCATTTCTGTAAATACCTAGCTACACAAACTTGCCACGTCCCTGACTCCGATACAATCGAGCGAAACGGAATTTCTGGCTTATGGGTTTTCGCCGAGAAAAATAATTCTAAAGTGAGCAATTTTGCCTTTTTAACACTGGATGCAACCTTATCTAGATTACGTTTCAAAAGGAGATCGACAGCTCGTTGTTTTACTACAGAAGGTTTCAGTTTCACAGGTCTAAAATTCTTTTCAACAGCTGCTGAGGCTTTATCAGAAAAAGTGCTATTCGGCATTATTACAAAGCAACCTTCCTTATCAGATAAAACGGGTCGAAGCTTATGTTCCACACAGTAATTTACAACCGGTCGGATAGGGTCAGAGGCCTTAACGAGATCGTTCGAATGCTTGATGCTGGCGAAGCAATCTGAAATAAATCGAGACCGTTCAACTTCCGGAATAACCTTAGTTATAGATCGAGGTAAGCTTAAAACGTCAACTTCTTTTAGGTCAGGATGAAAACAGTACTTAGGGCCTAATGCTAGAATTTTCTTGTGGTTATCGTCCAAAACGGCGTCTCCGAGAATCATTACCTTTTCCGACGGCGATTTATTAGAAAAAGAATTCCTCTTACTTTGCAGTAGATCCGGTAGCTTCGTCCTCCACAAAAAATCCGCGTGCTGCTCAGAAACTCTCAACCAATTGGCGCAAGTGCGGTTCCTTTGACGGTCTCCCCGGGTGGCGCAGCTGGCTTCTAAGCACTGACGATAAAATCTGACTTGCCGCCATGCTTCGGCTGAAATAATCGCGCAAATCCTGTTCGCATGTCCCATAGAAGGAAGAAGAAAACCGCACAACATCTGAATCTCCATCGGAATGATATTATTGCGTTTAAACCACGACATAGTTCTAGCGCGAAACATACATATAGCAATTAAAGAGGCTAAAGAAGCAGGATTGCGCAGATAAGTAGGAGAACACGGAAAAGGGCTCAGGGTACTAGACATGAAGCTCAAAAGGACAGAAAGTTGAGCGAGTTGGTAACATTCCATAATCAAAAGAAGAGGCGTGCAGGACACGGACACAAGAAGAGAAGTGAACACCACGAACGCCGACTAGCAACTGATGCACAGCACAGAGGCGAAAAAGAAAGAAGACACACAGCTTATCTGCACACACAGGTCTGTAGCTGCATGCCCGAGTTAGATAATACCGAGATCCTGTACAGGCATAAGAACGAAGATACGCTTTTATTGGTTGAGGCCTGGTATATCAGTATTAGTGGAAGTGCATGCGTGAGTCAACCGTCGATTAGCTTAAACAGGGAGGAGATAGAATGCCTTGGGAGTTGTCTATCGCGTAGGCGGGCACGTGTAACCGATTGACAGGTGGCGCTACCATTCCGAGCATGCGCAGATAAGCTGTGTGTCTTCTTTCTTTTTCGCCTCTGTGCTGTGCATCAGTTGCTAGTCGGCGTTCGTGGTGTTCACTTCTCTTCTTGTGTCCGTGTCCTGCACGCCTCTTCTTTTGATTATGGAACAATCTAAGTAGTGTGTTGTGTTCACGGTTTTTGAGACGCCGTTTTCTTTGCTGGATGCAAATGTAAAGGTGGCAGTAATATTTTGTTCAGTGTCTGGCTGACATGAACTCTGAAACAGCATGCAGACAAGAAAGCACTTATGTGTTGCTTATGCACGTGCTGTTTTAGCTGTTTTAGAGCTGCTTTCAATAACCAACTAGCTTGAATCATTGTCCTTGTAATGAAAAGAGCAGCATATGGCTTTTGATACTCTGTGCACTGCCTGACCAAGGCTGCTATGTCCACAGACATGATTAACATGCCTATGTCTACACAGTATAAAACATCAGGACATTAGAATCACTGCTGTACTTTTCTACAGCACATGAGCCAGGCTCCCACTGTCAAAAGCAGTTAAGACAGTGCTGGGAGCAATGTACCATACAATGGCCAGGAGTTCTGTATTCACCCCACCATTTTCCTTGACTGGAGGAGTGATATTATGCAAGGCCACACAGTTTAAAGGTAGTGACAACCAAATTGTAAGGTACCTGTTTTTTTATTACAGTGGAAAGCTGACCAGTCAGAATGTCTGATCATGCAATGGCAACAGGAAAAATGGCATGAAAAATTTTTCGTAAGAACTTTTTGCCGATGGAGTCTTATACGCAACACATAGTGCAAAGAGTGGCCAACAGCCGCTAAGCATGTTTGCACCAGGTCTTGCTGGGACTTAGTGCATGCGTGCAAAGCCTGCCAGATGCTGTGTGCATGTGCTGTGGTTTTCAGTTGTTGCGAAAGCAGCCGTTGCTTAGCATGTACTTATTTTGCTGCATAGTAAGCAAAGCACAGGGTGGGGATGTGTTTTTATATGCACTGACTAGCCTAAGTTATTGTCATATAAACAGCAGCTTGTGAACAACAGCAACTTGAAAGGCTCCAAAAGTTAGTATCAAGGCTTCACCATCAGGTGTAGCCATGCTTTCATTTGTCTTTTTAAAATCATTTTAAAAAATCCATATTCTACTCAAATCGCAAAAGAGTGTTTGGATCCATCACTATAATTCAAGGTCTTACCAACTGCTTAAAGGTCCTATTACACGTTCTGGTCAGTGATGAGTCCCTTTAACGTATAGATGTGGTGTGCTTGTTAACATGTTTGTTCGTCAATCTGTTTCAGATTGCTGGCAAAATGCAAAAAGAGGTGGAATTTCCCCAACTCTATTTCAATCAAAGATATGAAATACATCCACATTGAGTTCCCTGATAATTCTTGTTCAGGGAACTGCAAGAAGACCTTCAGCATGGTTCACATGGCTGCCTTGTGAAGCAAACTGCAGGTTTACCGTACTTTACATCCTGCTACATTGCTGAAAGGGTAAGTTAAGTTGGTTACATAATCGCATATGTATTCTGTTAACCATACCATGATGTATAGGTGTGCAGTTTTTTTAGCTTACAATGGACTGTGAGGACTGTGCTCTGGTTTAGTGCTGGGACGCAAGGAAAACCTGAGGCGACGGAGGGGAGCTGCCGGGAAGCGGACCTTGTCCACCAGATGACGGAGTTACAGTATGTGAGCCAGGGAAGAAAAACGGAAGAATGAAGAGACTTCAAGACTGAACGCGATGTGCATCGGTTATATATTTCTGAACTTCCACGAACACTACTATGGCGGAAGCATATGTTTGAACCTGTCAAGAGTACCGATGGAGGAGTCGCAACCTCATAAAAGAAAAAATGGACTATGCCCAGCTTTCTATGCAAGCCTCCGGAGGAATTCACCTTCACAACCCCAGTGAGTGGCCACAGTGGAAGTGGCGGTTTGAATGTTCTTGCATTGTAGTGGCCTCGCTTCGAAATGCTTGGTGGAACAAGTCTACACATTAGTCTACTTTATGGGCAACAAGGCACAAGACATACTTGCATCATTAATGTTGACGGAAGAACAGCTTAGTGATGTCCTGCAAGCATTTGAGAATCACTTTGTAGTTTGCAAGAATGTTGCATACGACAGATTAACATTCTTCAGAAGAGAACAGCAGGAAGGAGAAGTTGTCGAAGAGTTTGTCATCAAGCTACACCGACTAGCCTTTTGGAGAATTGCATAACGAGATGATCCAGGCCTGCATAGTTGTGGGAGACTGTAAACTGCAGGAAAGAATGCTGCTGGACGTGGAGCTGGCCCTTGAAAAGGTCACCACTATAACGTGACACTCAGAAGTCGTATAAAAACAAGGTGCTACGCTGCACGCAAACAACGAAGGAAATGTGGGTTAGAGTTGGCCTGTCTCTTAAACCACATGGAAATTGCAAGGTGCCTTTAAAACAAGCTAGGAAGCCTCCTGAATCCGAAGCAAAGCAGTGTCCCTTCTGTGGGTGCACAAAATGTAACATGTAACAAGTGCCGTCATAAAGGACATTTTGCCTGTGTCTGCAAAGGAGGAGCACGAGTCCACAAGATAGTCCGTAGCAATGATGCATTTCTTGGAGCCATCTCATCCGGCTTTGACGGCAAGTGGATGGCTGCTGTGGTCATCAATGGGTCGCCTGTCACCTTCAAAGTAGATGCAGGAGCAGACGTGACTGTAATACCTCTCCAGACGTACTGGACGGAGCTATTTCAAGAGCCCACACCTCTAGAAGACACGGAAAATCTTGCGGGGACTCAACCGGCAGGAGCTTCCTGTTTCTGGCGTGGCAACAGCAAATATATGTTACCGCGACAAGTCAACGAAAGGAAGCATCTACATCATGACAAGAGGGGCCTTCAGAAGCCCCTCTTTTCAAGGGAAACAGGTGAAAAACTAGGCATTGTAAATAGCCTTGATGAAGTCATCATTCAGAAAAGTGAAGCTGCCAACACAGAGGGCGAGTTTCCCAAACTCTCTTCTGGTCTTGGAAAAACTAGGTTCACACATGATCAAGCTTAAAGAAAATGCTGCACCGTTAATGCTGACCACTCCTTAAAAACTTCCCATACCGCTAATGCCAAAGGCCAAGGCAGAATGCAGAGACAGTTGAGCTCGACATCATAGAGAAAGTTGAGGAGCCAACAGAATGGTGTGCTGAAATGGTCATTGTTCAGAAACCTGATGGAGATGTGCGCATATGCGGACCTGACTTGAGCTAAACAAGTTTGTAGAGCGAGAGGCTCACCCTCTGCCTGTCGTCACCGAGCATGTGCTTCCGTAACTTGCTGGAAGTCAGCAGTTTTCCAAAGCTGATGCCAATTCAGGGTTTTGGCGGTTCGGGTTGGTGGAGGAGTCTCAAAACATGACCACGTTCATAATGCCATTCAGCAGATAACGCTTCGAAATACTGCCTTTTGGAATCGGTCCTGTACCTAGCTGGATTCTTCCAAAGAAAGATGTCCCAGTTTCCGGATAATCTAGAAGGAGTTGCTTGTAACATGGATGATAGTATCCTGACCTGTGGCAGAACACAAGCAGAGCACAATACAAATGTCCTGCAAAGATTACAGAAACATGGCTTAACTTTGAACTGTGAAAAGTGCGAATTCACTGTACAAAGGGTAAAGTTGTTGGATCACTTTGTCAGTGGCTTTAGCCTGCCGGTTATTAATGGGGTGGCATCTGAGAACCTCTCTGCCGGCAGCATGCAGTTGTCTTGAACCTGCAGTGGTCGACAAACACACACTCCAGGTGTGGGAACGGCGACGATCAGCCATGCAAAAGAAAAACCATGATAGCAGGCACAGAGCTTGAATCCTTTGATATTTGGAGCCAGGGGAGACTGTGTGGATAACAGACCAAAACAAGGCTGGAACTTTTCTTTCCTTGGTGGTGTCTCCGAGGTCTTACATTGCTGAGACAGACGGAGACCAACTGAGTAGGAACCAAATCCACTAAGCCTTGCTGCCTGAAGTTGAAACACTCATTGCAGGAATCAATGCCCGGGAGACCAGTAAACCTCACCAGATGCAAGGAGTAGTAACGTGGGAAGTGTGCCGGGTTGTGACGACGAAATGCAACCAAAAAGAACATACGAACCCTAGGAAAGCACATCTGCCCAACAGGGCTACAAGACACGGAGTGCACACGTGGTCAAGCCTGTCCAGCGAGTTTAAAAGGGAAGGGTAGATGTGTTGAATGTTTAGTGCTGGGACATAAGAAAAAAATTCACAGCATATCCACGGGGTGAATGATGATGAGTGGGCGAAGCTCCGGAGTGAATCACCGGTAAACCGTTAATCTTCCGTGTAATTCGCCCAGTCGATCATCATGTAAAGACGTGAGAAACACTCTATTCGAACGCTGGGATCTCGCGTTTAAGGTGACGCTAGCACAAACGCGTTACAAACATGCAGTACACTCTAGTAAGGGGGGAGAGGCCACAGCGTCTTACGCAGCCCCTTACACAGGCCGGAACGCGCACCGCGTTTGCCGACGCCATCACATGACTGCTGAAAGAGTATAAGGCGGAGAGGCCACAGCGTCTTACACCAGCTTCTTACACGCGCCGTAACGCGCTAGCACAAACCCATCATCATCGTTAGAAACGGACAGTCTTTCGCTCTCTCTCTCTCTTTCTGTCTCTCTCACACAAGACAGCAGATGGAAGAGTGAGAGAGCTCGCGCGCCGGGAGGAACGCGCCGAGGGCGAGCGCGAGCCTCCCTGCGCGCGAGCTATCGAGCGCAATCCTAGAACGAGGTGGTTACGACTACAAGGGACGAACGACCCACGCCTTAAGGAGCTTCGCCCCTAAAACCAGAGCCGATGGAGGGGAACTGCCCTGCCCAGACTGCAATGGAGTTAGGAGCACGTGGGCTGAACAGAGAAATAAAGAGACGTCGAGACTAAACGCCATGCATTTTGGTTGTATGTTTCTTGGCCTCCATGAACACGACGACCACGACCATGATATGGACAATGAGCATGAAGACAAGAGATGAACACAGTATGTGCAGTGCTTACTGCTGCATTGCTAGCCAATAGCACAGATAGCTGTTCTATTACCTTTGTACCCTCTCCTGTCACCCTTGCCCTTGTGGATAGTGTGGCTCTAAACAAAGCACTGTGGTAAGCTACGGAAGATATCTTGTGTTTGTACGAGAACAGAGCAAACTTCATTTTCCCAGTGTGGTTGCTTTGCTGTGAAATGGACACTTGCTTGCCTATATGCCGTTCCAGCAGTGCCATGTTCGTGCCAGTCAGGCCCTAAACAAAATACTGCCTTCTTGCATTTGCATTTGACAAGGACTGCTAGGATCTGAAAAACCACTTATGCAATGCAGTACTTTGTCTATCCCTTTCTGTTACCTTGATACGGGCGTTGTATTTTACTGATCTACAACACATTCCATGGAAGCTACTGCTGCCCATAAGTGCAACCCGTCATCACAGCACCCGTTTTCAAGTTGAAAGATCTATGCGTTAAGAGCGGTTGGAGAACTCTTGTCATTGTAGCACACAGTCAAGTTCAGGATGAGCCACGAGGGGCCAGCTTTGTTGTTTAGTGCGGTATTAAAATGGACATGCAAGCTTCCTAATTACTAGCCAGACACAATGGAGACAAGGATGCAGGCCAGACACAATGGAGACAAGGATGCAGTATGCTACATTCACAGATATGCTATCATAGGTATCGTTGCGCACCACAAAGCTTAATCTTGTTTGTTTTGTGGCCAGTCTGTTTACCACATCATTATGCACAAGGCCAGCACTATCTTCGAGGAGCAAAGACACTGAGATTCGATTTGATAATTTCATTATCTTAGTGAAAAGTTTAGTGGGGCCACAGTAGAAGGCTACATGTGCACGATTTCTGCCACCAGTAATTTAATACTACACAATTTATATGCCACAGCCCACAATTTCAAAAATCCCACCAAAGGAGGAGGAAACTTGGAAGCGATGACACAGACAGGTATAGGGTGATATCAACATCACGTGTGCCACGAAAGTGGTGATAACAACAGTCCCTGCTCACTGCCACGTCCTCCTCAAGCGTGTCATCATTACTGCCATACACATTTTCTGTTTCACTCGTCTTGGTCTCTGACGTGACATCTTGTTTAATGGCTGTCGCAATAACTGGAAAAGGGAGCCATGCTTCGTTTGGAAACCTTAATAATCAAATGGATCACCTTCAAGCCATCTATTCATAGTAAAATTCGGAACAGTATTCCTAGTAAGCATGCGAAGTTTATGCTGTAGTCAGTTTATCGTTCAGAGTTTGGTCCTACACTTCCTTAAGCAGATGCATAAAGCAGAATAAGCATAAACCATACGCTCAGGAGGCTGTGATCCAGACATTTCGTACAACTAACCTCACTGAATTGTGATGGATAATCTGTATGCTGTAGCACACAAAAATTCAGCTTAAGTGGGCTACTCTTATTTAACCTTCATTCCTCAGTGGTTTGAGGAAACCTGACATAATCAAGCTGCAAAGTTTGTGTAAGAGAAATCTGTGCAACTCTGCACTATACACTCGACTAATGCAAAAAAAAATAAAAAAAATAAAGACCACCAGCCACGGTGGTCTCGTGGTTATGGCACTCAGCTGCAGATTTGAAGGTCGCGGGATCGATTCCCGGCCGCGGCGGCTGCATTTCGATGGAGGCGAAATGTTGAGGCCCGTGTTCTGTGCGATATCAGTGCATGTTAAAGAACTCCAGGTGGTCGAAATTTCTGGAGACCTCCACTACGGCATCTCTCATAATCGGAGCTGGTTTTGGGACATTAAACCCCATAAATCAGTCAATCAATGCAAAATTTTTTTGTGGCCATTGATTTGTTTGGTAATAACTGCAGTGAGGCCATTTGAGGATAGCTTGGAGAAGCATTGCAAGGCCTTTAAGTGCCACCTGAAGGGGCTTCAGATGCTTTTCAAGCAGTCAATCAGTCAAACTTTACCATGTAACAAGCTTGTTAGTGACACTGAAAATCTGTGACGAAAAAAATTGAAACATGTAATCATTTATCACAGAAACATCAGAGCACAAACGTATGTACACCGCAAATGGGCAGACTCGTACAAAATAATGTTGACTGCAGTAACAGTCGCGCGCCACTTTCTGTTCCATCCTACTTAAGAAAACTTATCACACCACACAGAATCACCCTTTAATTGCAAGGTAGAAGTTTACAAGCTTGTCTTGTACACTGTGTCACAACCAAAGCAGACATCTTTGTCCGTGCGATTCTATAGTCTGTTTCACTAGTTTCGTGCAGCAGAGCCAAGGCCACAAGGCTGTCGAGCGCTGAATTCTTCCGAGGCGAGACAAACTGTCATTGTTCGGACATGCACTTGCGAGCCACTCCTGCCAATTGGGGCCTCACTCTGTCCTCCTCCTCCCCTTTCTAAGGCTTCTCCTTTCATTGCATGGTTCGCGAGTGGCAGATGTCATGGTGCAGAGGGATAGGATTGACACGTGCTTGCCCTTCTGACTGGCAGAAGGGGCCTGTAGCTTCCACAGTGCTGCACGGAACTGCTGAAACAGACTATAGTAGTGTTGCTCTGTACCAGTGCTGGGCAGTATCGAAGATACATGTATCTTAGATACTATCTTAGATACTCTTTGAGTATCTTGTATCTGTATCGCGATACATCTTGAAAGACGTGTATCAGTATCTGTATTTTCGATACATTGAAGAATGTATCGAGTATCTTAAGATACAAGATACTGATGTCGGAACATCACCGCGCGACACTAGAAATACTGGCAGAAGTCCGCTGCTCAAGCAGGTACTGCCGCCACTAAGCTTATAACGCTGATCCGCGGTGTAAACGAACAAACTGCGAAGCGCGACACTTTGTACCGCTACGAAACTGCGACACTTTGTACCGCTACGATGTCTGGAATTCTCTCGTAGAGAGAAATTATTACAAAAGTTGCACATTCGTGAATCCGTCGATGACGAGCGCTTTACGCGAGCACATAACTAGAATTTATTTATTTGTTTATTTATTTAGAAGTACCTTACAGGCCCCATGGGGAGCATTGAGTAAGGGGAGCAACGCAGAAAACAAAAGTAGTCTATACATGATTGCAAAAAGAGCACACAATAAGATGCTGGCAAACCGGTGTAATAAATGGAAACAAATGGTAAAACAGCACAATGCATACTCTTAAAAAAAGAAAGAAATGCAATATCATGGCAGCACACAACTTGGCACATTCCACGTAAGAGGGGGGGGGGGGGGATTGCATTATACGTTACAACGAAATGTATAATTTGATGAATGTGGATATTTGTTACGATGAGAAGTGTAGGACCAGGAGTTCCCTAAATTTATCTTTATTTGTTTGCGCGACGTCCGCGCAGGCGGTGTTCAGCCCGGAGCTTGCGTACTGCGGGACGGTCGAAGACCTCGGCAAAGCGCTTCTTAAAAGCGGTCCAGGTGGTGAAATCGGATTCATGGTTGTGGAACCAAAGGTCGGCAACGTTTTTTAGATAGAAGGGGACATTCTGCAGTTTTGAAGGGTCGTCCCACTTATTGTGTCCGCTCACCTTTTCGAACGTGGACAACCAATCTTCGACGTCCTCGTCATCCGCCCCGCTGAAGAAAGGGGGATCGCGCTGGCGCAGCGCGCCAGTTACGATGACGGGCGGATATTGGGCAATGGTTTGCTGGGTCGGCTGGGCTTGCTGGATGTTCTCTGCAAGCATGGTTGGGATGATGGGCAGCTTCCGACTTCGGAGTTCCAGATTTGAAGACCCAGTACTTCCACCACTTTGAAGGGGGTTTTATTGGCGTCGAGTAGCAGCGGTTAGTAGCGCGTCCAGATCGAAGCAGCGTCGGGTAGCAGCGGTCAGTCTCGGCACCAACAGCTCGCGCTCTGCGCTCGCACCTCTTGGCTAGGCAGCATCCCACTACATTTTGTGGGTTCGTTCCTCCCCACTACATTAGGAAGCGAATTCCAGAATCGAATAGCTCGTGGCAAAGCCGAGGCGTTAAATGCGTCAGTGTTCCCATAGATGCGATTATAACTGAAGTCGTTGTGAAGACGTCGTGATGTACAGGGCGCGCGTACCAATGGCAAGTGTGCTGGCTTCATTTGATAAACATATCTATGGAACAGGGACAAGAGTGCTATGTCACGTCGACTACTTAGAGTTTCAAGGGAAAGGTTGAGTTTTATTCGCGTTATACTTGACTGGTAGTTATAATCGCGGGAAATAAATCGACTAGCTCTATTTTGGATAGCCTCTAACATGCGGATTAAGTATTCATGATAGGGAGACCATATGGGCGACGCGAATTCAAGTTGTGGACGTACAAATGTCAAGAACGCTAGTTTACGAATGTCGGATGGGCAGTTCCGTAAGTTGCGGCGGATATACCCAAGAGATTTGGAAGCGTTAGCGCATATGGTTGTGATATGAGAGGTCCATGAGAGGTTTGATGTAAGATTAACGCCTAGATATTTGTATGCTGATGCCTGAGACACTAGGATTGTATTTATGTAATACGAAAAGCTATGATTTGAAGTTTTACGCGAGAATGTCATTATTTTACATTTAGATGAATTCAGCTTCATTTGCCAGGCTTCGCACCAATTACTAACTATCTGCAGGTCATGTTGTAAAATGAGGTGATCATCAGGCTCTTAATTGGTCGGTATAATATACAGTCGTCGGCAAATACGCGCATGCAAAATGAAATGTTATTAGGCAGATCATTGATATAAATAAGGAAAAGCAAGGGTCCTAGAACACTACCCTGTGGTACACCGGAGGTGACATATGTAAGGGATGACGTGTAATTATTAACGATTGTGAATTGCTGACGGTTTGTTAGAAAGTTTCTGATCCAAGAGAGTGTTGAGCTGTCTAATTTTAGAACCGATAATTTTAAATTAAGCGGCAATGAGCTACGCGGGTCGAAAGCTTTGGAGAAGTCCAGAAAAATGCAATCTGTTTGAAGGCTATGATCCATGTTAAAATGAATGTCTGTAGTAAATTCGAGTAACTGGGTTTCACATGAGTAACTGGGTTTCACATTTAGGAAGTCACTGCGGTTTTATGTCCTTTCTGTATAGAAGATCCGTCACAAAATATGTCGCTACGAGCGTTGTTACTCCTGTACACTTGTCCCGTGGTCCGGTACTGCGTAAACGGTATACGCGTACGGACCAGGTTAAACTCAAAGTCGTAATTGCGGCATCGTGCCGAGGTTTTGCATCACCATTTTTGTTATTAGGTGGGAAACCACTACCTGGTTGGCAAGTAGAGCATCGACTTCCATGAACCACAAAAACCACAAAAAACCGCCGACAGCGTAGCTTATACATAGCTGTCATGTTTAGCAGCCAAAAGAGCCCCAATCAGTTGTTTGGGAATGAAAACGATATAATTATAGCCAGAAAACAACAGTTGTTGAGATACTAACACATGTTTCATTCAAGTTAAACTTGGTTGGTCGCAGTTCTGAAATTCTAAAGCAAACACTCCTGTTCATAGGCGTTTTCTGCTGCATTATATATGTCTATAATATGAAATTTATAAGTGTATCGATGTATCTTAAGATACAAATGGCAAGTATCGTATCGGATACAATTATTGAGGTGGTATCTTGTATCTGTATCCGAAATACTTCTTGCCCGAGTATCTTGTATCGTATCGCGATACAATTTCAAAGTATCTTTGCCCACCCCTGCTCTGTACTGGCCATGAATTTGCCATCAACGACATAGTGCGCAGCCTACCATGATTATTTTGTTCCATTGCTGCCCGGCTGCTTGAGGACTTTGGTCATGTGGTTAATGAAGGTCAGATAGTGCCAATACCGATGAGAACAAACTAAGTTACCTAGGATGCTGAACTGATTAAGCACCGTTTGTCCAACATGAATATCGAAATAACCCAAAGATTTATTGTGATGCATGTCATCCTTGAAGTTAACTTTTTCTGTCTGCAGGCAGAGGCTTCTGTCCCCAGCATGGGCGTTGACAATGTCAGTCTTTGCGGCAGTGATCACTTTGCCCCCTTCTTGTGTGTTCTTCGTAGGTGACGGTTGAGCGAACACCGCTGCGAGAACACCTGGGGACAAAGGTGGCACTCATAGGGCTTCGCTCCCGAGTGGGTGTGAACGTGCGCCATGAGGTTCCCTTTCAGAGCAAACTGCCGGCCGCATATGGTGCACATGAAAGCCTTGTGACCCGTGTGCGTCACGAGGTGTCGCCGTACGGCCGAGCGACTGCTGAAGAAGCGCTCGCAGATGGCGCACATACGGGAAATCATGCCATTCCGCCTCCTGCGTCTTGGCTTTGCCAGCGGCACCTTAGGGCTGTCGGCGGCTGCCCTATAACGGGATAATAAAGAGTTAGCCTTCTTTCTGTCATGCATGTGAAGGTAAATTAGATGTCGCACACGACTGTTGGTTGTGGTTGTGGAGCAGCTGGACACTGCCGGCTATGCCAACTTGGTATAGTTGAACCTTGATGTTAGAAGTACGGATACAACAATTTATCGTTTATAATGAAGTAAACGAATAATGCTACAGTGCAATGTGAATATATTGAACTATTACATATATGAAACAGCTGCAAAATGCCCTAGAAAATTTATGCATGGTATCTTTATTTTACATATAGAATTGTTTATATATACCAAACTTATTGCGATCTCCTTTAAATTGAATATATTTGGGTTTGAGAATATTTCCATAAAAGCAGTCATGAGAATTAGGTGTAATTATCATTACAAGAATAACTGTAGTTATAGATATGCCACTGTTGAAGATTATGGCTCCATATTGTCACCATATATGATCATATTGGTCTCTTGCAAAATAAATTCTATATATTATTAAGCATTATTTTTTTTCATTCCATGAACTAGGCTATTTTCTAAATGGCACCAAGATCTTTTGCTTTTTGTACCCTGAACCAGCTGAACCATACGCAATTAGCCATTGTTGAGCTTCCTCCCTTCAGGCGGAAGCTTGGAAGTTTATTAATGCACAGCTCATTCCTTCTGCATTATCATTATTTGCACACGGCCGATGTCAGCAGAATACACGTACAACTCGTAACGAAGCCAGAAGCTGGAGTTGGGCCTATAGTCTGTTTCACTAGTTCCGTGCAGCAGAGCCAAGGCCACGAAGCCGTCGAGCGCAGAATTCTTCCGAGGCGAGACGAAAGTGATTGTTCGGACGCGCACCCGCGAGCACTCCTGCCTACAGGGGCCTCACACCGTTCTCCTCCTCCTCTTTCCAAGGCTACTCCTGCCACTGCAGCGTTCACCATTGGCAGATGCCGTCGCGTGGAGGGATACGTTTAACGTGTTTGCCCTCCTGATTGGCCGAAGGGGCCTGTAGCTCCCACAGTGCTGCACGGAACTCCTAAAACAGGCTATAGTGGTCTCCTAGGAAGGGTGGGGCTTGTCGCCTTGCTCCCTGGACCACCCCAGACCGGAGCCCTAGACAGGTCTGACAGAGCGGGGTGCCTCCCCCCCCCCCCCCCCCGCCCTTCTTTTTTTTTTACCCCCTTTGTGCAGCTTAATTGACGCCTGAGTGCGGTATACGTAAAAATATTAAGAAACAAATGATCACCCTTCGTCGCCGTCCGCGCTGCTCGCATTGCTGGAACCGCCAACGTTTTTCTCAGGGCCCGCTTGGCTGCTGCTGCAGTCCGCGGTTGACGCCGCGGTTGGGGTGTTCGCTTTGCGGGCCATGGCCTTCGGAATCCAAGGGAGATAGATGGGCGACCAGTTGGGAGCACGCACGGAGACTGCGAGTTTCGTTTAAATGGCTCCTCACCACGCCTAGCCATCTTGAGCCGACTACAGCGCAACAAATACATCGGACGCTGGCGATCTTGCCTCCTATAGACCCTTGTCATAAACTGTAAAGCTAGCTTCTCTGCAATACAGCTTGCCCTACTAATGGCGACAGCTGTCTTATTTAAATGCTGTCAAAATTCAAGTTGCGCATGCTGCGGCCCGTTTTTTTGGAATGTCTATCAGAAGGGCTGCGTCGACATTTTACATGCCCTATCGCAAGCAAATTGCGCTTGCACACGCTGTTTGCCGGATGACCAATGCCGCCATCAGTAGCGCAAGCTGCATTGCAGGAAAGCTACCTTTACAGATTATGAAAAGGGTCTATAAGGATTGCGTCATCGCGTTCCGTGAAAGAGCTGAAAAGCTATACTCGAGTACAGGTCAAGAAAAAATCGGCGCCTCCCCGTCAAAGGACCCCACTCCAGCCAATGGCAGTCCTCTGTCAACGTGACGTCGCGGCAGACCGCCTCCGCGCCGCGCTCTGATTTCTCTTGAGCGCGGCGCCGAGGAGGTCTGTCGTGACGTCACGCTGACATGGCGGCACCATTGGCTGAAGGGGGGGGGGGGGTCCTTTGACGGGGAGATACGCCACATTTCCGTTTGCCGAAGCGTGACAGTGACAGAATTACGTCGCAGACCTTTCAGACCAAACAAGAGGGGCAACTATTGATATGTGAACGATACACGCGATATAGGATGAAAGGAAGACGAAACCGTAAGGGAACAATAAAGCGGCATCTTGACTTCTTCCTTTTTATTTTTTCTAAGATTTCGGCCTTGGACTTTTAATTTTCCTGCTCTCTTTACATCATTACTTGTAGTGTGGCCAATCCCCCTCGTGGGTATGTGCCAACTATAGAGGCCACAACAACAACGACTCGGATGGAACAATCAAGAACGCGTATATAAGCGGTTCCGATGAGTTCTCTATAACAGAAAGTCGAACTCGTTACGTCGCTATCAAAAAAGTTCAATCAAGGAAAACATGCTATGACGAGCTATTAACGATTTAAAAAGAAAAAGAGTAACGAATCTGGCGTGACGGTAAAATATCAGCCTTATACCATTTGTAAATCTAAACAGGGTAGTAACGCGTCCACGTTTTAATTTTAATACGTTAAATTTGAAAAATCCCGAAAGGTAAGAAAAAAAAAAGACCCCATAATCACATCGTTTTTGGCACATCCCCCAACCCTCACGCACGCACTCGAGAACTTTCGACTTCGAGCGAGTCAACGCGACGCCGTAGCCACTGAAGGCATTTCTATGGCTGCAGTTACAAAGTTCTCTTTCAGAACCATATTTCTTTTAATTTCGCTGTAAGAAATCGGTTCACAAAAAATAAATAAAAATAAAATAAACAGGTAAACGCCTCGGAAGGGTTATAATTGAAGCAAAAAGTTATTTTCACTCAATTAAATGGTGCGAAAGGCGAGTCCCCCAAACTACGTGTTCTTTTGCTTGGAACATGCACTTTTGCGTGCGTGTGATCGGCTGTAGCCGGCTAGCCATGGCTTGTTACATCGAAGAAGGCGGGACAAAACCTCGTGCCTCAAGCAGGCCGGGCGGCGGGGCATCGGCACGATAACCGGAAAACAGGGACATGTCCCGCCTAAATCGAGACGTCTGGTCACTAAGACTTAATGCAGCACACCTCTGAGGCAGTGTATCGGCCGAGAACGATTGGTTCGTGGCGTATATTATATAGTGTCCAATCGCCGCACAGTCGTACACGGCGGCACATCGTATGACTTTGCCTCGAGAAGGGAGCGCTAAGCCTACTGCGCGTTGTAACGTTGCGGTCAAGCATTTTGGCCGACGCTTCTACTGGCTTCGATCGTATTGCCCAACGGCTTATCATAAGCCTACGCTTGAAGGTCACCGCCCTTCTTCCTACTACACAGAAATGGTGGCTTTCGCCGACTTACCGCGGCTTGATAAGTTGGTGAGCACGCCGGCTTCCTGTGCAACGTTCGAGGAGCAAAGATGGCCGAATGAGCCACGTTGGAGCTGGAAGATTGGCTGGTTGATACCGCTACGTAAGTGGCATGACGGCAACCCACTACGGTACATGGGCGGTAGTAGAAGAAGAGGCGTGCAAGACACGGACACAGAGGCGTGTCTTGCACGCCTTGTGTCCGTGTCTTGCACGAACACCACAACGGCGTTCGTGTTGTTCACTTCTTCCCCTTGTGTCCGTGTCTTGCACGCCTCTTCTGACTATGGACCCTTACGAACTCGCTCAACTTCCTGTCCGGTAGTAGAAACAAGACAGGGAAAATATGTCTGGGATCCTTACTATAATGCAGACATTAATTTATTTATCCGGATCATGTCGCAGACCTTCTAGACAAAACACGAATGGCAACTACTAATAGGTAAACGATGCACGCGATGTAAGATGAAAGGACGACAAAACCGTAGGGAGAGCAGTGAAGAGACATCTTGGCTCGGACGGAACAATAGGAACGCGTTATAAGCGATTCCGACGAGTTCAGTGTAACAAGAAGTCGACTTCATTACCTCGTTGCCGATAAGTTAATCAAGGAGAATATGCCGTGACAGGCTGTTAATGATAGTGTTTAAAAAAAAACTGAGTAACGAATTCAGCGGGGCGGTAAAGTATCACTTTTTCTTGCCATTTTCGAATTTCATCAGGGACAGTAACGTGTCCCTGTTGCACAAAACAAATCAAAAGCTAGTGTCCGACGTTCCCCGTGAGAATATACTCTTATTATACGGTACCTACCAACGTTAGTAAACTATATTCTAGTAATGCAGGTATATACCCACTGCGCAAACAAAGAAACGCGGTCTCATTGTGGTTGCCAAAGTAACTGAGAGGCGCCTTCGTCCTCTGTCACTTGAGTGTTGGGTATTACGCTCATCGAGAACATTGAAATCGGACATTTTTTTTTCTCAAGCGCAGCGACGCTGGGCGTCTTCCGTCGGCCCACGCCGTAACCGCGTGAATGAGCACTTCGAACGATACGCTCGCGCTCCCGTAAGAGGGAGCCACCTAGTGTTTGTACGGGGCGGCCCCCTACGGACCGCTCCGAACTCTTCCTGTAAAAAAAAAATTGTTTAATAAATGTTTTTCAGTCAGTCAGTCAGTCACGCGCTTCAAACCACGCGGCGCTGCTCTTTTGCCGAGGCTGGTTCGGTTGAACAATGATACATTATATTGTGATCCTGCAGAACGTTCTACACACCAAGAAAAAAAAAAAAAAAAAAACGGCAGGCCTGCGCGGAATCGCAGGACAGTGACAGCGACCTTCTTAGAGGCCGTTGTAAACGCTTGGGGAAACTAGTGCAAGTACAGGCGGTGGGTATCCCCTGCGCCATAACTCTGCGGTTTGGGCTTCTCTCTGCACAGCGGTCTGCTGTGCCCGACGTTGCCTTGCTGCAGCCGCGCGCGTAGCTCTGCAATTCACTTCTTCAGCAGCGGTCCACACCTTGGCGAAGAGGCGCCATCAGGTATATCGAAGAGGCAAGTCAGGTTGCTGTCGGGACTGCGCACATCGCCTGCCGCGTGACGCATGGCACGATACGACAAAACTGCTTCGCGAGGAGCGATAGTGGTTACGGACACCGGCGGCGGCGGCGGATACGGCGCCTTCGTTGAGATCTCATAAAAGCGTACGCTGTAAAAACAACAACAAGGAGGCGGCGTCACGTAATTACGCTAGCCCCGGCAAGCCAAGCTCCTCTGTCGCCGGCGCGCAATGCCTCTCGGGAAGGGTTAGGCCCTTCGTAGTTGCCTGACCGCTCGAGGTTATTTGGAAGCGGAAACCTTTAGTGGTGCTTGACCGTGCATTATTCTATACCGTTTGCCAACCACGTGGACGGGCCTATTTTTCATGATTCTCTCCTTTAAATTTTTATGACTACACTTTAAGATTCTCACGTGACGCCCTCTCTTAGGCGGACCCACGATTTTTATGTACTTTTGTAGGGACTGGGAGCAAAAAAGAAAAAAAAATGTGGCTGAACCCTCTGTCAGAGGAGCTGAGTCGGTATAACACGAAAGCGAAATGTGTCTTCACAGAAGCAGCTGAATGCTTATTCTACATCGTGGTGAACTTGCCCATTGCTATCGGTGTTTCGCTGGTACGCCACAGTCTGGCGTGGATTCATCGCCTGTGTGACATCTGTGACCGTGATCAATCCATTGTTGTAAATAAAGTAGTTTACGTAAAACAGCCGATAATAAATGGCTCGCGACAAAGGCATCAATAATGGTTACTTGCGCACAATGACCCGTCAACGTCGTTGCCGTGCTTGGGCGCTTAACGCAGCAGTTTTCTTGTTGCCATCACGCTCGAAGAGTAGTGGGCGGAGAAACGCCGTCCAGAACGAAAGGTGTCCGGTGCTCTACCAGTGTGATATCGGCGAACATGCTCGAAGTTGGTACGAACGCGGCTTATACTGTTTATTATCTCGTTTCTTTCCCCCTTCCTCGATGCGCACGTCCGGCTCCGCGCGCGCATCGAGACGCACTCGTCTCTCCTAGATGGCGGCACCGTTCCAGGCAAAGAGCGCCTCGATGTGCGCGCGGAGCCAGACGAGCGCATCGATGAAGGGTGACAGAATAAAGGTAAGAAATAATATAAGACGCGTTCGTACAGCTTCAAGCATGTGCACCGATACCGCAGTGGTAGAACACCGGCCACATTTCGTCTTGGAACGGGGTGCTGCGAGTTCAACTTCCAGTTCATCAGCGGAATTTTTTGCGTGCTGTTCTTAGTTGTACGTTTTACTGCGTCACTTCCGTTACGGAAATGACGTGGTGGGGTCGTGGTGGATCGCGGCATAAAACACCTTGACGGCTTTCTTTGTCCGGCCGGCCTTTGAGTGCTTGATCAGTCTTACACTAAAAGTTGCAAACGACCAACGTGTGATTCAGTAATGCGTTCATGTCCGCGGAGCTTATCATACGCCCTTCGAATTGTTGCTTTCAAGCAGGTCACAATGAAACCACGTGCCGCACAGCGCGATTGCTGAGGCCGACGATATCACCTACCTGACGAGATGCGATCCGTTTCGTTTCCTTGGAAGAAACCTAAATCACCTACACGAACGTCCAGAGCATTTCGAATTAAACGACTGTTCGAAAAACGAATATAGCAATTATGTGGCAGCTGTACATTTGCTGCATTGTGGTGTGGACTTTAATTTCGGGGCAAAATGCATCAAATATGACACAGACGTTACTATGTGTCCTATTACATGTGTTCCAGGAGGCGGAGAATTTCCTTCACATTTAACCCCGTACTTTAAAGAATGTGGGTAGCTTGCACTGTAGTGGAGAGAGGCCGGACTGAGGGCGGAGCTTGTGGCCGTCCTAGCTTATTCCGGCTTCTACATGCTCGACTAGGACATGTGACTTGTCATGTGACTAGCCGTTACATGGAACGAAATCAATATGGTTCTTGCATATCTAATGGATTAAGTCGCTACTCTCCCGACATCAAACAGAAGCTTCAGACATTAAATCACTACTCTCGCCATATCAAACCGAAGTGTTAAAATGTTTATATGCAATTATAACTACTGCTACGGCCTCTCTGACGGTAACCTCATCACATTTACAAAGGATAGCTGTATCCGCAGATCCCACGCTTTGAACGCAACACCTTTATTTGCTTATGTCAATACATTTAAATAGTTACTTTCCACGTGCAATAAAGCTTTGGAAATTTTGCCCCTGGTAATGTTCGCTCCTTACCACTAAGATTTCATAGTTGTGGTAGACGAACATTTCACCGATCTGTAGACTACATTTTTGCTCTATTATGTGTATATTTGCTTTACCACTTGCAGCATTTTCTTTCATTTGTTGTTTGCTCTCAAACAAACAAACAAACAAACAAACAAACAAATAAATAAATAAATAAAAATACATAAATAGATAAAAAATAACTAAAGTTGTAGATTGGCTGTAGTTGCCCCAGTGAATTTTTCAGCTCGAGAAACATGATTCGTCGATGTTAGCAGGGTTTAATAATGCTGACAGCGTTCCGATGAGGAAGCTTACGCTTCATCATTGTACGTTTTTTGTCCTCTAAGTAAGCAAGTTCGAAATGGCTTACCATTCTCCACGATGGCAGCTGCACCATTGATGCACTGCTCCGGTCAGCGCGGTTTCGAAGACGTCCTTGCTAATTCGTGCTTCTTCCTGGAGTTAAAAAGAAAAGCGCAGATTCACACACGGGGTGGTGAATACACCGGTCTTTAAAGGGACATTAATGTGAAATTGTAAAGCGGTTTTAGAATGATTACTTACAGCCCGAGAACTAGAATGCCGTTAATTTCGCCATTTTATGTTCTATATTGGATGAGAAAATGAACGTCAAAGCTTTACGTTTGAATTTCGCGCCAGGAACTTCAGCCTCGTGATGTCAGAAGGCCTACCTCTCTTTCTCGTATTCTCGCCAAATGCGCTCCATGAAATGCTCCCCGCAAATCCACAGACTTACGTCAAGCCAGAGACTTCACATACTCACCGTCATAAGTCTGTGGCTTCGTTAGAACACAATGTACGTCTTTCTTAATGATATATTTGCGGAATAGAGCACTGAAAATTTAGGAAGGGTAGGTGTGGACAAGTGAGCGTCTTTCCTGTCCACACCTACCCTTCCTAAATTTTCAGCGCTCTATTCCGCAAGTATGACCTACCAACTAGCCCAACACTTCACTGTACTTAATGATATATCCCAATGAACCAACAAACAACGAAGCCTTGGAGAGCACAGGAGACGTTATTGTAGTCTCTTATTGTACAGTAATTGTGGAGTGAAGATAAAGGAATTAAAGTGGGCGAAAAAACACTGCCTTCGGTGGGTACCGAACCCACGACCTTCGGATAACGTTTCCGATGGTCTACCAACTGAACTACGAAGGCCGTCGTTCTTCCGTCCACTTTATTTGATATTTGCCTGTATGTACTTATATTCCTGGGAGTGTTAGGCAGCGCCACTCAGAGACATGGCGGCGAGTCTGGAACACTCTTGTTGCCAGGAGGCGTCACGTAGAACGTGATCTTCCTTGTTTTCTGGTTCATTAGGTTGTTTCTAACAAGGAAACGAGCCCTTGACACCTTCCCGTTCGTTATATCATAGCTTGAGCCTCGTTGCGGGAGACTCAGTCCCTTTAGGTATCACTATATATATATATATATATATATATATATATATATATATATATATATATATATATATATATATATATATATATATATATATGTGTGTGTGTGTGTCATCATCATCAGCGTGTTTAGGTCCACTGCAGGACGAAGGCCTCTCCCAACGATTTCCAATCCAACCTATCCTGAGCGAGTTGGTTCCACTTTATGCCTGCAAACTTTTTAATTTCATCGCTCCATCTAACCTTTTGCCTGCCTCTGTTACGTTTTCCCTCTCTTGGTATCCATTCCGTTGCTCTTACTGTCCATCTGTTATCTTTCCTCCTCATGACATGCCCTGCCCAGGTCCACTTCTTTCTTTTAATTGATATAATAATATCGGCTACTCCTGTCTGTTCTCTGATCCATTCCGCTCGTTTTTTATCTCTTAGCGTTACCCCCAACACTTTTCTTTCCATTGCACGTTGCGCGCTCCTTAGTTTCATCTCTAGTCTTTTCGTTATCCTCCACGTTTCTGCACCGTACGTACAGTATATATATATATATATATATATATATATATATATATATATATATATATATATATATATATTCCTTCCCTGTCTCTTATGTTCAAGCACGAACAATGAGTTCTTGCGCGGAACGCGCATCGTGTAGGCATGTAGGCGCTACACATATGCTGGTGGTATGTCGTACGCGATGCGAACATACGATTGTGTTAAACTTCCGTGACACGTGAATGCATTACAGTGTATCGTATTTGCCTCTCCCGGTTGTCGACGCTGTGAGTGACTACAACATGGGTGCTGCGGCCAGTTTTTTTTCTGCCAACGGCTGCGTAAGGCCTAGACAAGGTGCAGCCATGAAAATCGATCACCGGCCACCGATCATAGTCTTCAGATTCGAAGCCGCTTGTGGCGAACCAGAAATACTTCGACGGTACGTGCACTCAATAGCAAAAGTTTACGGACATGAATGTTTGGATTAATATATATTACCGCTTCGAAAATAACATTCGGTTAAATGTATCATCTAGAAGATGCAGAGATTTTCTATGGGCAGAGACATTTAACTGGAGGTTATGTGCTCGGAATAAGCGGTAATATAGCTTTTGCGACACTTCCGCGTCCCGTAAACTTTTGCTGTTGACTGTACGTATGGTCGTAGTTTACTAACGTATGTAGAGCCACATATGAATTACTGTATTGTATCGGTGCGTCGAAAAACACTGCTATGCACTGTGCCGACATTTCGTACTCTTGTTTAAGCTTGCAATAAATTTTTTCGCCTCGCTCGCTCTGTTCTGCTGCTTTGAAACAAGATAGCCATAAATCATTAGAATACATTACAATAGACACATCGTCATCTTTTTTTTTTTTTTGTAACACCCGTAGCGACACAGCTGGTCTACACGAACATTTGTGCATGTTTCGGTGCAAGAGCTGATATATATGTCGATCCTTAGGTGTTTACCGGCACCACGAACAAAGCGTCCGTGGAATTCTCGAACGTGTAAGCTTGAATTTCTGCGGGAAGCAGGGATACTGATTGCTTTGCGGCATGTGCCACATCTGTCGAAACAGAGTAAATGACAGGCTTTGTTGAGCTGTATTACAAAGGCCGAAGCAACCTTTACAAACCCCAGGAAATATTTTTCGTGGCGTAGGTACAGTTCATGATTGGAGCAAAACTATCTCTAGTGTACACAATGAAAGCAAGTCAAAGTACAGGGAAAAAGGGTGCTTAGCTGTCTTGAGCATGGACAAACATAGAACGTGCTTAAGCGAAGCTTGGTAATAATGAAAAAGAAAAAGAAAAAAACACGATGCGAACATATAATACATCATCGTAAACAAAGTTAGGTCACAATGCAAGCAAAAATAACACTCTGTGCAATGGGAAAAATACAAAAAAGTTGCACCGTCACGGTGATCTATAGTTGCTAAGGCACTTGGCTGCTGAGGCGAAGGTCGCGGGATCGAATCCCGGCCACGGCGGCCAAATTTTGATGAAGGCGAAATGTTGCGTTGTGTCAGTGCACGTTAAAGAACCCCAGGTGGCCGAAATTTCCGGAGTCCTCCACTACGGCGTTTCTCATAATCATATCGTTGTTTTGGGCCGCAAGACCCCAGAAATCAATTAAATCACCAATATAAAGCTTAAGATTTTGTAGTATGACACAACAGTTTCGATAAGCCTAAAAGGATGGAGTGGATCCGTTCCTGCATAATTCATTTTAGAGCACGTGCGACTTTTTTTACGTGCGATTGGTATACGTTTTGTGCACCCGCAAAGCTCAGAAAAGCAGGTCTTTGTTTTTCGCGCGCCCTTGTTGTTGGGATGGCGCCCTTGGCGGCCATTGTTTAACCGGTGGCTTGGACAGCATAACTGACACTGGGAATATGCTGAGACAATAATTTTGAATAAAGGCCCGTCCTAAGATACTTTCATCCGAGCGACATACATGGCGAACAACTGTGTACAGATCAGGCTACTCATCTGAATGCTACTCTCTGCCTTACTGCCTCTCTCTCTCTCCCATTTTTTTCTTTCTTTTTTCTGATTGCTCTGGCAGACATTCCGGCTGAAGCTTCGGAACTGCTCACATCTCGTTACTGGTGAAACCTGTGGGTGGGCTAAAACGGTATCGGTATCTAAGGCGAAAAAAAAAAGACTGCAAGGGTGAGTGGCGCAGGCTTTGCTTATCTTTTGACTTTGATTTCATGCTCGTGTTGGCATCATGGGGAACCAGCCAAAATTAACAGCATTATTATTATTATTATTATTATTATTATTATTATTATTATTATTATTATTATTATTATTATTATTATTATTTGACTGCCTAAAACACTACTGTCGTTAAGCCGTTCAACGAAGGATCACTTAAAGGAACACTTAAGTGAAAAGCAGTGTTTCTCGTATTAGTAGATTAGCCTTTCACAATACGAAAAAGAAAAACACCAACCTTACAACGAGAATACCTCCGAGAATCTAGAAAACGCACGAAAATAAAAACACGGGTGACGAAGCCGCTTTCAACACTAAAACTCGTGACGTCACGTATATTTGGCGGCCTCTGCTAAGGCTTACATGACTAGACCGTCGGTAAGAAGACATACATTATGTTCAGAGGAAGGCGGAGACTTAACACAGGGGGTTTCAGAACTTTTTGACGGAGCGAATTTGGCGAGAATATGAAAATAAAAGAAATTAGCCTCCTGAGGTCATTAGGTTCCGAAGTTCCGGAGCGAATCCCAACTCGTGAACGGAAACCTACCGCTATCACTCAAGCGCAAACTATTTAACTACTGCATTTTGCGAGTACTGACACTTGGAGAATACAAAGAAGCCCGATTGATTGATTTGTGGGGTTTAACGTCCCAAAAACGAGCTCTGATTATGAGAGACGCCGTAGTGGAGGTCTCCGGAAATTTCGACCACCTGGTGTTCTTTAACGTGCACTGACATCGCACAGCACGCGGGCCTCGACATTCAGCCTCCATCGAAATGCAGCCGCCAGCGGCCAGGATTCGATCCCGTGACCTTCGGATCAGCAGCCGAGTGCCATAACCACTAGACCACCGTGGCGGGGCGTTTTGGGTTTCAATTATCACGCATGACATTGTTTAGCAAGGTTCACGCACTGCAAAGAGCGTATACAGTCAGATATTTATTATAAAGCGCAGAATTCTCTAAATACGCAGTTCTGCATTAGGGCTGTAGAGTTCCAGCGTGTTTAACATTTATATCGATTCTTGCTTTATGGCAGTTTGTGTTTCTCGCTGTGAGCAAATTCACTTCCTTTATGCATTGTTCAATACGGACAATGGGGAGGCTGCTAGGAGAACAATAGGCGACAGGAATTTCCGGTACCTGCAAGAAGCTTGCGAAGTTCTTTTCTGAAGTACACAAGCAAGCAATCTCGTTGTTGATGGAGAGGAGTCGCCGCGACATATGCATGTGCGCTCTTAAAGGGGCTGTCCACCGTCCTTCATCGGTTTCCTGTTTTTTTTTTATCGTAATATGCAAGCGCACTATACGAATTGTAAAAGCTTGCAGTGGCTTCACTGGGAATTCAGCAGAAAATTTTAAAAAGGGAGTTTTCGGTCCTCGTAGGTTCGAAAATCCTTGTAGGTCCCTTCTGTACAAACAGGGACGCCAGGAACGCTCGTTACTGGGTTTTTGAAGTATTCATCTAAAGATCAATGTTACCCCCAGTCGCAGAAGCAACGCTGCCATATGCGTGCCAAATACAATTGTAAGCAACAAACCTTTTGCTTTTAAGCAGGATAAGAAAACGCCTCCTTTCTAGAAGACACTGAACCTTTATTCCACAGACATCATATTATGAAGAATCACAACATATACAAACATAAATTATTGAGAACTTACGAAAATGCCACATTAGGAAGAATAGAGTTATTCGAAGCAATAGCAAATCTTCGAGCAAATACAATTTCCTCTCCTTTCATGTATCACCCTCCATACCACGTTCCTTTCTCGCGTACACATTATGGGGGGGAAAAATCCACGCGTATCCACGGAGTGAATGATGATAAGTGGGCGAAGCTCGGAAGGTTCATCGGTAAAAACCGTGAATCTTCCGTGAATCTTGCCCAGTACATCGTCAAAGACGTGACAAACACTGTGTGTCGCCATCTAAGGCTCTCCTATCACACTAGAGCACGCAGCGAGCGCCTCCGCGCCATCTATTGATCAATTCACGTACTAGCTAAGCAGCACCGCAGCGCTCAGACGGACGGACGGACGGACGGACAGACAGACAGACAGACAGACAGACAGACAGACAGACAGACAGACTCCCATGCTACGCGTTCCCATACATCTGAATGAAGCGATCACCGCGGCGCCATCACGCCATCTAGTGAGCACTTCATAAAACTACAGGTGACTACATAATATGTACGGAGGAGGGAACGACCCACACCCAAAGGAGCTTCGCCCCTAAAGAATGATTATGTACTTGCAACCTTACTAAATGAACTAGATCAAATAAATGTAGGCGTTCACAACATTACCAAGAAAACCTTACTGTATTTGTTCATGTAAATGTATTGGATATATTCATGCTTCGTACATTGATGTTTGTTTGTTTGTTTTTCTTTTAACACAAATCGAACTACTTATTGTCATAGAAATGTGTATACTGTGCTAGATTTGCTTATGTTTCGTCCTGTAACTGCTGCTGTACGGGTGACCAGAGCTTAGTCAAGCTGCGAAAGGGCAGCTTTTTCTCTGGTCCCCTATTTTCGCAGTGACAATGCACTGTATTGTCCAAAGCGAAAATAAAATTTGGTTGGATGGATTGATTGACTGATTGATTGATTGACTGAATTGAACCTGCCTAAGTATTTCTTAGTTTTTCGTTACACTCGTAGATTGGACACAGAGGGTGAAGCCACAGGCCGCTTTTTTCACCACCTTCAAGGCCAATTTCAAATTATACTCCTTTTTAACGGGGCAAAGGTACGCTAGTTTCCATGAATGTAAGGAACGATCTTCTCATTTTCACCACAACCGAAAAAAAAAAAAGTTAGATCGGTAGACAGTCCGCTTAAGTCAGTCTGTTTTTTATTTTAAATATTTTCTGGGAAACACGTTTCTGGACCTGTCGTCCTGCAGTTCTGTGATTGTCTCTTGTATAGTGGATAATAACTGAAAGAGCTCATTTCGTTCGACTTCACTGTCTATGTAGAAAACTGAAACTTGGTGTCTATAGGTTCGTGCCCTTGTTTATGGTATGATGCCCTTGCAGAGCATTGTTGACTGTCCGCTTGCACGGCAAGGCTGCCGCTATAATACGAATAATCTGCTCAAAAAAAAAAAACAGCTTTAAAAAACGGTGGAGGAAAAAATACTTTCGTTTGAGCGGAGCATCGTGAACCACCGCAAACAGTGTCACATTGTTCGGTTGGATCCATCTAGAAACAATTCCTGCCTCGCTGATTGTTTCTGCACGCACTGACGGAGACTCCTTCTGAAAGGCGCTTTTCCCGATTGTTCATACCTCCTTCGTGGGTGAAACTTGTGGCTGGGATAGCGGCATCGGTAAGGGCACTGTTTGTATATACGGATTATATATCCGCGTGTACGGACTAATTTGTATGACCGCCCTTTATGTATTCTACTATGCACAGAGGGGCATTCTTTATAGGTCGGCCATCGTACGTGTACATAGTGCGTTTAACAAGGTAAGCTGTTTAAGCTAGCCACACTTTGTCCTGTCACGAAATATGACCTTAAAATGACCTTGCCTAGCAACCAAGCGACGCTACATCTATTAGCATAAACTTGTATGGCCTCGACATCATGCTACATCACATAACGTGACGTCACAACGATACGTGACTGGAAGAAGAAGAAGGTGATGATGAAGACGACGATGAAGAAGAAGATGGTTATGAAGATGAAGATAAGAAAGAAGCAGAAGAAGATGATGACAACGAAGAAGAAGAGAGGAGGAGGAGGAGGCGATGATGTCACGTGACATGTTCCCGCCAAGATATCACATCACTATCACTTGCGGACCTGTTTCAGTAAACTATCGGCTAACCCGCTGTGATCAGGCGTTGAGCGATATAGTGGTAGCTGCGTATTTTTAAACTTTTTTCTTTCTTGGTGTTTCAGTCTTTCTTTCGGTTCGTTTGCATGTTTGTGCGTGTCTATGTTTGTTTTTCTTTTCGGTATAAATTCCACGAGGTTGGGATAGCTGGCTGTAACCGTGGCCTACCTTCTCATGTTTTTTTTACATCAAAGTAATAAAGAAAAAGAAAAAAAAAAACGCTCAAACACGGCTTAAGTTCGTTTCGCATTATTTTTCTTGCTACAGTGCACTGCGGGTGACTGGCACAGAGGAAGAACTTCGAAGTTTTGTTGCTTACTTACGTAAGCAACAAAGATTAACGTAAACTACTTCAGTTACCACAAGCCCCGCCACGGTGGTCTACTGGTTATGGCACTCGGCTGCAGATCCGAAGGTCGCGGGATCGAATCCCGGCCGCGGCGGCTGCATTTC